>PRKT01000070.1:1156597-1251102 GCA_003671525.1 Saccostrea glomerata
CCCAACCCACCTCTTACAAAAAAAAACGATACAAATTACTGATAAACTGCTGATACATATTCAAATAGGCCTATTTAAAAAAACAAACAAACAAAAGCTAATTTTCGGTAGTGGATGTTCTGCAGACGGATCATCATTATTTACAAAATGTGCAGAACAAATACTGTATTAGAATATTTAGTAATAAAGTTTTTACGAATTAATCTAGCCTGCTGCAGCCATATTTTCTTCTCTGCATCTCTAGGAATTTTTTGAGACTGATGACATGTCCAGCTACAGTTTTACCTCTGAGTAGTACCTCTGAATTCGTGTTACATATGTCGTATAAAGTCTGAGCTGCATTTAATCAAAGTTTTAGTGTAGGATTTAAGCATATGTACATGTATATTCCCGAGTACAATACACATTTTGTTTTTAGATCAGAGAATTGACAGCAGAAACACGAAATTGGTACAATAATTTCCTAGCGTATTTCTCGTTAATTAACGGAAAACATGCTTTTCTCAAGTGTTATTTATGTTTTTAAAATCCTTTCAGTGTAAGTACATGTATTTATTTTTTATAAGATATTCTTTTTTGCAAAGTGTGTAAAAAACAATATCAGGGAGAGAGAGAGAGAGAGAGGGGGGGGGAGGGAGAGACTCATGAAACCCCGTGTAACTGACATACATGTACATCTGTGAAAAAAATATAAGTACCGTAATTATATTGAATTCGCAATTAATAATTCTAATAATTTTTAATTTCCACAACTTTGGTTCATATTCAACTGTTCAACCTATTTACACATTCGTTCTCTGTACCTGTACGCACGAAACCCTCGTGCATCACCTCAGTGTCAATCAAATTCGCATGAAAGTTGATTTGAAACATTCTTATGGTCAGTTCTGAGTTCAAATGTGTAACATACTCAGCTGACATCCAGCGAAATTCATCTTCCCGGTTTCACCACAACGCTTATTAAAAACTTACGTGTATTTTAGAAATTATTCTTTTAAACACATAAATAAGATGTATCCCGTAGATTATACATGTAAGATTTTAAGTAAAAATTACAATAACGTAACATAAAATTGCAAATTTCTAATGAAGTTGTTTACCAGCTAACAGGCACTAGCATCAGGGGAGATGGGGGTCAAGGGGCCTAGCCCAACCACCACTTTTTTCCCAACATTACTTTTTCTATAAAAAAATATTCTTAAAAACTATGCATACCAAAACATACTGATCAAATGGGGTCATAATTCGTCTAAACAATTAAAATTATAGAGAGAAAGAGAAATATATCCGGCACATCGCTCCTCATGGTCTCATCTGAAGTTCCCACTATTTTACAGAGCCCTATAAACACGGACTCTGACAGATGTTGCATACATTTCTTACTAAACCAAAAAAAAATCAAAGTAATCGTTTTCAATTTAAAAAAAATATGTTTAAGAAGAATGGATTATCATTGACTAACACATCGACTGGAAAATATTACGTATATTTCAAAATTTTTATTTGTTCCTAAAGTTATGGCACAGACATTGGACGTTTTAACCTCTCTTTTTATGAAAACTCTTCAAAGTATAACAGAATGTATCATGAGCGGGACTCAGTGCTTATCTACTTCCTTGAAACAACGACGTGATGACGGTACATCTATTGGTGTATTGCGTGTTTTTAAAAAAGTCTACTTAGCATGAAAACGATAGATATGAAATATTCGGAAACATTCAGTCCTTCCTTGGAAGAAGTTGAAGTAATAAATACGAATATTCGTTCTGCTTGATCATAACATAGGACTTAAGGGAAAATCGTGCGATCAACAGGGAATGCTTACTCCTCCTCGGCACCTGATCCCACCTCAAGATTTCCTCTCTAGATATACGTATACGTGTTTTATACCCTGTTGACATATTAACAATTCATAGAAAATTATTTTTAAATTGATCACTGTTCGTTATCCTACCCTTTTAAATTATTCCCTATGATTTAGTGAAAGTAAAAGCACAAATTATTCCCTTTCTTCCATTTAACTTTTAAACTCGATTAATGAATTTTATTTGAAATGTTTATCAATAAGTAAATATCAATATAAATTGTTAAATTTCTTAAGTAAATGAAATTTTAGGGAATAAAGAATTACGTTATGTTAAGACATTCAACAAATTCTTGGATTTGGGAAACAAGAGACGGAAGGACAGCTCTGTGTCCGGATTTGCGGACAGACAGACGCCGGGTAAAATGGTCCCTAAGTGTCATGCTCTTTTGCAGGCTTCAATCTTTGTCTCACAATAATAGATTTTATTCCCATTTTACAATTATACATACGATTTGTTAGCAAAACGAAATCGTGATATCAATTCAACCAATATTATTTTCCCATTTCAGTATACACGCTTTATAATATTTGTAAATTACTTAATACACATAGTGAATCAGAAATTGAGTGGTTTCCAATCATTTCCATTAATCGTAATATTTAAATGTACGTACAACGATCTTGACATGCAGAATCAAAGTCTATATACTCCATCTTTTAACAGTTAACAGGATGCAATTTCAGTTTTGCTGAGACAACCATACATTTTTAGTTGATGGGCACTATCAACTAACAAAAATTCCTTGACAAGCAAAAAAAATAATAATAAAAGGTCATCAGACATTTTATTGAGAAGGGCACAAGCATGTGCTAGCTATGTTTCCTATAGTATTTGGCATTTTTTTCCTACGGCCATGCCAAACATAAATATCTGTGCGGCTTCAGTACATACTGAATGTTTGAATGCTGATATCACTAAATACCCCCACCCCCACTTTTCAAGCAGGGGTTATATGATACTTTGATGGTGCATTGGCACATATTTGAAGTTGATATTTTCTATATATCACGGCTTATATATTTTAATAGCATTTCACACAAAAATATATTTAAAATTTTATTTCCTCTATAAGTTATTGAAACTCTTATATTTTTTAGTGGGTTTGATTGACAAATCCTTGCACTCTCACAAATTTTACTTTTATATTTAATAATTTATATTTAGAATAAACATTTTTCATTTGTACACAACAAGATTGCCACTTTTCCTAAGTATTAAAAATGAAATTAAAATTTGTGAAAGTGCGAGGTGTATCAATCAAACCCGTCTAAAAATTTGAAGTTTTAAAAACTTTAGATGAAATAAAATTTTTAATACATTTTTGTGTGAAATGCTAATAAAATATATATAAATTGTGATATTATACAGAAAATATTAACTTCAAATCTGTGTCAATGCACCTTTAATAAAAAAACTAACCACTGAAATATGTTGTAGAATTCATCCTTAGCAAAGAGTTGGGAGTAGAAGTTGAATTCCCATACGTAGAATTAAATCTAACATCTCAAGTACAGTTAAGAAATGTGATGCTGTCACAAGCCTTGTCTGTTAGTATCATATCATTTCGGTGATATAGTCATTCAAATTCTTTTATCATCTTAGATTAAACATCTGTAGACCTTAGCCTCTGATATAAAAATATCATACCAATCACCTACCAGTATTCTGAGTAGTATTTACACCGTCAAAAATATTAAGAAATGGTTTTAATATTTTCAACACAAATAACTCTTTTTTTATGTTTTATTGTTATTTCAAGCTGTTTATCATAAAAGTCAACTCAACACACATACTGAATTTTTTTTTACTGTAATTCTGTAAATGTGTGTTAAAACAATGTGAAATTCATTCCAAATACTATTGAACTCTGTTCATTTTATCAATTGATGCAAAAGCTCATTTATTGGTGGGTCAGATCAGAAATAGAGCATCTGGCTGTCCCACGTGACCTTATTACAGTCTATGGTGATTTCTGTATTACCTTATTACAGTCTATGGTGATTTCTGTATTATTTGTGCTTTACTTATTAGAAAAATTGATAGATTAATATTATAATTCTGATAATTGTAGCAGTCTGAATATCATTTGATGGCATTTTTCTGAGTGATTGTTGGAAAGCGTAAAAAGCAGCATTGAAGTTCCCTGTCATGTAGCAACAAATTCCTAAGATTTGCCATGATATGTCCCCAAGCACGAAACCGTCAATGATGTTATTTTGAAGTCTGTTCCAAAGGTCATTCAAAACCATTTGTACTCTCGTTGAATCAACATGAATGTAGCACAAAATTTCTAGCATGTGTAGCAACACAAAATGTGGAATATGTAAAAACCATTTGCGATTTACAGATTCAAGAGTTGGGATTCCCATTATAATCGATCCTGTTATTACAGAGTGTTCTATCAGTAATTCATTGATATAATTGATGTCTTTGTAAAGGATGAATCGTCCAGCTAAACCTTCTCTCATCTTTGTAGACCAAGATTTTCCTCCCACAACTTGAGTATACTTCTCTCCATTTCCTATATTATATGGTATATACACCACATGTGGTTGTGATAACTTGACCTTTGTCATCTGTATAATAGATAAAGCCTCTGTGTACCTGCATGTCTTGTAATAATAGATTGCTAAATACAGCAAATCAGAAATAAAACCAAATCTAGCTACTAATTTTAGCATATTGCAGGAAATTTTGTCAGTTATGTACCTCAACTTGTTGGCACCTCTCTCAGTGTACATGTTTTGTAATATAAAGGCATTGAGTGGAAGAAGTCTGCAGGCAAGTATCTGCAATAAAGCAACTTGGTATTGTGTCAAAGGTTCCTTAATAAACTTTTCAATGACATGCAAGTTATATATTTCAAAGGAAAAATTCCTAGATATCTCGTCAAACAGAAACCTATCAAATGTAAATTCAGATATCAACATTTGTTCATCTATACTGACGGTCAGCCGAGGATTATAAAGTACACTTAACACATACCCCCTGATTGAGGAACATTGCAACAGACATGACATACCGCCTCTCTCATACAATGTATACAGTCTTAGAAACAAAATAGTTTGTGAATCACCATGCACTTTTGACAGAAACATATTGTTTTCTGGAATGAAAAAGTTCGGACACACTCCTTCATACACCCATTGGAGAATAAGTTTAAAGCAGTACCAGAAACACTGCAGGAGATATTGGGGGCTCCAGTGAGATATTGTGTTTTGTTGAATTGCCCAAAAAATGGTTGTCTTCATATGATAAGAACACAGTATTTTATCTTCACTGTTTAAGCCATTATTAATTACCTCCTTTAGAAACAGTTTCAGTAAACCATAAATTAAAAACTGACAATGGTTCATTGAATGTACAAGTTCTTTTTCCGCCAGAGAGAAAGATATCCGCCATTCATAATCTGCATGATTTCCAAGACTGTGTCCTATTGCAACTAAGTGGCACCCTTTTCTGACAATATCGTGGACCACATGAGGTTTGGGCCATTTCCGACATCTGCTTACCCATGAGGAGGCTGATGGAGGCCAGTATCTGCTCTGAAAGGTGTGGGCCAAATCAGTTTCAATAATTCCTTGGAAAGTTCCACTTTTGCATGGACCATGGAAAATAGGATTTTCAATCCCAAATGAAGGCATTATTTGTCTATATATTAAGCTAGATAAATAAAGTCTATTCTTCGTCCCTACACATGAGAGCGGAATACTTCTATGGGTCATGTGATTTTTCGGAAGCCATAACAAAGTGAATCCTGGTGGGCTATCAGAATTGTCTGAAACAATCAATGTTTGATTCTGTTCATTGTAAAACTGTAACAGAGATTCGTCCCAAATCACTTGGTAACTTTCTGGCCAAAACATATAGTCTCTATCAGATCCCAATAGTCTGAATCCTTCTCTGTAACTTCCACTTAACATCACCAGGAAGCCAAGTTTTTTACCTAATGAGTGATCTATTTTCTCTTTGATGTCTTGAGTATCTCTCCTCATGGTCACTACTTCTGATGTTCCCACTATGTTACAGAGTCCGACAAACACAGACTCTGACAAACGTTTCAAACATTTCTCACTAAAACAGAAAGAAGATTAATAAAATTTTATGCTCAATTGTTTTTAGAAAATGTACACTCCTATGAAATATATCCTGACGTACTGATAAACTGATTCAATAATTATTGAAAAAAATTCCATTATTAATACTTACCTTGAATTTCTTTGCAAATATGAAGAAGAGCAAAAAGCCATGTGTACTTGAAATTTTCATGTAATCTTCTGAGCACGGAAATTTTAACCAAATGAAGCTTATGTTTCAACCGGCAGTACTTAAATATACATTTTCTAGTGCTATAAATACTAAAGCATAGCTGACTTAATTCAAGTGATTTTCGTTTTTCAAGTTTTGTTCGAATTTTTAAGACAATTCCTGTAAAACCAGCGTGTTTTATCAAATCATAGGAAAAAAAATCTTTATTGTAGGAGATATATTTAGTGAATCAAATTTAGAATTCTTGTGTACATGGTTTAGATCCCTAACCCTATTGTAAAATCTCCAGATAGAATTAAAGTTCTAACTTGTATGTTTTCTTCATACCAAACACTAAATAAGGTCTATCTCATTCAAAGATAAATTTCTTTTTGTGAGAGGTGAGGGAGAAAAAATGATGGACTAGCCCTAACAAAAAATACTATAATTTACTATAATGACTTTGAAAACTGGCGAAAACTTTGACGAAAACTTTGACACTTGGAATCTTTGACACTTTGATTTACTATAGATAACTATATTATAGTATGGGTCACACGTAAGGTGCTCTGCTCTCTAATCCATCTGGCCAACGGCTAACGAATCCGACTAACGTCCTCTCCCTAATGGTCTTTGGCCTCCGAAGACACCTACTGAGGATCTTTCCTATAGGAGAGTGTAAATTCAATGGAACGTGTAACTATACTTACCTTACGGGACTTTGAAAATGATATGCAAAAGATGCTCGAGTTTCTGATTGATAATATTATATATTTATGTAGGATTTGGAGACCAGGTCTTTCTATTGTAATTCCTATTGGTACATGCACCAATCGCACCCCGTTAAAAAAAGGCAGACCTATGTTAGTATTCATATGAAGCCGTATTTATTCAGAAACTCCAAAGTAAGAAGAAATCACATGCTGTTGCCTCAAATTAGAAATTTTTATATATAAACTATATAAACTGTATATACTAGTAATCAAAAAGCTATAGTTACTTCCATTTTATGTCAACTCAATACACCCCAGTGAGCTTAAAAATTAAAAAAAAAAAGCCATAATGTCTGATTTATCTGTTTCATATTTAGATATTTTACTGAAGAAAAAAACTAAGAACAAAGCTTGCTGATAAGCTTGATAAATTCAACTTTTCAATTCACTGCTTCCCTTCCTTTTGTAGCAATATAGGGTACCTTTCTTAGCATTAAAGTTCTGTGGAAATTTATATCTATTTTTACTCAAAACGTAACACTGGAAGGGAGAATCTTGCTTTGCTTGATTGCAAGACTGGATTCTCACACAAATAGTAATGCTATTCTAAGTATAAACTGAAAAAAAGTCTGCTGTCGATTCTGTTTTGGAATGTTTGCATCGGTATCAGAGGATATGTGCATTGGGTTTTCCCCCCTTTTAAGAGAGCACACTGGAGTTTTATTGTCCGAAAACTACATTTGCGAAGTTCTTTAATATTATAACATATATTTATTACATTGACTTCAATGTACATGCCAAATTTTGGGAAAGTCTATCAGGTATTTAAAAGAGGCCGTCTCCAAATACGAATATATTTTTTAAAGGATCATATCAGAAAGTTCAAACTTTTCGCACTTTAAAGCAATTTATACAAACACAGTATGACAGATCCTTTGCTCAGATTATGAGATCTGATAGATAATACTATATTGTACATTATATATAAGAAACACAAAATTCTACCGTCTGGTTTCCAGAGGAATCATCTCAAAATGCAAAAAAATTAATGATTTTCCCGTTTTTATGGAATACTACAAAATATGAAGGATACAAAGGATAAATAAACTGCGAAATAATTTTTAAAACAATCTTTTTGAATGCCCATGTGTACCAATTCCGCTCCGTTATTAGCAAACCTATTTTTGTATACACATGAAGCAGAATTTGGGCAAAATCCTATGCGTGAAAAAATGAAAGATGTGCTGTGGCCTTTAACTCGACATTTGGATATATCGACGACATATTGTCAATTAAAAATTGTAATTTCCATTCCTATGTATGAATATCCTGGTGAGCTTGAGATAAAAGCTACCACAGGGTCTGTCACATCTGTTTCATACTTGGATATTTTACTTGAAAGAGACATTAATGGTAATCTAACAGCCAAGCTCTGTGATAAACGTGATGACTTTGACTTTTCTATCCTTAACTTTCCTTACGGAAGCATCAATGTATCTTCATCACCTGCATACGGAGTTTATATATCTCAGTTAATTCGGTGCGCAAGACCATGCTCTACGTACATGTATGAACAATTTCTAAAACGAGGTAAATTATTGACAAACAAGTTGATGAAACAAGAATATCGACATTATCGTTTAAAGTCATCATTTCGTAAGTTCTACGGTCGATACAATAACCTTGTCAACAAATACAATTCGTCATTGAGTCAAATGCTGACTGACGTTTTTCAAACTAATTGTTAGTCCATTATTTATACACTGAATTGATGACGGATTTTTCCGTTATTTCCCGATTATGACAAGGAGTACACGGCGGTTGTGACCGGTTGGCAGGAGATGTTCATTCCTCCATGGCACATGATCCTACCTCAGGTATTTGGAGGTCCGTGCTTGCTCTATTCATATTTTGTATTGTTTTATGGACTTTGATTTTGAATACAGTACGTTATTTCGAAATCCTTTATATAAAGTTTCTATGTTTTAAGGACCTAAATCCACAAATGGGCTAAATCGGCACAACTATTTTAGAAAATTTAAAGTGAGGGGAAGAAGAAAATTATTTAAGGAGAAATTATCCTTAGGTATCTTGAACTTAAATAGTTTACACCAAAATTTTCATTTGATGACGTCATCTTTGTACAATGCAGATTTCATAACAGGGTAAAACAATAATTTTCAATATATGTATAATAATACACCCTGGTAGTTGCTTCTGTTTATCAGTTTTGATAAACATGTAACTGTTTAGGTTAAAAATATATGCTTTATTCCGACTTGGTCACTCAGTAGATCTATTGTAGTTGTGAAGTTAGTTAAATTACGGTTGTTAACTGCCCTTAGACTGGTTTTATTGTATTTGGTAAGTTAGTAAAATTACATCCTGAAGTTGTTAACAGCCCTTAGACTGGTCTTTTTGTATTTGGTAAGTAAGTTTATCTTTAATTTCCTTAGACCTGTCTTTTTAAACGTTTTTGTTAATTTAGTTAAGCTAGTTAGATTACATACTCAGATTGATAACCGTCCTTAGACTGGATTTTATATGGTTTTTGTTAAGATTTTTTCTCGATTCTGTGTTTGCTTTCTTGTCGGCACGAAACATAAACGATGTAAAGAGGAAGTATTACACTATATCTGATCTACAAAAATAGAAAAAAAAATCCAAATCAAATTTTTCTAAGGGTGATACTGATAAATAAGATTAATGGATACTGTTCAAAATACATATTTAGCATGAGATTAAAGATTGTCGATTATTTTTACTTAGAATTTCCACTTTGTTCAACACTCGGAAAGGAGAAACTCTCAATGTTTATTCCAGTAAATAATTCAATAAAATAAAACCAAAAATTCGCCGAAATTAGCACGTTTTGAAAAATGTCATATTTACTGTATATAAAAAGAGTACTCTTTTTATATACAGTAAATATGACATTTTTTAAAACGTGCTAATTTCGGTGAATTTTTATTTTTATTTCAATGAGGGTATTTAGGCACACATAGAAAAACACATAATACACAGTCATCACTGTCCGTACTATATACTGCTTGCAAAATGATTATGTTTAATCTTCAAGTTGTAATACTCTGCATTGTTGACTTCACTGATCCATACTTGCATGTATCAATGCATTTTATTATTTGTCTTTTATATGTAACTTGGTTGTATGCCAACATGTTTGGTGAATCAATAAAGAAATTGAATTGAATTGAATTTTAAGATCGGGATCGAGGTTCGTGTAATTCTAATTGTCAACAATGTCGAGTCTAAATTTTAGTCTAGTAAATTGAAGCCTAATTAGTCAGCCTAAAATAGTTGAAGATGTGGTGAAAAATAACTTCTTGAGTTTTTAACAAATGTCTCTGAAACCTTTAAGAAGGTTTATGGTAATTTAAATACTGATCTGAAAGCCTTTTACCCTGTTAAAATTTATTTTGTCGGTTAAAACACAGGGGCTTGCTCCCGGCGTGTAAAAAAATATTTATAAAAAAACATAAACGATATACTATAAACTAAGTTTATAGTATATCGTTTATGTTTTTTTATAAATATTTTTTTACACGCCGGGAGCAAGCCCCTGTAGTTTATAGTATATCGTTTATGTTTTTTTATAAATATTTTTTTTACACGCCGGGAGCAAGCCCCTGTGGTTAAAATTATTGATGCATTTATCTGTTTCTTGTGGATTGAGATTCTTTTTATGATTTCTAAGTAAGAAGAGGTGACAGACTGTTATGTAGCATGGACAAGTTATCAAGAGCCGTAGAGTATGCAGAGGTATGTACATGCTCCGTATACGGTGTACACCGTAGTATACTGTAGACGTAATAATCAGATCCAGTCCAAAAACTATTTCTAAATGGTGTGTACCATATTTTTTGATAAAGTCACACTGATGATGAATGCAACAAAATTTTGGTAAAAAAATGATTACTTTCTGAATTGGCAAATTTACATTAGTTTCTATGCAAAATTGATGAATGTACGAAGTAATCATTTTTTGGCCGAAATTTTGTCATATCCATCATCAGTGTGTCTGTATCAAGAAATTTGGAGCTCAACATGTTGCGCTGTTCCTGCGTTTGGCACAAAATGCAAGTAACGCAGAAAGTAGGTAAAATAGCTACTTTGGGTAGGTTTAAATACCTACCTACATAGCTATTAATAGCTACGTAGGTAGAAATAGTTTTTAGACTGGACTTAGTCAAGCAACCCTGCAGAGGACTGTGCTAAAAACCAATGCAGCACTTATTCATTAACACATCACTAATCTGAAGTGTCCTACACTGGCCACATTGGAGTCTTGTTCAACCAGACCTTCAGCTGTCTCCGTAAATCTCAGACCAGCAGATTGAAGATTTACGGAAATAGCAGAGTCTCTAGTAGAACAAGTCTATAGTCAGGTTGGCCTTATTTCACTGGTGCCAAGCTAACTGCACAATGACATAGCAGTGTTTTCCCCAAGAGCCGGCCACCGACCAAATTGACCACTTCAATAGACAAAAATGCCCCTTTGAAATAAAAATTTGTTGTAAGGTCCACAGAGATTTTGTTCATAAACCTCAGCCCCCTAGCCTCTTACAACTGATCTCTAACCCTTTACTTTGAAATAAGGGGAAAACACTGACATAGGATTCAGGATACTGGTACATGTACATGTAAAGTAATTATAAGACTGAAGATTTATAGTCTCTACCAATGTTTCCTTACAATGTAGGCCTTCCTTATAGTCTAATACTCACCAAAGAGCTTAGTTTTATATTAAAATCAGATGTTAGATCCATTCTTTTAGGCATTATACTAGGAGCATTTCCAACATCTAATTTTAATTAAATTGGTTCAGGGTGAGTGTTACTTATTAAAACTGGAGAATAGACTTCTTGTTTAGGCTGCATCTTTAGTATTTCACGATTTTTGATGTGCATACAAGGAAATCTATCAAATTAATTTTTAAACACATGCATGCAACAATACTACGTGATAAAAGTCATTAAAATTTTTGGATTTTTTTTTCAACAGTATTTAGTCCAGGCAGCCAAACAAAGGCCTGATTCACTGTGTAAACCATCACCCAGCAGTAAGAGGTGAGTCAAACAAAGGCCTGATTCACTGTGTAAACCGTCACCCAGCAGTAAAAGGTGAGTCAAACAAAGGCCTGATTCACTGTGTAAACCATCGTCCAGCAGTAAAAGGTGAGTCAAACAAAGGCCTGATTCACTGTGTAAACCATCACCCAGCAGTAAAAGGTGAGTCAAACAAAGGCCTGATTCACTGTGTAAACCATCACCCAGCAGTAAAAGGTGAGTCAAACAAAGGCCTGATTCACTGTGTAAACCATCACCCAGCAGTAAAAGGTGAGTCAAACAAAGGCCTGATTCACTGTGTAAACCATCACCCAGCAGTAAAAGGTGAGTCAAACAAAGGCCTGATTCACTGTGTAAACCATCACCCAGCAGTAAAAGGTGAGTCAAACAAAGGCCTGATTCACTGTGTAAACCATCACCCAGCAGTAAAAGGTGAGTCAAACAAAGGCCTGATTCACTGTGTAAACCATCACCCAGCAGTAAAAGGTGAGTCAAACAAAGGCCTGATTCACTGTGTAAACCATCACCCAGCAGTAAAAGGTGAGTCAAACAAAGGCCTGATTCACTGTGTAAACCATCACCCAGCAGTAAAAGGTGAGTCAAACAAAGGCCTGATTCACTGTGTAAACCATCACCCAGCAGTAAAAGGTGAGTCAAACAAAGGCCTGATTCACTGTGTAAACCATCACCCAGCAGTAAAAGGTGAGTCAAACAAAGGCCTGATTCACTGTGTAAACCATCACCCAGCAGTAAAAGGTGAGTCAAACAAAGGCCTGATTCACTGTGTAAACCATCACCCAGCAGTAAAAGGTGAGTCAAACAAAGGCCTGATTCACTGTGTAAACCATCACCCAGCAGTAAAAGGTGAGTCAAACAAAGGCCTGATTCACTGTGTAAACCATCACCCAGCAGTAAAAGGTGAGTCAAACAAAGGCCTGATTCACTGTGTAAACCATCACCCAGCAGTAAAAGGTGAGTCAAACAAAGGCCTGATTCACTGTGTAAACCATCACCCAGCAGTAAAAGGTGAGTCAAACAAAGGCCTGATTCACTGTGTAAACCATCACCCAGCAGTAAAAGGTGAGTCAAACAAAGGCCTGATTCACTGTGTAAACCATCATCCAGCAGTAAAAGGTGAGTCAAACAAAGGCCTGATTCACTGTGTAAACCATCATCCAGCAGTAAAAGGTGAGTCAAACAAAGGCCTGATTCACTGTGTAAACCATCACCCAGCAGTAAAAGGTGAGTCAAACAAAGGCCTGATTCACTGTGTAAACCATCATCCAGCAGTAAAAGGTGAGTCAAACAAAGGCCTGATTCACTGTGTAAGCCATCACCCAGCAGTAAAAGGTGAGTCAAACAAAGGCCTGATTCACTGTGTAAGCCATCATCCAGCAGTAAAAGGTGAGCCAAACAAAGGCTTGATTCACTGTGTAAGCCATCACCCAGCAGTAAAAGGTGAGCTAAACAAAGGCCTGATTCACTGTGTAAGCCATCACCCAGCAGTAAAAGGTGAGCTAAACAAAGGCCTGATTCACTGTGTAAACCTTCATCCAGCAGTAAGAGGTGAGTCAAACAAAGGCCTGATTCACTGTGTAAGCCATCACCCAGCAGTAAAAGGTGAGCTAAACAAAGGCCTGATTCACTGTGTAAGCCATCGTCCGGCAGTAAAAGGTGAGCCAAACAAAGGCCTGATTCACTGTGTAAGCCATCGTCCTGCAGTAAAAGGTGAGTCAAACAAAGGCCTGATTCACTGTGTAAGCCATCGTCCGGCAGTAAAAGGTGAGCCAAACAAAGGCCTGATTCACTGTGTAAGCCGTCGTCCAGCAGTAAAAGGTGAGTCAAACAAAGGCCTGATTCACTGTGTAAACCATCACCCAGCAGTAAAAGGTGAGCTAAACAAAGGCCTGATTCACTGTGTAAGCCATCACCCAGCAGTAAAAGGTGAGTCAAACAAAGGCCTGATTCACTGTGTAAACCTTCATCCAGCAGTAAGAGGTAAGAGTCAAAACGTCTCGTCCTAAAAAAAAAATCACTCCATTGGTAAAACGTTTTAACATTTGATCATCATGGAATAAACTGTCATTTTTTAAGACTTTCAGTAAAAGAAAAACATTTATTCTTAAAAGCAACACCCAAAGTACATGTAGTGTAATTAATATGATCATAAATACTTGAGTCCTCAACAGATAAAATGTATAATGAAGGTCCTCTTTTTGTTGCAGTAAATCGATTCACCAGAAGCTTCACGATTTGTACATAGAATCCTGCCAGAACCAGGATGATAGCAAGGTCAGAGGAAACTCTGAACAAGTCATACAGAGTTCACAGACAGCTGTAGGGCCATCTCAAAAAATTGTTTGCTTGTCCTCATTCGACCAATGGACTGAAAATGTCAAAATGGCCTGATTGAAGACTCTATTTTTAAACTCAGGAAGCATTTTGCTAAGCATTACATTGTGAAACTTTAGGATTGATCGTAAAATTTTCTTGAAAAAAAATTTCTCGCTTTCCTATTGACCTAATTTTTTCATCATTGGGAGAGGGCAAACAAACATAATTTTAAAGATGGCCTAGATGTATTCCTCTCTAGATTGAACAGATAATATGATTATTTGACTCATTGTAAATTTTTAAAAGACCTTGTATTTTAAGCTATTCGATAGATATTTATATACAGCTTTTTTGAAACTTTTGACATCAAAAACACTGAGATCTTAAAAAATTGTGGATACCTTAAAGTAATTTGAGAATCTATATTTTACCCTGGGTATCTTAATTGAATCTTACATAGAGTTCATGGTAGAGAGGTTTGACTGTATGTGAATTTTTGTAGGATTCCTGTGTAGTTTTTGTCAGTGTACTTTTCTAATCAACATTTTGCTTTCCAGGATATAGTGCTGTCCTCTAATCTACTGTCAAAGTTGGTCAGGAGGGACAAACTGAATTGTCTGATCCTCAAGCTGTACCCAGGAAATGAGGGCTACTCCATTATGTTACGGGGGCGTGGAGGGGTAGAGCTAGAGACACTGAAGCTCCCATACGAGGTCAGATTTATATAGAATTGTATACAGTAAAACACGGTTATAGCGAAGTCCTGGGGACCTGTGACTTTAATTCGCTATATCCGTAATTCGTTACATCTGTATAACGAATTCGTATAACCATAAATAGCGAATTTGCAATATGCATGTTTACCTTCAAGTGTTACTATCAAATATGTTAGGGAAGCAAATATTACAAAACATACCTTCGATAACTAAGGTTTTATTATGTTCCCCAAACGAAGTTGGGGAACATATTGTTTTTACTCTGTTTCTTATTATTATTATTTTTCTTCTTCTTCTTCTTCATCTTCCTGGGTACTTTTTTGTCCGGGAATGATCTTGTAAACTGTTCATCCGATGTAGGTAAAACCTTTTTAGGGTTAGTAGACATGTTATGTAGATTTGCCTAGTCAAGGTCATTTTGCGCGCACGTGCTTGCAAGAGCGTGCGCGTGCAACACGTGAAATGACCAATATAATAGATACAGCCGTAACTTTTTTATTTTTTAATGAAATGCTTTGAAACTCATAATTTGATTATTTATTAGTAATATAGACATGATGACATGGTCAAAATAGCAAGATCTCACGCGCATGCACGTGCGCTTTGTTCTGATTGGCTGAAACTAAAGTCTCTATATCTTTCTTGTTTTTCGACGAAATCCTATGAAATTTTGAACATAGCCATGCATTAATATATCCTACAACATGATATATAGCATTTGTCATAAAACCACGTGCCTGCACGTGCGCTGCAATCTGATTGGCTTAAACTTTAAATAGCTATTACTCCCTTGGTTTTCAACCAAACAGGATGGGATTTGTAACATAGATAGATATAATGAACTTCTACAACATGATATGGTCGCCATGCACATGCATACACGTGCGTGTACTTGCACTGTAATCTGATTGGCTGAAACTTTAAACAGCTATAACTGCTTTGGTTTTCAACCAAACGGAGTGGGATTTAGAACATAGAGAGATGTAATGGACGTCTACAAGAAGATATGGACATCATGCTCATGTATGCACGTGCGTGCACGTGAAATGAGTTAAATCAAAAATACACTTGAATGAGCGTATTTTTAAATACTTTTGGATTAACACTTTAATATTTAGTATATTAAAATGTATAGATTGTGTAGACAAGATATGGTCATTACGCACATGCATTCACATGCGCACGCGTGCAATGCTAAAATTTGAATGAACTTGGCGTTGTTAAAGTCTCAAATGCATAGATTTTGTCCTATTTAATGAAGCTTACAGGGAATATGGCACCAAAAGGGAGTTGGGGAGCGTTTGGGGAACATCTGTAACGGTCCCCGTTACAATTAGCACTAGTTATGAATTGAATTTTATATACAAATGCTGAGACAAAACAAAGTCAGTTCAATTATTCAAATTTTGAAATCTTTGAAAGTTTGTTATAAAAGATGTAAAATTCATTATATTTAACCTCAACAGGACTCAAAATCAGTTCGCTATATCCGTAAATTCGTTATATCAGAGTTCGTTATAACCATAAAATTGTACAAAGATTTGTTAAGTATTTTGCCGGGGACCCAGAAAAACTTTGTTATATCCGTGAATTCGCTATATCCGTGTTCGTACTAAACGTGTTTTACTGTAAACTGTACATGATTTTTTTAAAACCACACCTATTGATGAACCAGTACACTGATGGAGAAATAAAGTACATTAACTATTTGTAATTTTATCTCGACGGACAAAGACATGGAAATGTAAATATTAAATCATCAATTTCTACCTTACAGGTATCAGAGCTACTGGACTATGTGGACTCTTCTGAGGTGAGATGTTTAGATTTGACAAGATAAAAAATAGAGGAAAATCTAAATGATGTGTGATAACTGTATTTTGTAGATAAATGAGTCCTATTAAAAATGAATTTTGAGGTGTTTTTTAGGTGTTGTGTATAATTATTATAGCTTCTCCCTTTGTTCTGTTGACAGCTTCCTCCGTTCCTTGTGGATCTTCTGGAGAAAGCTCAGGTCTGTAACTGATAGTTTGTTTGTTTGTATGTTGTTTTTCAACATCCCTCTTGAGAATTTTTCACACATATGGAGAAGCTATTTGTGGTGGAGAGCTGCAAATTTTGTTTTATACTCAGCATTCGAGGCCATTGAGAAGTGAGGCATCTTTTACATGCCAGCACCTACTGTGACACAGGACCTCGGTTTATACGGTCTCATCTGAAGGACCAGTCTCCATGTCCCACAGTGTAACTAGAAGTTAAAACTGTAGTCTTCATAGGAAGCATTCTATTTATGATGTATTATAATTCAGCATATGTCTGTGATAGGCGATTTTCAGATTACAGGTGAACGTATTCTACAGTGGCTGTGTTATTCTATTTGTCTGTCTGTCTGTCTGTCAGTCTAGCTGTCTGTCTGTTTGTGATGGGTGATTTTCTGATTACAGGTGAATGTGTTCTACAGTGGCTGTGTTATTCTGGAGGTCCGAGATTACCGTCGGTCAATCACCGGCTCATACGACACACAATATGTTCTACTGAAACCCACGCCTCAGGTATGTATTATTCAATTATTGCTGTCTTTTGAGGTCAATACAATGATTTAGCCATCTGAGGAGTACAATATTCACCGAGCCTGAAGGGCGAGGTGAATATTGTACTTCGAAGATGGCTAAATCATTGTATTGACCGAAAAAACAGCAATAATAGTTTTATTATATGATTCACTCATAAATATTGATACAGCTCATTACTTGTTTGCATTTAGTGCATGAAGTCCTAGCCAAATACAAGAGAGAAGCAGAATTAAAATGTAAATAAACCTTACCAGTCGTTTCAATTTGAATTTTTTTTTTTTTTTTTTTTTTTTTTATCAATTTCAGTTGCTGTGAATAAAAATATAATGTCAGTCTTTTTATTCTAAGGATAGATTTTGAAAGGAAGGGGTATTATCAGGGAAAACTGACAGCCGAAAAATAAAAATTGTTGTTCAGTAAAAGTGTTGGAGGGGGTCCTAGCATCCCCACTTACCACCCTCACCCGAAAATATATATTCTCTTATGTTTTGTTCACATGAAAAAAAAGTCATAGTCACTTAAATAGCTTTCAAAAACAATTTGTATCAATTTGGAATTTCCCAATCTATTTTTAGATCAATGTAGAGGAAATAAATCCTTGTATTCACCTGGAACGTCACGTGCAGGTCAATACAACGTAGTATTTTTCTAACATAGTTGGATCTCAGCCGATCAGAGAGATGGAAATTATTCAATCATATAATAAATACTCTTGTAACAGTCAGAATGTTTCTAATATTGGAATGAAACTATTACAATTACCGGGTAGAAAACGAAACTCACAAATTTTAAAATTTGCTTCTGAATTGCATGAACATTATTGTATACAGATTATGCAAAAGAATTTTAAATAAAAAGAGATATCTATAGCTTGATTACAAAAATGTTATTACCATGTAAATTAGTTGAGCAGCTCTCATCTTGTTCAAGTATATACTGAAAAAGCACATTTTTTGGGGGGTTAAATATTTGATGATTGAGGAAAAACATTGGTTCAAGGGTTTCAGGGTTGAAGAAGTGCAGCATTATTACACATTTAAAGGGGCAGGGTGGTTGTGCCCATTTTTTGACTATTTTTGGTCTCCTTTAGAAGAAGAGTTCCATATAAAGATATGCGAAAATGATCAAATTTTGAAATTATAATGTATGAAATTTTTCTTTGCCAAATGATAGATGACAGCTTAAGATATCATATCTAAAAAAATAAGTTATATCTGATGGTTATTTTGTGGACTCTCCTAGCCTTCTTACAATCTTAAAGTTCCTGGAAAACATAAAACCATGTGTCTCTCCAGACCACCAAAACAACAAGAATAAAACCCCTGATGAACAGTAGATACTAGATGTTTGCAACACGAAATGAAAAAAATAATACTAGGGTATTTATTCTTTTGTCATTTTCAGTCTATTGTGTCAGACATATACCATATAATCAGTTGTATATATATCGCTTAATTTCCTATAATATTTTTATTTTCAGTCGAAGTTTTCAGACATGTACAATATACTCAACGATGGCCATTGCTTTAATTACGAGGACCTTGTTATTATTTTCAGTCGATGTTGTCAGACATGTACAATATAATCAACGATGGACATCCCTTTAATTACAAGGACATTATTATTTTCAGTCGATGTTGTCAGACATGTACAATATAATTAACAACGGCCATCGCTTTAATTACGAGGACATTGTTATTATTTTCAGTCGATGTTGTCAGACATGTACAATATAATCTACGACGGACATCCCTTTAATTACAAGGACATTATTATTTTCAGTCGATGTTGTCAGACATGTACAATATAATTAACAACGGCCATCACTTTAATTACGAGGACATTGTTATTATTTTCAGTCGAAGTTGTCAGACATGTACAATATAATCAACGACGGACATCGCTGGACACAGGAAGACCAGTTTTCACTGGAGAGTCAGTTGCTATTGGCGACAGAGGAGCCCCTCTGCCTGGACCCCTCCCCCTCGGTCTTTCTGGTCAACAACAAACTTCAGTACGAACAAAAGAGACTCTGTGACCCCATGTTCAAAAGGTCAGTACAAACAAAAGAGACTCTGTGACCCCATGCTCAAAAGGTCAGTACAAACAAAAGTGACTCTGTGACCCCATGCTCAAAAGGTCGGTATCCAAGGACAGTTAAAACAATGTCCTGTTTACCTCTCATTAACATTGTTACACAGTCTGTCTGGTTATTTGATCATGCATCCATCTGTTAATTAATCTTCATCATTTGTATGTTATATTAGAAATAAGTATATAATCCTTCAATTTAGTTGTACCTCATCTATTGTGTTTAGTTCAGTTAGAGAAGATAACAGATTTTCAAAAAGATAATTGTCAACCTAAAGTAGTTATATTTAAAAATTGTTAGGTCCAGAGGGATAACTGAAGAATTCTGATATAGACACATAATGACACACATTTAATTTAGTGTCTTACACACTGTAACCTGTCTTGCAGTAAAGAAACAGATGCTATGATACACATATACAGAAAATACAGAAAAAAACATATTTCATAACATTTTATAATTAGGTTAGCCAAGAGGTACAACCAGGCAGCTCTGAACAGGAAAAGGAAGTCGGCCAGTGCAGCTGCACCAAAAGAACTCAAGCTGCACGACTTCATTCATAAAAAGAAAATGAGGTCAAATCCTCCCGTCAATCTGAAAGTGGGAAAACCTGTGAGTTTGTTTGATGATCCTAAAAGCTGTATATCTATTTCACACAAATGATTTTTTCATAAGTATATCAAAGATTTCAAACTGAGCACAGAAAATATCTTGTGTTTCAATACTAACATGTATATGGCTGTATGTATGAAACCTTTCAAAATACCTCAATTTTCTAGATGAATCCAGATTAATGTTTTCTGGTGTAATGATATAACGTGGATCAAATATTTTTGCTCCCGTTACAAGGAATTCTAAAGTCTCTAGTAATAATGAAAGAGTATTTCAATTGATATGGCTTGTTAATGATTACGATTTTCATCTTTGTTCACATAATCTTTGATTTATGTATTTTGAATAAAATCTTTTTCGGCATGTTGACATGTGGAAACAGAAACCGCTCCAGTTATCTGCCCCTGAATCTGTACAGGTATTTTTTTCTAATTTTCACATGAAAGATTATTTTCTGTGAAAATTAAATAAACAATGTTTATAAATTTCTTTCAGGTGAACAAGTTTGCGACGGTTGTACCAGCTGCAGAATCGGCAACAGATAATTCATTTGTAAGCTCCGAAAATTAATTTGTCTTTGTGAACTCATTGCAAAGCACCTTTTTCATAAATAACTATTTTCCAGCAAGTGGGTAAAAAATATTTCATCTTTTTATTACCAAATTAAAAAAAATGTTGTTTTAATGTCACTCTTTCCTCTTAACAGGAGGTCATGGAGGAGATTACTCTGGAACGTGACGTCAGCGCCGATAAAAAAATCCTGGCCAAATTAACGATCCAGAAGAGGAACTGGGATGACGAGTTTTACGGGGAGCTTTATTTGGACCACGATTACCGCGAGGGCAGCGTCGGCACGTCGTGCATGTAAGTTGTCACCTTCTCAATAATGTCCTCTAAATTTATTTGTCTAATTCTGCCATGTGCCAGAAAATTAAGTAATTATCATTAAGATGCATACATGCATACATCATGGAAAGAAAGGAGTTATATTAAGCGGACATATTTACATGTTACATATTGTGTCTGTCCTATGTGTTATATAAACATTAATTAGCGGTAGTTTATTTAACAGGTTCCTGTTGGGTACATGACTTCTGGTGGACAAGTAAGTCAGATTTTAGATAAGACACAGACATTGTTTTCTTCTAACTGTGTGTGTATCTGTTATACCACAGTGTATTTAGATATGAGAATTTATTAGTTACTTTTCATATAATTCAGACACCTGGAGCAGTGTCTGTGTATCTGTGTATCTATTCTCTATCTGCATCATCATTTGTTCTGTATATTTTATTGTTCAGGTACCTTGAGCAGTTCAAGGAGATATTTACAGAGGAGGGGAGGCGGGCCGTGAAGATAACAACTCAGAAACCTGGGCACCCCCCACATGTAGAGTTCACCCAAACCTCCCAAACCCCCACCACCCCAGGGCTGGGACCAGCAGGACCTCAGGGCATTCTCAGTGCACATGCACCTGCTCTCACAGCTGCCATTAAGGGACAGTTTACTCAGGTCTATTTTTGTCAAATACTTAAAAATTGTATAAAATGTACATGCTATATGTAAAAAACCACCATTCTGTATTTTCAAAAAGATTAAAGCCAGTCTTTCAGAAAAGATGTTTCTTTATGTTGCTAGGATTAGAGCTCTTAAGGTCATAAAAAATAAATTGCTAGATTCTCATCGGAATTTTTTTAAATATTGAGGCGGGCGGGCGGCTTTTATTTTATATTTTTTATTTTTTCAATTTTGCAGATTTTTTATTGACCTGGTCAATGGGTGTAATTTTATCAACAATAGCCGAATAAAAGTCATAGTAAAGGTTCAATTATCTCTTACTTCACATCATCACCAATCTTTTTCAACCAATGACCCTTATTTAAAATATATACGCATGTATTACATCAATTACCATGTTTTCAGCTGTAAAAATCATGTCGACTTTCGCGGGATTTAAAACCAAAGTAGAAAGGTAGATGAATACCGATTCTGATCAGAATTAAGACGAAGAAAAACAGAAATTAAAAAAATTGAGGCGGGGGTATAAAATCAGGGCGGGCAGGGATGAGAATCTAGGAATATTTTTATTATGGCCTAATCTGTAAATTTAAAAACTTATAAGAATTTATAGCAATGTTAAATCATATCTATGATTTTCTTTTCTAAATACACTTTATTTTCCTTGCATTTACTGTCACTTTCGTTTTCCTGATGTTTACAACTGAGTATACACTTTCATTTTTCCTGATGTTTACTACTGAGTGTAACTTTCATTTTCCATGTTTTTCCTCTCATGTGATGTTTACTTTCACTTTTATTTCCCCTTTGTTTGTACTCAGGCTGATTTATCAACCACCTCCTCATCAGGACTGACTGCCAAGAGAAATGTACCAATCCAGCTATCCCTAACCCTGGCCCCTATGGGTATGTATAATATTTGTACTGATATTGAATAATTAACAAATAAATTGACATTTTAAACCCAGGCCTGGAGTATAAAAGGAAATGGGAGGAGCTAAATTTTGAAAATCACATATTCTCCTACATGTTCAGCTGAGCAGAGATGTTTTGAAAAGTATTCACATCATATTATGTTGTATTGTCTCAAAATTTGGCACAGTAACACATTCCCTTTCTAGCTATCCCTGTATGAAAAAATATTCATTGAATAATGTTTTTATTTGCCAAAATATATATCAAAACATCTGAAGTGAACAGATTTCAAATTTACCTCTGCTCTTTATATGGAATGGTGACCCCAGGTCATACTGAATTGTAATGAACAAAACAGAGATGTAAACAAACAGAGCCATGTGAATACAGAAACAAGTTTATTAGCCACTTACTGCAGTGATATTCCATGCTGTATTGAATATATCCATGTCCAATCAATAATTAAACAAAAATAATTAATAAATAATGAAAAAAGTTTGTTAATTCACATCAGTTGCATAATTTTAATATAGTTTTCATGTCCACTTGTGTCCCATGTACGGTCTCCCTGAAGGATTAGGATACAAGTTCCTCACTAGAGACAAAACACATTCGGGCATTATTTCTCGGAGTGTCCAAACTGTATTGTCAGTCACATTGCCACCTTGATTTAGTTTTTCCGCTTTCTTGGCAACATATCGCGGATGATTCCATGCATATCTTCTTGACATCATTGTCCAAAACTTTTTATATTTGGTCTTCCTGATTCCGGAATTCCGGTCATGGGGTGGTGCACCATTTCCAAGCCAGCTCTGTCTGTTTGTGGTCACACATGGATGGCAAAAACAATGTATGCATTCCTGGTCGTTGACCTGTGGTATTACATCATCATCTCCATGTCCAGGATTACCACCCGCTGCTTGCTGCTCCTCATTCCGGTCAGGATTTTCACTTGTGCTGCAGACTATTATCTCTTGATTTACAGCAGGTCTTATCTCTTCATCAGTATTTCCCTCTGACCAGTTATTGAAAACAACACATGAATCAAAATCCCATTCACTATGTGAAAACAAAGCTTGGATGGAATTGAGTTCAACTTCTGTAAGATTTAAACAAACTCGTCTCCTTGTTTCAGACATAACACAAAAAATTGCAAAACACGATAATAACTCCTTCACTGATATGGCTTCCAATGGAATGGTCAAGACAAAGAAAATTGACTGACCATTGAAAAGTCTTCCCGCCAAACTTCACAGCATGTGCTTTGGAAGAGTTGACTATAAGTCAAGGGTATGGTGGCATCAAAATGTAGTGCATATTACTGTCCACAAAGATTTTTTTCTAAACTTATTCATTGATAATTTAGATATTTTGTATACTATCTGATTCTTATTAAAATGTTACATCCAAATTGTTTATAACATTGTCTAGATCATGCAGTGACATGCACTGTTTTAATTTATTACATTACCCTCTATCTCCTGAAGTAAACTTGTCTTATGGTCAGAGATGCTTAGTAACAAAAAGGAGGCCACATTTTTGTGTCACAATTAGATACACACTTTTGTAAATATATTTTAAGTAAGCCATAACAATAAATCTATGCTCATAAATAACAATAACAATATGTAGATTAAAAAAGGAACACATGATATGATGGCTTGTTGTATAAATTCCGAATTATATATTCAATTCTGACTACCCCATGGCACCCCATACTGACCAAAGAAGATCTTATACCACCTGCTGACTTTATAGACAATTTCCTTGCATATTGACAAAGTCTGTTATTACATGATAAGAAGTAAATAAAGATGGATGAACAAGCAACAAAGAGAATACGAGATGAGAATAGAGAACAGCAAGGGAGAAAGAAAAGAAGATCTGATGCTGGAGAAAAAATGAAAGTTAGGAATGAAAGGCGAAAAGTCCAAGAAAACCCACTTGTTACAGGATGTATAAGATTTTACGTTAAATCTGAAGAAGAAAAAGTTTCTGTTTACAACAAGATGGACAAAATAAAACTTTGTTTGGCTGAAAGAGTGTCATCTGTAACAAATGAGCAGTTACTGAACAATGTATTTGACTTTTTCATCCAAATGCATGGACTAACAGATACTGCACCGCAACAGGAAAACCTTAACTTTCAACCGTATTTACCATGTGACCAAAAGGCAACAAATGAGGATATGTTTTTAACATCATATTCTGCAATGAGAAATATTTGTTCTGGAATACAACATCATAGCCAAACTTGTCAGGAGTTTTTGGATATAAAGAAATTACAAAGGTTTGGTCATACCGCCAAGGTGACATTTACCTGCAAGGAAAATCACTTGATTTCGGCAGATTCGTCACAACATTTGCCAGGTGGAATTTTTCTTGCAAACCTGAGAATGATGCATTCTGTCTATGCAACAGGATTACGGTATAGCCAATATAAGCGACTCTGTGAGGCGGGCAATATAGGGACTATACCAGAAAGTGCATTTGAAAGCCACCATAAGCTTTATTGTTCTTTGACTAAAGATATGGCCGAGGAGTCCGTACGTGATGCAATTAACGAAGAAGTAGCAACAGAAATTCTAAAATCAGAAGAAAATGGGACTCAGTATAATGGGATAAATATCATGACAGATGCCCGCCATGGTTGGAGAAGAAATGCAGCCCAGTCAGATGTTGTTGCAATAGGCCAAACTCACCATCGTGTTGTTGGACTGGAGGTTGTTACAAGGCAAGATGACCATGTAAGTCAAAGACATGAGATGAAAGGAGTTGAGCTTCTTTACAGCCATTTTGATGAGAAGGATGTTTCTGTCAACGTCCATGGTCACGACAGAAATGCAAGTGTGAACAAATTTTTGTCTGTAAATAAGCCATCTGTGACAAATGCAAACGATACATAACATGCTAGTAAAAATGTTAGCAAAGAAATGAAGAAAATTGCAAATAGACCATTAAAATACAGAGGTATTACAAGGCATCCAGATCTATCAGAAAAAGTTGCATCCATTAAAACACATACTTAATATGCAATGAAAAACTGCAAAGGATCATCAAAAAAATTGCGAGAATTGTTGGACAACATTGTTGAACATTATAAGAATAATCATGAAAATTGTTCAACAGAATCGAGATGTAGATGTGATCCCAACTATGAACCATCCAAACATGTTCTAAAGGATTCAGAAGCAAAAAGAATTTTAAAAAATGAAATAAGAAAACTACAAAATTACAAAACTCCGGATGATTATGTGAATTGTATTGATACTCATTATGTGGAATCTTTTAATAATGCTCTTCTGATTTACCATGATAAGCGTATAAAATTTGGTGATGAGGAGTACAAACGACGATCTCATATGGCTGTTCTGGACTGGAATGAGAATGTTGACCGGGAGTATACTTCAATAAGTAATTATGAGGATGCTAGAAGACCAAGAGCTAGATCTGGACATAAAAACCTTGTGCCAAAAACTAATAAATTTACATTGATGCTGTGGGATAAAATTATCAGTTCATTCTACCGAGTGTGATAGTCTGTTTGTGTACCTGATTGCTGGTCTGATTCAAAATCAGGTTTTTAACTGTTAAAAATCCATGGAGTAATCTTGTTGCATTATATTGAATTATAATTGAAATGGTATACATAATTAATTGTTTTTTTGCATGTGTAATTTATTAGTAAACATTTTCACTGTTATATTTAATTAACTGAAAGCTAAATTAATAAATTCTTTGTTAGTATTTATGCCTTTTTACTGGTAAACTGTAGAAGCAATGGTCAGCAGATTATCAGATAAGCCATGTGCTTATCAGCTGATAAGGAAAAGTGATGCTAAATATATCCAGCTGCTCTGTGTTATCTAGATAAGCTCCTCCCATAGAAAATTGCGGTAGTGACTACCGCTGCCTGGGGTTTAAAACAGGTAATGTATACACATCCATAACATATGATCAAAATATTATGGTCTGTGTTGCACTATGTTGCAGCACAAGGAGCCCAGCCAGCTGGGAACCAGTTACAACTGAACATTCAGAAACCTCAGCAACCGCAGCAGCCAGGAATGAGGGGCAAATCATTGTCACAGGGTGCAGGGCAAAGGTAAGGCATTGTCACAGGGTGCAGGGCAAAGGTAAGGCATTGTCACAGGGTGCAGGGCAAAGGTAAGGCATTTTCACAGGCGCAGGGCAAAGGTAAGACAATGTCACAGGGCCCAGGGCAAAGGTAAAACCATGTCACAGGGCCAGGGCAAAGGTGAGAAAAGGCATTGTCACAGGGAGCAGGGCAAAGGTAAGAAAAGGCATTGTCACAGGGTGCAGAGTGCAGGTCAAAGGTAAGAAAAGGCATTGTCACAGGGAGCAGGACAAAAGTAAGGAAGGCATTGTCACAGAGCAAAGATAAGAAAAGGCATTGTCAGAGCGGACAGGGCAAAGGTAAGAAAAGTCATTGTCAAAGGGTGCAGGGCAGAAGTAATGAAGGCATTGTCACAGAGCAAAGGTAAGAAAAGGCATTGACACAGCTAGGGCACAGGGCAAAAGTAAGGAAAGGCATTGTAGCAGGGTAGAGGACACAGGGCAAAAGTAAGAAAAGGCATTGTCACAGGGCACAGGGCAAAAGTAAGAAAAGGCATTGTCACAGGGTGCAGGGCAAAAGTAAGAAAAGGCATTGTCACAGGGCACAGGGCAAAGGTAAGAAAAGGCATTGTCACAGGGCACAGGGTAAAGGTAAGAAAAGCAATGTCACAGGGTAAATGTAAGGAAGTTTGTTTTGGTATATGCTTATCTCATCATAATTAAAAATTAAAATTTGTTGTTTATTATATTTACAGGGCCTCATCCGCCACCCCAAGTCCGGCCACCACTCCAACTTCTGCTCCAAGTAAGTCAAGAATTAGGGTTAGAAATACAACATTAACTGAAAGGAAACGATGCATAAAAGTCAAATGACTGTAACATTATTCTGTCATAATTCATAAAAATCAAATGACTGTAACATTAAATTTTAATTCATTCCTTGTAGTTCAAGGTCAGTTGTTTTCTCCTGGCCTGGTTCCCTCTCCCGCTACAGCCCAGACCAATAAAGGGGTCACCAGTTTATCCTCACCGCCGACCTCTGTCCCTGGCAGGAAGTCGTCAACAGAGGGCACTACTGTACAACAGATCAACCCGGGGCTCCCACAGGGAAATATTACTTTTGTACAAAGTAAGAGACTCAAGTTTGAACTGTTCAGCTGTTACACTTGTAATTGATTTGAGTTATATTTAAACCAGAATATTAATATTGAGGATCAGAGTTTAATAATATTCTGATGTTTACTTGTAGACACAGAAAATCCTCCGAACACACAGAGTGGACAACAACAGAACATCGCTAACATCAACATCACTAACATCGGACTTCCCCCAAACATCAACATCCAGAACCTGACTGGTCTCCCAGGGGTCAACATCGCCAAACTCCAGGGGCTACAGAACATGCAGGTGTCACTGACCGGGGTGTCCATGCCCGGGGGTGGCATCGCCGTCCCTGTCCCCATAAGCCTCATCAACACCAATGCAGGTAAGATCCCAAAATAGTAAAGTCAAACTCAAAAGCGATAGTCCAAACAGGAAAACTCATTTAGTATGAACACAGAAATTGCGAACTCATGGATATAGCGAAGTCATCTTGGATCCCCAGCTGTATAAAATTAATGAATATCTTATACAATTCTAAAGAATTACGGATATAGCAAAGTAATTCCATAGGTCCCAGCGACTTTGTTATATCCGAGTTTTGCTGTATACAGTACAGCTCAAAAGAAGTAGTCTATTTTATATATTTTATTACAGGTGAACTTTACAGAATCAGAACATCTTTGTCAGTTCTGACCACCACTCTAAGATCCACACCTGTATTTTATGATATTAATATTACAGGTGTAATACAGAATCAAAACATCTTTGTTAGTTCTGACCACCACTCTAAGATCCACACCTGTATTTTATGAAATTTATATTACAGGTGTAATACAGAATCAGAACATCTTTGTCAGTTCGTTGCCCAGTGGTTCTCTATCCTCCACCACCACTGGATCCGTGCCTGTCTCTGTGAGTAGAAAACTTGTACGTATGCATGGCAACCAGATGTCAACACTTCCAGTTTGTCTGCATGGTAACCATGGTAACCATGGTCATGTGTGGTTCAGCATGCTCTCATTTTTTGGCATAAAGGGTGTAAACATTTGACAAATGAAGCAATTTACTTTCATCAATGAAGGCTACTGACAATTAAATGTACGGTATATGAGTGTTTGTGCAGGGAATTTCAGAATTAATTGTTTATAATTAAGTATGGTTAGGGAGGGCTTGCTTTAGCATTGCATGTCAATGTTTGATGTCTTGTCTCTTGTATATGGATGATTTTGAATGAAATTTGTGGTACAATTTCTAGTTTATTGACTTTTATTCTGTAAATAAAATGAAGTTTTATATAAGGCTTTTCTACTACATGCCTGCTGTTAATTACATGTTTTATACTTTATAAACTTGCCATAGGTGTTCATTTTAAATTTTGATTAGACATTAGATAGCCTGGTAGAATTATTGTTCTTTTATTTTACATTACATGCAGGTATTCAATGACTTAATCTTTTGAAAAATGCTTCAAGTCTTATATAAGGTTCTATTGTCCAACTTGTTCTATTTAACTTTAAATCTTTTACCAATGTCAGAGTATCTTTTGTAATTCAGACTTCATCATCTGTTGGGTCAGCACCAAATTTGGTTACCATGGTGACATCAATGCCCACTGCTTTCACAACTTCTGGTTTATCCTTCACTTCATCATCGCCTTCATCAAATACAGTCACGTCAGGTAAATAAATCATCATCATCTACAGTCACGTCAGGTAAATAAAAATTAGATAATCTTTCGATGTTTTAATATTAGAGTATCCAAATGATCTTGGATATTGTATAGGATTTCAGATTTACCATATTTATATGTACATCTAAGGGGCCTGTTTATCAAAAGAACTAAAGACTGAGACATAAACTTAAGGTGATTTTAGAATATTGCACAATTAATGATACTATTACATATTGCCTGCATAGATATATCCTTCTCAATCCTATTTAAGAAGATTTTCAGAAATTTTTACACTTACGTTTAAAAGAAAGTTATTTGCAAAATTACAGTTTTGTCTTTTGTAAAATTGGACCCCAAATCTCTAAAAAAAAAAAAATACTTTAGGATTTATGTATCATATAGTAAAGGATGATGTAATTTTTAGAACTTTTATACAATTCTGCATTTCATCCCCTGCCTAAGAAATGTATGCATTATCTTGATTTTCTTTTTTAAGATATTCATTTTTTTTTTCACTGTTTGGCATACAATTATTAAGTATTTTATGAAATATTTTGGTGTACTACAGGGTCAGTGACTATCCCCAGTACTGTTATCACTGGTTCAGGAGGACTCTTATCCCCCATCATAGGAATCGCCCCCTTTGTACAAGGAGCGGTAAAGGCTCAGCCTGGATCTAACATCAGACAGCCATCCTCTGTTCCTCTTCTACAGGTAAATCTAATATAAATCTAATCTCAGCTTCTCACACACAGGTAACCTTAATATCTCTCAGATAAACACAATGTCTCAATACAGATTAACTAAGCATCTCATAGACAGGTTACCTGAGTATCTCAAACACAGGTAAATAATTCTTACACACAGATAATCTCACAAGGTATGAACAAGCTACTCATTTTGTATTTTTTTTGGGAGATACTGATCTTGAAAAGCATTTAGGTGAAGTACTCATCCATTTAAATAAAATATCCAATATTGCAGATTCAGGGACAGCCTGGTATACAGTTAGTGGGTCTCCCTCAACAGAGGGCGCCAGGGAAGTCAGGCCCAGGGGTCGTGACCTCTCAGTCTGGTGGTAAACCAGGGTCATCGCTACCAACAACAGGTAAGGTAGAGGCCTAATGAACTGATTAAACAAATTCTGCTGTGTACTTCATTTTCCAATTTTTAAATGTCTAATTAAGAGGAATAGTTCTTGTCTTAGTAGCAGAATGAATATAAAATGGTGGAATTTGTATATGTTGTAACATTTTTTGTCCTTTCCCTTATTACAGTGCAGCTGACAGCACAGAACATTTCCGGACACCAGTTAGCTACCCTGTCTCAGTTCAAACCTAACACACCACAAGGGGGCGCAGTTCCCCAACAACATATGCTACAACTACAGCAGCTTCAGTATAAACAGCTACAGCAGATCCAAATCCGTCAGCCGCAAGCTGCTGCCTCTCCCCCAGTCAGTAAATCCAAGAGTAAGAAACGGACCACACCAACCCCACCCAAACAGTAGACACAAACATCATCAAGACAACAGTAAACGGACTACACCAACTCCACCAAAACAGTAGAATCACAAAACAACATCCAAACAGTAGAAACAAACACAACAAGACAACAGGAAACGGACCACACCAACCCCACCCAAACAGTAGAAACACACAATCTGACAAAAACAAAAATATAAATGGACAACTCCCTCCAAGCAGTAGACTACCTACTTTATACAGCCTCTTCCACAACTGACATTCCAAAAACAGACAACACTAATTCACACAGTGGACATGTGTACCCTACTCAAGACAGCTAGACCTAAGTATTCCCATCTAATCAATAAACAAATTAAAACCCAGTATTGTACTGCAGTTATTGTAGCAAATTTATTGTTACAGATTGTAAAGTTTATTAAATAATTTAAATAATCTTGTTTCAACGTATATCTATAAATGGTAGTGAAATAAGAGAAAACAAATATAGTGGTATTACAATATATGTACAACATGAGGCAATTCCAAGTTTTTTCTATGTTGAGCATCCACAGATGGATTGGTTCTGAGGTTATAAAATTAAAAACAAACACAAATTAAAACCAACAAATACAATATTTTGAAACGCAATGTACTCTTTTTGGATTGAGATCTCTTTTTTTATTAGTATTGAGCCAAAATATTTTTCATTGAAGCAAAGACTATATTGTTACAAGCTTTGTCTGCTGGATTCATAACATTTTGTTGTTACAGTCTTTCTAATTCCTTTATCATCATCCATAAATTAACTGCAGATCTTAGCGTCAGATATGCAGAATATGATACCATTCACCCATTTTGAGTGGTATTCTATGTCAAAAATATTAAGAAATAGTATATAAAGTGTTTGATTTTTACAACACAAATAATTTTTTTTTATATTTTAATGTTATTTCCAGTTGTTGATCATAAAAGTCAAGTCAACACACATATTGAAATTTTTTTACTGTAATTCTGTGAATGTTTCACAAACAACGTAAAATTCATACCTAATATTATTGAACTCTGTTCATTTTATCCATGCGAAATCTCATTTGTTGTTGCGTCAGATCATAAATAGAGCAGCTGTCTGTCCCACATGACCTTTTTACAGATTATGGTGATTCCTGTTTTATTTGTGTTTTACTTATTAGAAAAATTGATAGATTAATATTATAATTCTGATAATTGTAGCAGTCTGAATGTGACTGAATTGAAATTGTCTGAGTGATTTTTGGTAAGCATAAAAAGCGGCCTTGAAGTTCCCTGTCATGTAGTAACAAATTCCTAAGATCTGCCATGAAATGTCTCCAAACATGAAACCGTCAATAATATTATTTTGAATTCTGTTCCAAAAGTCATTCAAAGCTGTTTGTACTCTCGTTGAATCAACATGAATGTAGCACAAAATTTCTAGCATGTGTAGCATCACAAAAGGTGGAATGACTAATACATATGATAATGTATGCCTGTTTACAGACTGTTCTATCAGTAATTCATTAATATAACCGATATATTTGAAAAGAATAATTCGTCCTGCCATGCCTTCTCTCATCTTTGTAGACCAAGATTTTCCTCCTACAAACTGAGTATACTTCTCTCTGTCCCCGAATATAAAGAATAGCATATGTATCACATGTGGCTGTGATAACCTGACCTTAGTCATCTCTATAATAGATAAAGCCTCTTTGTACCTGGATGTCTTGTAATAATACAATGCTAAATACAACGCATCAGAAATATAACCAAACTTTGCAGCTAATTTGAGCATATTACGGGAAATCTTGTCCCTAATGTACCTCTGCTTGTTGCCACCTCTGTCAGTGTGTATGTTGTGTAAGATAAAAGCATTAAGTGAAAGAATACGGCATGTATGATCCTGCAATGTGGCAACTTGGTATTGTGTCAAAGGTAACTTTATAAGCTTTTCAACGGCGTATAAGTTTGAAGAATTTAGAAAAGTATTTATATATATCTCTCTTAATAATAACTGATCAAATATAAACTCAGGTATCACCATGTGCTCATCTACACTGACGGTCAGCCGAGGATTGTAAAGTACATTTAAAACATACGCCCTGATTGAGGGACAATGCAACAGACATGACACAACGCCTCTCTCATACAATGTATACAGTCTAAGAAATAAAATTGTTTGTGAATCACCATGAACTTTAGACAGAAACATGTTGTTTTCTGGAATGAAAAAGTTCGGACATACCCCTTTATACACCCATTTGAGAATAAGTTTAAAGCAAACCCAGAAACACTGCAGGAGATTTTGGGGGCTCCAGTGAGATATTTTGTTTTGTTGAATTGCCCAGAAAACGGCTGTCTTCACATGATAAGAACACAGTATTTTATCTTCACTGTTTAAGCCATTATTAATTACATCCTTTAAGAACAGTTTCAGTAAACCATAAATTAAAAACTGACAGTGGTTCATTGAATATATAAGTTGTTTTTCTGCCAGAGAGAAAGATATCCTCCATTCATTATCTACATGATTTCCAAGACTGTGTCCTATTGCAACAAAGTGGCATCCTTTTCTGACAATATCGCGAACCACATGAGGTTTGGGCCAAGTCCGACATCTGCTTACCCATGAGGAGGCTGATGGAGGCCAGGATCTGCCCTGAAAGGTGTGGGCCTCATCATATTCAAAAAACCCATCATTTGATCCATTTTTGCATGGACCATGGGTGATAGGATTTATAATAATATATGAAGGCATGGTCTGTTTATATTTTGAGCTAGATAAATAAAGTTTATTCTTCATCACTATACATGAGGACAGAATAACTCTATGTGCCATTTGATTATTCGGAAGCCATAACAAAGTGAATCCTGGCGGGCTCTCAGAGTTGTCTGAAACTATCAATGTTTGATTTTGTTCATTATGATACTGTAACAGAGATTCGTCCCAAATCACTTGGTGATCAACTGGCCAGTACATCAAGTCTTTATCAGATCCCAATAATCTGAATCCCTCTCTGAAACTTCCACTTAGCATCTCGATAGCGTCTTTTTTTGTATTTTCTTCATTATTTATCATCTCACGGATGTCTACAACATTCCTCCTCATGGTCACTAGTTCTGGTGTTCCCAATATTTTACAGAGTCCGACAAACACAGACTCTGACAAACGTTCCAAACATTTCTCACTATAACAAAAATAATTTTTATAACTCAAAATTGAATTATATTAGGAAAATGTACTCTTTATGAAATACAAGCTAAAGTACTGATAAATTGATTGAATAATTATGGGAAAAATAAATATTCCATAAATAATACTTACACTGTATTTCTTTCTGTGTACGGAGAAGAGTAGCAAGCCATGTGTACTTATATTTTCATTTAATCCTCTATGCACGGAAATTTTTTACTAAATGAAGCTTACATTTCATCCAGCAGTACTTAAATATACATTTCCTGGGATATGAATACTACATTTGTGCTAAATTAAATCAAGTAATTTTTGTTTTTTCAAGTTTTCTTCGTATTTTTTGTTTATTTTAACAATTCCTTGACAGCAAGTTTTATCAAATCACACGAAAAAGTAACCTTTGAGATAAGAAATATATACAGTGAATTAAATTATGATTGCTACTGTTCTTCTATGAAGAAAGTCACTGTAGAGTCTTCAGAATTAAAACTTAAACTTGTTTGTTTTCTAAATACCAAACAGTCGCCCCCCTTGGCGCAATGGTTAGGGCGAGTGTTCTAGAGTGCGAAGTAAGGAGTTGATCCTTGCGTTGCGGGTTCGAATCCCAGTGTGAGAAGTGGTGACACGAGTAAGTTAGTGTCAACAACAGAAAGGTGTTGTTAATGCTAGTAAGGTATTATATTTAGTTGTACTGTTCAAAATACGATAAAATTAATTTGGTATATCTCTATCGTTATTGAACCTTTTGAGATATCATTCAGATTAATATATTGTTCTAGCAATATCATCCATTAAAATGATGAGTAATTTGTTTACTGAAGTAAAATTCGCGAAAGAAAAAATATGATTATTCCAGATAGCAATTATCACGACGATGGACAAGCTATACATAATCATTATAGGTTTTATCATCTTCCCAAGTCAAGAGTTTCTGATCCGCTCCGCTCCACATAAACCCTTGACCGAATAGGCGAAGTTTGACGGGGTTAGAAATGCGTTCTCTGAATGGCCTCATGCAAGTTTTCATGAACCAATCAAAATCATTGTTTTATTTAAACTGAAACTACATCGTAAAAAGAAAAAACACGTCAGATTTAGTCCCAAGGATAACGTATTTTTCATTAGATAGCCCTTTTAAAGGTTTGTCCAAGTTTTATAGTTGAATTATATTGAATTTATTACCGACTGCCAATATTTTCCCGAATTCGCTGTTGAATTCGTTTACTCTGATTGGCTAATAGCAGAGGTCAGGAGAGTTCAAAATTTGTAATCTCACTAGATGGCGTGTCAGTAAACCCCGTCAAACTTTGCCTATTCGGTCAAGGGTTTATGTGGAGCGGAGCGGATCAGAAACTCTTGACTTGGGAAGATGAGGTTTTATATCATTAGTAGTTTTGAAGATCACCAAATTTTTCAACTCATTAGTTAAGTGCGAGAAATGAAATATTTAAGTAATAAGGTATAATTTTTTGAGTTTTATTGGGATGTAAAACGGGTTGGTCACGTGGTCAAATCCCATAAAGCCCGAAGGGTTTTGTGGAAGATTTGATCTTGTGCCAACCCGTTTTACATCCCAATAAAACTCAAAAAATTATACCTTATTACTTATATTTATTTTTGTGACTTATTCATACTTTAAATTTGCCTGATTGTGAGTTTTAACGTGTGAAATGCATTATTTTTTAAACCCAACGGCATGTTTGTAATCCACTGAACGCGCGTCGACCCTTTACGCCGTCACTGAGAAATTACGTCCAACGTTTATCCATACGAACATCTATGACCTCTTGACCCCATACATGTATTTATACAGTTATAAAAACGCTTGCTTTCAGTAGTGTTATATAAAGGAAAACATTTGCAAATGTAAATATATGGAGATAACGAACGGTATTCAAGCTCAAAAGTCTACTAAACAATACAAATCAGGTGCAGAACAAACATCGGAAACATCAGAGGTGGGAGGTGCCAGGATGTCATGACAATTCCCTCTCAGCCGGTCTCAACCACCGTGTGCTCCTTATTATGATCGGGAGAAAAAGGGGAAAACCCCGTCTTTTCAAGTAAAATATCCAAATCTGAAACAGAGTGTTAGCCTCAAGCTCACAAGGATATGTCGTATCGACATAAGAATGTTGTTAAAAGTTAAGAAGAATTTAAATGTTTAGATTTTTTGCCATTGTACTAAATTTTTCATATTTGGATATTTCACTTGAAAAGGACGTCAATGGTAGTCTAACAACCAAGCTTTATGATACTTATGCAGCAATATACCTTCATCACCAGCATAAGGGGTTTATATCTGTCAGTTGATTCGATACTCAAGAGCATGCTCTACGTATGAATAATTTCTAAAACGACGTAAATTATTGACAAGCAGGTTGATGAAACAAGAATATCAGCAGTTTCGTTTAATATCGTCTTTTCGTAAGTTCTACGGTCGATACAATGACCTTGTCAGCAAATACAATTCATCATTGAGTCAATTACTGACTTACGTTTTTCATACTACCGGGTAATTGTTAAGTCATTCTTTACACATTGAATAGTGAACGGATTTTTCCGTTATTTTACAATCATGACAAGGAGCACACGGCGGGTGTGACCGGTCAGCAGGGGATGTTCACTCCTCCATGGCACCTGATCCCACCTCTGATCTTTCGGAGGTCCGTGTCTGCTCTGCTCCTATTTTGTATTGTTTAATTGACTTTGAGCTTGACTACTGTTCGTTATCTCCATATATTTCTTTTCATAAATAAAACCTAATATATGCAGGAAATATTTTCGAGAGAGATGGTCTTACATAATTTAGCTGTTTTCATATTTATTTCGATTTTTTAAAATTGTTTTTCGTCTTTTGTTACTACATTCTTGTTTGTTGGTTTGATATTTGCAATTGTATAATATTTAAATCGGTTTCATCTACACTTTACTATTATACGGTTAATGGAGCAGCTGAAAATTATAAAAGCTAGGGAAAATCTTTGACCTAGTCATGATTTTGCGGAAAAAGAGATCAGAGGCATCCATCCAAATTCATTTTACTTGTAAATGTGTACCTACCAATATTTGCCTATCTCTGTTCCAGTACTTGGCATTGTGCTCTCCTCTGGGATGACTCGAGGAATACTTTACTTTTCAGGTAGCGCTAGCGTAATCAATATATTGGCTTCAAAATAACAATAATTGTAATAAATTCATTTTTTTTTCATACAAAGAAACATTACATTGTGTGATACAAATAATAGATATGAATTGTTGGTTGATGTGGTCAAAATTTTATCCTAATAATAAAAGTCAGGAAACAACGGTCGGTATCGTTAAAAACCAAAGACAGTATGAGAATTTTAAGAAAATCACCGCTCGCCAGTTTAAATCTTCATTTTGATTCAATTAACACCAATTTCAAGACGGTCATGTCAATTTGGGTAAATTATACAGTCTTGTTAAGTAGAAACGTTTTTAGAGAGTAACTTTATAGCTTGCTTATATTTCATGTTTGTCTCATCAAATGATAATCAAGCTAATAAAAATTTACTTCTTTTATTTTTTCACCAAGTACCGCTTCTAATTAAACTGAACAACTAAGAGAAACAAGTTGAAAATGTGGATTTATACGTCCTGAAATTATTCTATAATTATTAAAAGAGCGGGAAGCACCACTGTGGACAGTAGGGCGTGATAACGATTCGAAGAAAAAGCTCATGGCTTATCTGACTTCCCTGAAATTAATTCCTGCACTACATATATCAGTGCAATGCGTGTAAGTATGTTTATCATGTCAAAGGTTATCAAGAATTTTGTGGAAACTTGCAATCCTTCCTCAACATTAAATTTGGAAAGAATTGATAAATCATTAATTAAAGAGAAACCGTGACGCACAACGGGGAAAATTGACAAACGTAGAATTTTTGCCTGACCTATGTTAATTTTGTTCAATTCCCAAAAGTATTAAGTTAAAGAAAATTACAGGTTTCAGAACCTTAAAATTCTATTCATATGAAGAAAAATTAAAAGTAAAAATAATTTCAGTATGCCCCATAACGAAAATATCGCTAAATAATTCTTCCTCCCAATTGTACGCGTGCGCAGAAAAGTGGCATAAGTTTTCATGGTTACCATGATCTCAGCTGTTTTTCCAACATTTATATTGTGCAGTTTTTTTCTTGCTGTTTAATTGTCAGATCTTAGCTATATTCTCATAATTTTCACAAGTTTTTCTCTGTATGCTACAGATATCGTGAAAGAAATACATGATTTTGACTCATAGTGTTACTTTAATTAAAAATTGCCTCTCTGCAGATAAAAAATTTCACTGGTTCATATTTTTGGACATATTTTATACCAGTTGTTAAGTGTTTGTAATAATACTAGATTTGACTACGAAATATTCCGTCTTTTTGTTTGATATATAGGACTCATGAAGAACATGTCCAGTCAACACGGGATGCTTACTTCTTTAAGACACCTGATCCCCCCTCTGGAATTTCCAGGTGTTACGTGTTTTATGCCCAGTTCACATATAAAGTTTCACTGCTTCACATCTTGGACATATTTCATACTAGTTGTTAAGTGTTTGTATTAATACTAGATTTGACTAAGAAATAATCCATATTCTTATTTAATATATAGGACACATGGAGAACATGTCCAGTAAACACGGGATGCTTATTTGTTTTAGACATCTGATTCCCCCTCTGGAATTTCCAGATGATACGTGTTTTATGCCCAGTTCACATATTTGCAAAACTTACATTATTTTTTAAAATTGATCACTGTTCGATATCTTTGATCATCTTTTTTCTTTATCATCTCCGATTTAGTGGAGACGAAAACTTAAAGACTTCACTAAATGCCAACTCGATTCTTTAAACTATTTCTAAAGGATTCAATTTATTCTGTCAAAGTGTTCAGGTCTTCCCATTCATAAATCGTAGAACTTCGGCTAAATATAAAAAAAGCCTTAATAAGACTTAATTTCTGAACAAGATGTCATGAGATGAGTGTCCAGTCAACGGGAGAAGCTTACTTCTTGTGGGCACCTGATCCCACCTGGAATTTCCAGGTGATACGTGTTTTACTCCCTGTTCACTTATTTTCAACATAAAAACATTTATGTCTGTCTGCCTACCACTCATAAATAATCCATAAAGATAAAATAGGTCATTGATTGAATATAAATGACAATAAACAAATAAAATACACACAATAGCCTGTTGCATGAAATACACAGTATGCTCAATCAAAAAGCATGCAACTAGGCTAACAGTCCTACTAAAAAATACAAGACTGCATGAACATATTCTGCATCTGCTAAATAAGTTGTGTACGACATGTTAATGTATATGTTTAAGTAAAAAGTGAGTTAATGGTAGCGCAAATATTGGCTAACTTGCTTATTGTCTTCTGACCGTCCATCTCTTTAATATATTTCTAAAGCATCCAATCCATTCTGTCAAAGTGTTCAGCCCTCCCCATTTATAATTCATAAAACTTCTGCAAAATATCAAACAAAATTTTTAACTTCAATTTCTGAATAAAATGTAATTAGATGGATGTATTTTCAAGTATGAGCATGTTGTCCATCATAATCCAACTCCTAAGTCTTGGATGAATCGTGTATCCAAAATAGAACAATTATGGGCAATTCTCCTCATCATTGGTAATTTGTTTAACCACCGTAAGTAACTGCAATATTTAATTAAATCGTTGTTAAGATATTCAACTCTTTCTTAAACTGTTATTCGGCAATCATACATACATGGAAGATTATGATAAATACTAAAATGATAAGTCGCATATGGTGTTATGGTGTTGTGGTTAGAGCGTTTTCTATAGAGTCGCGGGGTAAGGAGTTGATCCTTTCTTCACAAGTTCGAATTCCAGTTGGCTTTTGAGAATGTGAGCCTTTCGTTACCTTCACATTTCATTTAAAATAGGAGGAAGAAGAAGAGCATCCAGGAAGACTTTTATTTTAAGTGGTCAATATTTAGGTATTATAAAGGATTTCTAATGAATATAACTTTTTAAACATTTATGCATAAATGTTTTACAAAAAAGTTATCGAACAATTTTATTTTCATGCCTCAAATACATGATTCTATTGGTTGATAGAATTTGATCACTGACGTGACCCTCAATGGGATGCTGTTAGATGTTAGTGTAGTGAGTATGCGAGCGGATCTAACATCTAATTTTAATTAGATTGTATAAAATATGTGAAAGCATCAACAAAATTTATTCATTAGTATTGGAGGAGTCGGATTAGGGAAAGGTGCCCTTCAATACTATTAAAAGAATTGCAGTGCTCAAGTTTTGCTATGTGTGCCCGATCATAAAGTAAAATAGAATGTGCACTATTTCACAATATAAGAAAAGTTCTGTAAAATTCTTTTTTAAAAATCATTCAGTGTTATAAGAGGAGCTGTAGAAAAGAGATAGGTTCCCAAAAAGCGTAACAAACGGGCAGATAGACAGAGGTACAGACAGACGGATACCCTCCTACTTTTCAAGCAGGGGTTTAATAATACTTTTAAAAAGAAATATGTTATGAAATTCATCCTTAGCAATGAATTGTGAGTAGAAGTTGGATTTCTAGACGTAAAATTAAATCAAACATCTTAAATTCAGTTTAAAAAATTAGTCTTTAAAGCAAAGACGATGTTGTAACAAGTTTTGCCTGTTGGCTTCACAACATTGTGTTTATATAGTCTTTCTAATTCTTATATCATCTTCCATTTATCATCTGAGATATTAGCGTCAAATATGCAGAATATGATACCATTCACCCATTATGAGTGGTATTTACCTATCAAAAATATTAAGAAAAGATTTTTAAATTACTAGTATTCTATCATTTAAACAAAAATAAATCATTTTTTTTTATGTTTAGTGTCATTTATAGTTTTTATCATAAAAGTCCAGTCCAACACACATATTGAATTTTTTTACTGTAATTCTGTGAATCTGTAAAATTCATTCCAAATATTATTGAACTATGTTTATTTTATCAATGCAAAAGCTCATTTGTTGGTTGGTCAGATCAAAAATAAAGCAGTTCGCTGTCCCACGTGACCTTTTCACAGATTATGGTGATTCCTGTTTTATTTGTGTTTTACTTATTAGAAATATTGATAGATTAATATTATAATTCTGATAATTGTAGCAGTCTGTATTTCATTTAATTGAATTTGTACGAGTGATTTTTGGAAAGCGTAAAAAGCAGCCTTGAAGTTCCCTGTTATGTAGTAACAAATTCCTAAGATCTGCCATGAAATGTCTCCAAACACGACACTTTCAATAGTATTTTGAATTCTATACCAAAGGTCATTCAAAGCTGTTTGTACTCTCGTTGAATCAACATGAATGTAGCACAAAATTTCTAGCATGTATAGCAACACAAAAGGTGGAATGTTTAATGTTTTAAGCCTGTCTACAGACTGTTCCGCCAGTAATTCATTGATATAACCGATATCGTTGGAAAGGATGATTGGTCCTGCCATGCCTTCTCTCATCTTTGTAGACCAAGATTTTCCTCCTACAACCTGAGCATACTTATCTATGTCCCCTAATATATATTCTCTATACATCACATGTGGTTGTGATAACTTGACCTTAGTCATCTCTATAATAGATAAAGCCTCTGTGTACCTGGATGTCTTGTAATAATACATTGCTAAATACAACGCATCAGAAATACAACCAAACCTGGTAGCTAATTTGAGCATGTTACAGGAAATCTTGTCCGTATTGTACCTCTGCTTGTTGCCACCTCTGCCAATGTAAATGTTGTGTAATATAAAAGCAGTGATTGAAAGAACACGGATCGTATTATCCTGCAATGTGGCAACATGGTATTGTGTCAAAGGTAACTTTATTAGCTTTTCCACAGCGTGTAAGTGTGAAGTTTCTGGAAAGGAAATATTCATATATATATCTCTGAATATTGACTGATCAAATGTAAACTCAGAGATCAACATGTGCTCATCTATAATGACGGTCAGCCGAGGATTGTAAAGTACACTTAAAATATGCGCCCTGATTGAGGGACAATGCAACAGACATGACACAACGCCTCTCTCATACAATGTATACAGTCTAAGAAATAAAATTGTTTGTGAATCACCATGAACTTTAGACAGAAACATGTTGTTTTCTGGAATGAAAAAGTTCGGACATACCCCTTTATACACCCATTTGAGAATAAGTTTAAAGCAAACCCAGAAACACTGCAGGAGATTTTGGGGGCTCCAGTGAGATATTTTGTTTTGTTGAATTGCCCAGAAAACGGCTGTCTTCACATGATAAGAACACAGTATTTTATCTTCACTGTTTAAGCCATAATTAATTACATCCTTTAGGTACAGTTTCAGTAAACCATAAATTAAAAACTGACAGTGGTTCATTGAATATACAAGTTGTTTTTCTGCCAGAGAGAAAGATATCCTCCATTCATTATCTACATGATTTCCAAGACTGTGTCCTATTGCAACAAAGTGGCATCCTTGTTTGACAATATCGCGAACCACATGAGGTTTGGGCCATGTCCGACATCTGCTTACCCATGAGGAGGCTGATGGGGGCCAGGATCTGCCCTGAAAGACGTTGGCCTCATCATATTCAAAAAACCAATTTAATCCACTTTTGCAGGGACCATGGATGATAGGGTTTTTAATAATATACGAAGGCGTATTCTGTTTATATATTGAGCTAGATAAATCAAATTCATCAAACTCACCAAACGCTCCAGTTTTGCAGGGACCATGGATGACAGAATCTCCAATAATATATGGAGGTATGGCCTGTTTATATATTGAGCTCGATATATAAAGTTTATTCTTAATTACTACAAATGAGGACGGAATACTACTATCCGTCATTTGATTTATAGGAAGCCATAACAAAGTGAATCCTGGCGGGCTTTCAGAATTATCTGAAACAATCAATGTTTGATTTTGTTCGTTGTAATTCTTTAACAGAGATTCATCCCAGATCACTTGCTCATTAGGTCGCCAGTACATAAAGTCTTTATCAGATCCAAAAAGTCTGAATCCTTCTCTGAAACTTCCACTTAACATCTGGGTAAAGCCCATTTTTGTATTTTCTTCATTATTTATCATCTCTTGGATGTCTGCAACATCCCTCCTCATAGACACTAGTTCTGATGTTCCCACTATTTTACAGAGTCCGACAAACACAGACTCTGATAAACGTTCCAAACATTTCTCACTAAAACAAAAATAAGGTTAATACAATTTTATACATAAGATAGATTTGTGTGTTAGAAAATGTACTCTTTGTGAAATATATGCTAAGATACTGATACATTGATTGAATAATTATAGAAAAAATACAAAATTCCATATAAAATACTTACATAGTATTTCTTTCTGAGTACGGAAAAGAGAAGAAAGCCATGTGTGTTTGATATTTTCATGTGATCCTCTCAGCACGGGAAATTTTACCAAATGAAGCTAACATTTCAACCGGCAATAATTATATATACATTTCCTGGGATATGAATACTACATTTGTGCTGAATTAAATCAAGCAATTTTTGTTTTTGCAAGTTTTGTTCGTATTTTTTTTTTAACAATTCCTTTAATGACTGCGAGTTTTATATTTTAAAAAAAAAACAACTTTTGATATAAGATATATATTCAGTGAATTAAATTATGACATCTACTGTTTATGATTCAGATCCTCTAAGAAGAAAGTCACTTATGTGATTTCAGGATTAAAACTTTAACTTTAATTTTTTTCTAAATACCAAACAGTCGCCCGCGTGGAGCAGTGGTTAGAGCGACTGTTCTAGAGTGCGAAGTAAGGAGTTGATCATTACGTTGCGGGTTCGAATCCCACTGAGGGAAGTGGTGACACGAGTAAGGTACTGTCAATTGCAGAAAGGTATTGTTAATGCTAGTAAGGTATTAAATTTATGCCCTGTTCACACGACAAGTATAATTCGCAGTAAATTAATGCGAAGTAAACTAATGCGAATCAAATTAATGCGAATTAAATTGCGTTCACACGACAGCTAATGTGAAGTAAACTAATGCGAATTAAAAAAAAATTTCTACAGTCAGGCGTCAGTAAGTCTATTATGACGTCATTTGTAAATCACGTCATGTATGTGAGCAATCCTTTGATACATCATGTAGTGGCTACAGGTATTCATTGATTTTAGTGATTAACTTACTTTCCCTCAATTTTTGAACCAAATATAGCACAAATATCTATATATAACCACCAACACGTGTCCTCTGACTTAATTCTGGCCTTACACATGCGTCAAAATTTAATTCAAATTACCTTCTCTTAGCGTTCACACGGAGCAAATGCGAAGTAATTTAATGCGCAGTAAATTAATTCGAATTAAACTAATTCGCATTAAAGTATCCGTGCGAACGCTAAGCGAAGCTAATTCGCAATAACTTTACGTTTAATTCGAATTAAACTCTCCGTGTGAACGGGGCATTAGTTGTACTGTTCATAATACTATAAAATCAATATAATCATATAACTAATAATTAGGGAATAACTATCTTCTAATTTGGTATTTGCGACCGTTAATGCTGATTTAACGGTCGCAAACTGAGTTTTACCGGCGACGCGTAAGCGGAGCCGGTAAAACGGATGTTTGCGACCATTAAATCAGCATTAATGGTCGCAAATACCAAATTAGAAGATCAGTTATTCCCATTCTAATGCAATCCATGCAATTTGTTTGTTGTTTACGTCTTATTTTGTTGAATTTTGTTACATGAAATACGTCACGGAGCATTGTTTTTGCGTTGCGCTTTTATGACGTCACAGTGAAAAAGCTTTAACGCTCGTTAATGCTCGTTTTACTGCTTCAAACTTCAGTGCATTAGCCAATCGAAAAGTGTTTTTCCAAAATAATTGCATTAGAATTGTAGATTATTGTACATCTTTCATTTGTATAACTCTATCTTTATAGACATATTTGAGATATCGTTCAGATTAATACATTGTTTTAATATTTATATATAGTAATGTCATCCATTAAAATTATGAGTAATTTGTTTACTGAAAAAAAATTCAAGAAAAAAAATTATTATACCAGATATCAATTACCATGATAATGGACACAACACAGAAACCTAAGTTACATTTTATCATATTGGTTTTATATCATTTGTAGTTTTGTAGATCACTTTAATTTTCATTTCAATAGTTATTAAGTACGAGAAATGAAATATATTTATTACATTTTTACCCGTGAAATACTGTAATTTATTCATTGAATAAAAATGATATCCTGTCACAGTGTGAAAGGATATCAAAATGATATCAAGCTTGCTGTAAAAATATCTTCCTTGACCTAATATAAGATAGATGATAATAAATAAAACATTCTGACAGCGAATAAAACAGTAAAAATTACCAATAATATGTTGTCAAATTCATGTTTACAGTGTCTTCACCTCACTTACTTATGACGTCTCAACCGCTCAACTATGACGTCACGAGTCCATGAATGTATTACAAAAAAGACAGAGGCAAAGGAAAAATCAAAGATTTTTTTTTAAAAATGTAATAAACAGAAAATCCAATGTTTAGTAGTTGAATATGGAATTTATCTTACTCCTGAGACAGGATTTTTTGATATTTTCACTCGTCCTTCGCACTCGTGAAAATATCAAAAATCCTGTCCCACTCGTGAAATAAATTCCATATTCAACTACAAAACATTGAATATCCTCTATTTATAGAATGATTAATTTTGACTTCTGTAACTTAAATAAAACGAAGAATAAATTTAAAAAAACAAACTATGTACATGTAAGATGGGGTTGTACGAGTCTCTCTCTCTGTCTCTCTCTCTCTCTGGTATTGCTTTTTACACACTTTACAAGAAAAGAGAAACTTAATATTAAAATATTTTTTTTATTACTTACACTGAAAGGATTTTAAAAACATAAAGTATTAAACACTAGTCTATAAAAATAATGTTCGCTGTTACGAGAAATACGCTTGGGAATTATTGCATTGATTTCGTGTTTCTGCTGACGATTTTCGGATCTACAATCAGAATAATTTAAGATGAACAAAATAAATGCATTTTGATAAGGAAGATGACTAATTGTGCTGGGATCGTACACTTGTAGTGTGTATGCTAAAACCATGAACATATAGACAGCTCGGATAATACTAAATACGGTGTATGTGACACGAATGCAGCTCGACACCATTTCGTCTTCATGTGTTACATGAGTACATGATATTAAATTATTCATTTAAAATTAAATTCATAATTTTGATTTTGTAACGTGAATGAATAATTTTACTAAAATTTTAAACACAGTTAATTCAAATGAAATCCATTCATTTTTTTTTACCGTTATCCAATCGCAATTTCATGTGTGCTTTTCAGAGCCCAATATATGGTAGAATAAAAACGATTTTTATATTAATAAACCAAAGTTATAAATTGTCAGCAAAGTTAATTATTAAATTTTTATCAGAAACAAACGATTTTGTCTGTTATACTGTTTACACAGTGCAGCAGAGGAGAATTTTCTGGACACGCCGTGCCACACGGAGGGAAATTTACTGGACACGGTTCGACACGGAGGGCATTAGCTGAGATTTTTCTAGACACGGTGAGGCACGGTGTGCCTACCTGCCTACCTGTATATTTCAAAACAACACACACCTTGCTAACCGTGTACAAGGTGTAACACAGAGCATTTCACACGGTGTTTTTTCCACCGTGCGATGGGGATAACTCGTCGCCTGCACTGTATGTATATTATCACTTTAACGCATAAAATTTAACTGTTTTCACATTTATTTCGATTCTTCTGTTGTTTGTCTTTTGTTACTACATTTTTTTTGTTGGTTTGATATTTTCAGATGTCTGTACAATGCTGAACTGTGTTTTCGTCTACAGTTTACTGTTATACGGCTGATGGAAGTTAGAAAATCTAGGAAAAATCTCTGGCCTAGTCATAATTTTTCGGGAACCGATCAGAGGCATCCATCACATTTCATTTGACTTGTTAATGTGGTCCTACCAATATTTGCCTGTCTCTTTACCAGTTTTCGGTATTGTGCTCGCCTCTGGGCTGACTCATGGAATACTATACTCTTCAGGTAGCGCTAGCGTAATTATTATATTGACCTCAAAACAGCAATAAATGCAATAATTCAATATGTATTTTCATACAATGAAGCACTAAATGATACAAATAATAGATATAGGTTGCTGGTGTATGTGGTCAAAAGTTTATCCTAATAATAAAAGTCAGAAAACAAAGGTCCGTATCTTTAAAAACAAAAGTCGTGAACATAATGTCTTCAAATGGCAAATTTCCTTTTTTCTCATTTCTAAGAAATGTAATTAAATATTCTACATTTATCTATCTTTTATCTTTAAAAATGTGATCTATCTTGAACCGAAACTCACAGAACTAAAGAACTGAAAATATGGGGGAAAAAAATATAAATTTCATTGAATACTCCTGAAAAGATAAAAATTGAAGGTTCTTCTATGCCTAAAGACACATTGTTTGGACAATCCCAACAGAAACTCTTTCTTGTAATTTCATACCTATTTATAGGAAAATTGTCCTAAAATCTTCCTTCATCAATGGATTAGATTTGATACAATCGTGGCTGTTTGTATTTCCCACACCTATTCATCTTTTGTTCTTTCATAGGAACTCCTGAGGGGAGTATATTTTTTCATGGGCGAAGAAATCTTCATTTCACACATTCATGCGATGGATTGTTTATGATACCGAATCACTCACAGACTATGAAGATAATCAAGTTAATAAATAAGTAAACATTTGATGAGACAAATATGAAATAGATACAAGTTATAAATTAGCCACTCTCTAAAAACATTTCTACTTGACAATTCTGTGTGATTTACCCAAATTAAGATGCCCATCTTGAAAATGGTGTTAATTAGATCAAAACGACGATTCAAAATAGCTCGCACATGATTTTCATAAAAAAAATTCATACTGTTTTGGTCGTTCTGCAAAAATTAGAAAAAAAACCTACTGTTTTTGTTTTTAAAATAATGAAACAATGGTAAAAAAAACTCAATTTAACCAAACTCGAAAATCCTTAATAGTTTCCCAAATTCGAGATAAAGTTTATCAAGTTCAAAAGCCAAATTAAACAATACAAATATGGAGAAATTCATAAAAACATATTAAAGACTATCATTGATAGAATCAGGTGCCATAAATAAGTAAACATCCCCTGTCAACCTTACATATCGCCTATTATCTGTATTGTTTTCGGAATAAAAGGAAAATCCGTTTATAATTCAGTGTGAAAATAATGGCCTATCAATAAGCATGTAGAACCTTTTTAGCACTCGACCTAATGACAGTTTGTATTTGTTGACAATGTCATTTTATATCGACTACATATTTAAAAAATTCAAGACAAGAAAAATAGCACTGATCAAGCCAAAACAATTTGACGAATAATATAAACCTTAAATACGTTACAAACACAGACCCTCATAAATTCCTGATGCCTTGTCCAACTTTTTTCCAACACCAACTTCTTTCAGTATCAAATTTTCTGAATAAAAATACCAATTTTACCCTTATATCACTTTCCTTTTGCCAAAAGTGGGGGGGTCAGCTTTTCCACGAACATTTTCAATAGTAAAGGATATGTTTTAAAAAAAAAGGGGGGGCATCCCCCCTCTCGCCCCCCACTGTTGCTACGTGCCTGGAGTACATGTGCGATAAAGGAACAAATTAAATAAGCTCTCTGGCGAGTTAATAAAAATTGAAGATATCAAACAGTGATAATTTTCAAAAAAATAATAACCAAAATAAACTTTAAACATTGTTTAATGCCCTGTAGCCGTAATTTATCCGTCAGTATCTGCCTCGGCTTAAAATTGGATCGTTCTGAGAACATGCTCTTGAGTATCGAATAAAATTAGAGAAGTTAACACAAATGCAGATGAAAGCAGAATATTACTACATGAATAAAAAATGTTGACAATGGAAAAGCTGAAGTCCTCACATTCGTAATACAATTTAGTTGTGAGTTGGCTCTTATCGTATATAGTCAGAATAAGATTCTAGTATCAAACAAATGTTGTATACTCCGTGGTATCTTTTATTTAAAGTTCAATGGGATAAATCGAGTCGACATATGAAAGGGCGTATCTATTGTTAATTGATAAACATTGTCGATTTATCTGAATGTCGAGTTAAAGGCCACAGAGAGTGTTTTCTTTCTATCATATAGAAGGTTTTGAACGAATTCTGCTTCGTAGAAATATAAAAGCAGGTCGGCTAATAAAGCAGCACAATTAGCGCCCATCGAAATTCATACAAATTATTAAGTGAACTGGTCCTCAGAGACTACATAAATTGTGATGGGTAAAATTTTGCAAAATGTGTTTCAAACTCCAAGGTCAATGTCAAGAAATCAAATTTGTTGGTTCTTGTATAAGGTCTTTTCACAAGATATACACATGTAAAATGTGATAGTGATAGCTCCACCCCATCCAAAGTTATGGGCAAGGTTAAAGTTTTTGCGGGAAAACAGACAAACAATCAGACAGAAGGACGGACGGACGAACGAACGGACAGAGCGAAATACCCCTGAATCTTTGATCAAGGGGGTATAATAAACTGAAATAAATCTGTTGTATTCTGTTTCTTGAATATTTGCAACGACGTCAATGGAGATGCGCATTGATTGTTTTTCCCTTTTTTATTTATTTAAGTTGATTTACTTCGTGATATAATAGAAGTTAATTAAATCTACGTTACCTACTATATGTTGATAACTGCCACTAAAACTTTTTTGTAATGGTTGAGAAAGCGTTTCTGAGTTCCTTTTTCTTCTTGTCGTCACGAGAATAAACGATGTACCTAGGAAGTATAACCATATCTGATTTACCAAAATAAAAAAATAATCCTTATTAAATTTCATGAGGATGAATCTGTTTTATGTATTTATTCATTCCCCAAATAAGGGCCTTAAAGGGGCATATACAATTTTTTTTTTTAAAAACATAAATCCTGATTATACCATCATTAACAGGTAATGGTTGCATTAGGTGCAATATTGGCTTGTTCCTCACTTGCAAAAGTTCTCAGATTTGAAATACTGGTATGGTTCACAATGAAATATAAGCATCACATATATACATATACTACAGCACCAGACAGTAGTTTGCTAATCAAACACTGAATCAAACTTGTAAGTTTTCACTTTACATTTTATAAGGTTTAAAAAACAAATGCATACAATAAATAATTTCTTTAATTCATGGTTAATGATGCATATTTCAGTTCGACGTTGCATAATTTCGTGAAAGTATTTCGTCTGAATTTTAAGCAAAGTGTCAAGGACACAATGTTCTTTCGAAATGAAAATTTACATAAAATAATCTCTATGGAATAAGACTACCACTTACTCCAAATACTGCAATACATCCTTTTCTCATGGATACTATTTACCCCTGAATAGGATATTGACCCTTTGTTGCCACACCTACTGCTAGGAATTTTCAAAATCGTTGATATTGTCTGGCAGGGGGGTTGATATTCGTTACAAAAAACCCAAAGTATTCATGATGTATATTGAATGAAATGCATCTGGTACATTGTAGTTAATTCAGAACTGATGAGGAATAGAGAAATTGTAGAATCTTCAGAGAATAAATGAACTCAGTTTTGCCTCCAGGTTACACCAAGAGTTAGAAGCAATATATCAGTATAAGACAGACAAGCAGCAAGGAAATATGAGGGGCAACTCCCAAAGAAAGTTTGAAGAAAAAACGTAAACGTATTTCGTTTGTGAGCATATAGGGAGGGCGGATTTTTTCAAATTTTAGAATATATTCCTTTTTATTTTTAGCACTTTTTTTCAAATGCTGAAATTTTTGATTGTTTGGCTTTGACATTATATAAAAAAAAAATAATGGGGATTCGCATAATTGAAAATATATATATGAAAAATACAGCAGATTATACGGAGAAAAAAGTAAGGGGATCAGAAGTGCTCCCCCAAATAAACATATGTTCAAGAGTATGCAACCCAAAACAAAATATATATTAACATGTACGCTTGAATTAGTTTATTGTCATAAAAACCTACATCTTTTATTTTTTACCAAGTACCGCTTCTAATTAAACTGAACAACTAAGAGAAACAAGTTGAAAATGTGGATTTATACGTCCTGAAATTATTCTATAATTATTAAATGAGCGGGAAGCACCATCGTGGACAGCAGGGCGTGATTACAATTCGAAGAAAAAGTTCATGTCTTATCTGACTTCCCTGAAATTGATTCCTGCAATACATATATCAGTGCAATGTGTGTAAGTATGTTTATCATGTCAAAGATTATCAAGAATTTTGTGGAAACTTTCAACACTTCCTCAACATTAAATTTGGAAAGAATTGTTAATTATTAATTAGAGAAACCGTGACGCACAAAGGGGAAAATTGACAAACGTAGAATTTTTGCATGACCTATGTTAATTTTGTTAAATTCCCAAAAGTATTAAGTTTAAGAAAATTACAGGTTTCAGAATCTTAAAATTCTATTTATATGAAGAAATTTAAAAGTAAAAATAATTTCAGTATGCCCCATACCGAAAATATCGCTAAATAATTCTTCCTCCCAAATGTACGCGTGCGCAGAAAAGTTGCATAAGTTTTCATGGTTACCATGATCTCAGCTGTTTTTCCAACATTTATATTGTGTAGTTTTTTTCTTGCTGTTTAATTGTAATATCTTAGCTATATTCTCATAATGTTCATAAGCCTTTCTCTGTATGCTACAGATATCGTAAAAACGCATGATTTTGACTCATAGTGTTACTTTTATTAAAAATTGCCTCTCTGCAAATATAAAGTTTCACTGGTTCACATTTTTGGACATATTCTATACCAGTTGTTGAGTGTTTGTATTAATACCAGATTTGACTACGAAATATTCCGTCTTTTTGTTTAATATATAGGACTCATGGAGAACATGTCCAGTCAACAGGGGATACTTACTTGTTTAAGACACCTGATTCCACCTTTTACGCCCAGTTCACATATTTGCAAAATCTATCTAATTAAAATTAGATGTTAGATCCGCTCGCATACTTGCTACACTAACATCGATGTTGGTGTAGCGAGTATGCGAGCGGATCAAACATCTCATTTTAATTAGATTGTTGCAAAATTTACATTATTTTTTTGAAATTGATCACTGTTCGATATCTTTGATCATCTTTTTCATTTATCATATCCGATTTAGTGAAGATGAAAACTTAAAGACTTCACTAAATGCCAACTCGATTCTTTAAACTATTTCTAAAGTATTCAATTTATTCTGTCAAGGTGTTCAGGTCTTCCCATTCATAAATCGTAGAACTTCGACAAAATATCAAACAAAGGCCTTAATACGACTTAATTTCTGAACAAGATGTCATGAGATGAGTGTATTTTCCAAGTACATATATGAGCATGTAGTCCATCTAATCCAGACTCCTCAGTCTTGATTGCATCGTGTTTCCAAGATAAAACAATTATGGCCACTTCCTCTTCATCATTGGTAATTTATTAACCGTCTGATGTAACTGAAAATTTTGGGAATCAAGAATTGCTTTATTATTGTTAAGATATTCAACTATTTTTCAAACTGTGATTCGGCGGACGGAGGGACATACAAACACTGTCTTGTGTGTGATGCTTATAACTGCAGGCTGCGCATATACATCTTACAATAATAGATTTATTTCTTTTATACAATTTTACAGACGTTTCATTAGCAAAATAATCGTGAGATCCATTCAATCCAATCATTTACTCTTTCAGTAAACACGCATTATTTATAAATAACTTATATCAAATAGTGAATCAGAAATTGAGGGGTTTCCAATCATTTCCATTAGATACGCTCCTTCTTTCTGAGTTTGGATTAGATGTCATATTTTGGAGTCTCTCCTCGCAGTGTTAATCAGGGGGGAGCCCGGCCGTGAGGACCTGGTACTGGAATTACCCGCCCCTCTCTGACTTGACTGTGTGGACCTGGGGCGAGTTGTGGAGCCGGGGCGACTAGAATTAGGTCGGAGGGATGAATGCCCGGATATAGGGCGGGAGGGTAGGCCAGAACTTGGCCGGGAAGTTTTTGGGGATTGTGAGTCACTGTTTTCTTGGTGCTCTTTTAGTTTTTGAAGTCCAGAGGCGGGACGTCCACTCGCTCTCCTGGATCCGCTCCCGATTCTGGAGTTTTCTGTTGCCATTTCCTGGCTAACAATTTCAAGGTCCAGTTTCAACTTGGATTGTTCCTCTTCATCCAAGGAGTCGTCTGCCAGCTGTCGTTTGATCATCCGTTTCTGTTGGATTCGTTCTCGTTCTTTGGCTTTGTCTTTTTTGTCATTGTACACGGATTTGAGTTTTCCCTCTTTGAGCGCCTCTTGGAACAAGTCCACACGCGCCCTAAATGTGGGGTTGCCGTCCATTTTTCTCTGCATCAGTCTCTGGAGTTTGATTCGAACACGTCCAATGTCTGTGTTCTCTATGTCAAAGTTCCAGTTCTTGGAGGCGTTGTGCATCTCTCTTTCCTTCAGTTTGTATTCTGACTTGGCTTGCATTACTTCCCTGTCAATAGCAAGATACATTATTTATCAATTATTTAAGAATTTAAGGTGGCTCATTACATCCACAGTTTATTTTAGATTTCATGACAGCACTGCTTATCATGTAGATGCCAAATATCCAAATGGAGATATTGATATCGTAAATATTTTTTAGAGAATTTTTTAACTTTCTTTCTGTTTTGGTGAAATGTTTTATTTCAAGTTTATTATTTCCAGAATTTCAGAAATTTCAGTGTCAAATGATGGACATCTTCCTTAGACAAGTACACACAATGAAAATACCTCATAATACATAATATTAATTTTATTAGAAAAAATAGTTTTCTTTTAAAAGACAATAAATGTCATTATCTTTTTAATCTGCGCATAAAACATTTTTAAAATGAGTTCTGAAGAGACAAGGAATGTATTTCACTGAATTGCTTGTGACAAATTGAATGAAGAATGTTTTAACGAAATGAAAATTCCAATTTAGAAAATATTTGGTATAAAAAGTCCTTCTTCAAGAGTTATCTTTCCTAATTACCCAAGACTCAAAACACAAAGGAACGTTTGAACATTACATCTAAATTTCAGAATAAAGCTTTAAACTTCCATAATAAATATTTAAATCAATAAAGCAAATGTATAAATTAACACCAACACAGTAAATTGTGCAAGTAAATAACATTTTTAATTTCAACAAGGTTGTCGATTTAAACTCGAATTTCCTCCATACAAACACGTTGACTGATAGAGCTCACGGCATCGACATGTCAGAAATTGCACATTACTTGTTTGGCGAAGATTTGGCTGTTGTTTTCTTTTGTTTCTGCTAAAAAGTAATCCTTCTTGGTGTATGTAAAATGAATCCGTTACTTTGTTCTCACTGTTTATAACACCCCATGGCTCATCTATTTTAAAGCGTTTTAAAGGTCAGGGTCATATTATTGAGGTACCCATACGATTTCACCCCATAGCAAATCGGTCGAAACAATGGAGGTTTATTTTTTTGTGTAGTACGTCATCAAAAAGTGGTGTAATGAGCCTCCTTAATACTAAACATTTCCATGTATTAAAAAGATACAGAAATTATTTATTTTTTCTATATCTTTTTAATTAGAATAAAATTATGAGAAAAATTGTTTACATTAACCTTTTTTTAAAATTTAATTTGGTTTTTTTTAATTACTGTCCATCCTCATGCTTAGAATGGTGGTGATAAACACAACACTCATCTTTGGATAACATCTAATCTCAAAACACCTCATTTCTTTAAGTATTGGATAGGAGTGGTGGTGATAAACACAACACTCATCTTTGGATAACATCTAATCTCAAAACACCTCATTTCTTTAAGTATTGGATAGGAGTAGAGTTTATATAAGATATAAAGTACATCATTTGTCTTTTTGAGCTCCTTCACCCTGGTACATAACCTTAGACATATAGAGTACACCAAAAAGGAACGTGCAATTAAAAAACAAAAAACAAAAATACCCCCAAGATTCCCAACACACAAATTAAACAGATCACCCACAATACAACATTATATGATCATAATATTCCCATCAAAGAAATAGATTACCCACAATATAATATTAGGCCTATATGATCATAATTTCCCCATCATAGAAATTGATCATACACAATATATCATTATTTGATCATAATATTCCCATGATAGAAATAGATCACCCACAATATAACTCTCTATGATCCCTATATTCCCACCACACAGGATGCATAACTTTATACATCTATTGTGTTACAGCAGAAATATTAACTGTATTTTTTAAAACGATGTTTGATAAATTTTCCAATCAGTTGAATTTACAAGTAGATAATGCCATGAACAAATAACATATAGCAGTTTACTTTTTAAAAAGAGTAAATTATATATATGCAAGCGCATGTAGAATCTTTTATATATTTACAAAATCAAACAAGCCAACTAGAATACAACACTAATGCTATAGGGTTTTGGTACAACATTCATTTATGCATACTCTCAAGCCACGAGCCGTCGTCCGCATATAGCTTTCTTCAGAATAGTGAGAATTGTACACTTCGGCCTTACGTGTTTGCAACAATGTCATTTAAAGCTCTGTTGTGACGAAAGCTACATACATATACATGTATAAAATCTACTAATGTGCTTCACAAGAATAATCAAAACGTTTACAGAATCTAAAATAAGCAGGTGTCTAATTATTTTTTATAGCTGCAACACAACGATTAACCAAAAGTTCAATCACATGCTGAATAGTTACCCCAGGTCTTCGTCCTCGTGAAAACTACTGTAAAAACTACTGTAAAATGGACGTGATGACTTGCTTTTAAACAAAACAACTAAGAGAAGACCATAGAGATCACTTTCTTTTCAAGTTTAATTTAACTACAGAATTAAACACGATGGAAAAAATGATGAATGACAGATATAAAAAAAAAAATTCAGAATCAAACAAATTGGTCATAAACCACGGATCATAGAAATCTCAAAAGAAGGGACCAGGGGTCCAGGAGGAGCAAGCATCCTAAGTTGATGATGAAGCAGCTGTAAACCCTGTGTATTGATAAGGTTAAAGGAACATAACGTAGCAAAATTCAATATGAAAACAAAGGTATAACAATCGTTATAAAGCTTGCTTACTCCTCCGGGCCACGTGATCCCTCCTCTTGTATCAGGAATTTTCAAGGGTTCGTTAGATTGTTAGATTTATTTTTAGATCGATATCTGTTCGTTACTGTTACCTTTCCATTCCATCTTCTTCCTTAAATCAGATAGGCTTTTAAAAATGGACTTTTTATTATCTAATTAAAGAAGTTCTAGAACATAGACCTATTTTCTGTCCAGTTTCGCATCTCAAAATGGGGTCGACTTACTTTGATCTGCATATTACTTATGAACCATTGCTTCAACACACTTTACTTGATGAAAGTATATTGCTGCATCAACAGCTTAAAAACTCACGACTTTCAACTTTATACACAACCATTCCCCACGGTTAATGAAGGTCCAAGCTTTTTTTTATGTCATTGACTGCTGCTTTTGCAATAAAAATGGAACTCGTAAATTAACTAACCTGATCATATTGACCATTTACAAAATTATTTTGTTAAAACACATTCGATTGCACACATAAGTACTCTGAAGTTGAGATCAAAGAGATGCTTAAGGTAGGTCCGTACTTTCAGAATTTTCTGTCAAACTGATATTTTTTCGCTTTGAATACCTTGAACAAGTCTTAAACTTACTAAAACACCCATAAAAGACATATCTTTGCAGGTTAATTTTCATACAACATGTCTCAGCGCACATACATCTAAAAACTCAACAGCCAAAATTGAACATAAAAAAGTGTGATATCATATTTCTCTCAGTTATGCAGCAAATCACATCAAATTTATGTTAAAACTTATGAAGATCAAAAATATTCATTTGCCAAGAGAATATTTGAAATCTTTACTGCAAAACATTAACAAATTGGTGTTGAATCTGTCCAAGTCTTTCAGAAAAAAATCTCAAAATATTTTTATTTTTTATAATTCTCAAAATCCAAAATGTTTAGATGCCATTTTTTCTTTAAAACTAGTAAGAATTATATCTAAAGTTAACAAAAACACATACTTTATTGTAGTCAACCAGAGAATTTTAACAAAACAGTCTTTTGAAGACGTATACCCCCATTTTTGGAATATCAATTTTTTCAATTATTTAATGCACAATTTTTAAAAAGTAAAAATTAAATGGCTGATATAGGCTCTAAATCAATAAAAATAGATCTCGGGTTAGTTTGCTTAAAAGAAAATTAAAAAAGATTAAGGTTCATAAAAGCAATTAAGAATTTTGTGTCTGTGTATGTACTAAATGACATATAAATCTTATGGACAGAGTGCAAAGTGTTAATTTCCATAAATAATGTACAGTGGACCCTCTTTTATCCGGACGCTTTGGTTCCCAGTCAATTTGTCCGGATATGTGAAGCATCCGGATATCTGAATCACCAGTTAAACTAGACAGAATAATATTTAAAGATTTCGTTCCGAAGAAAAATTGTCCGGATACTGAAACATCCGGATATCTGGCGTCCGGATATCTGAAGGTCCACTGTATATTAAATGCTTCATATGCACAATAACACTATTATAAACAAATATTTACTTGCTAAATCATTTTCAATCACTCAAAAAGATTTATATCAATAGAAAAGTGAAAATCAGAATTTTATATTGATGTGTAAAATTAGAACCGGATCCGTAAAAGTGGGGGCCTTCCTTAAATATTTGATTGACAATATCTATGTTGTTTTTGGAGACCAGGTATTCCAACAATCTATTGGAATTACCATGTGTATAACTTGCGCTCCGTTATTAGCAGACCTATTTTATATTCCTATGAAGCAGAATTTGTGCAAAATCTTAAATTATGCGAGAAAAGAAGAAAACACTTGCTGTGGCCTTCAATTTGACATTTAGATATATCAACGACGTTTTGTCAATTAACAATAGTAATTTCCATTCCTACGTCGACACGATATATCCTGGTGAGCTTGAGATAAAAGATACCACAGAGTCTGACACTTCTGTTTACTTGGATATTTGACTTGAAAAAGACACTAAAGGTAATCTAACAACCAAGGTATATGATAAACGTAATGACTTTAACTTTTCTATCGTCAACTTCCCTTACTTGTGTGAAACAGACGTGGATACTACAAAATTCTAAAGAACTTTTAGACAATTTGAAAGTACAAGACTTTACAAAAATCAATAGCTTAAAAACTTACAACTCTTCAACTTTATGCACAGCAATTTCCCACGACAAATTAAAATCCAGGCTTTTTGATATCATTGACAGCTGCTTCTTCAATAAAAATGGAATTTACTTATCTTGTCATTGGTCATTTGCAAAAGTATTTTATTAAAGCAGATTCTAATTGCACACATAAGTACTCTGAAGTTGAAATCAAGAATATGCTTGAGTTTCTTACTGACAATATCTATGTGGTTTTGGAGACAAGGTATTCCAACAATCAATTGGAATTTCATGGGTCGAATTGCGCTCCGTTATTAGCATCTGTTTCATACTTGGATATTTTACTTGAGAAAGATAATAATAGTAATCTAACAACCAAGCTATATGATAAACGTGCTGACTTTAACTTTTCTATCGTCAATTTCCCCTAATTTACCTTAATTACCTGCATACGGAGTCTAAATATCTCAGTTCATTCGATACGCAAGAGCATGCTCTACGTATACATAATTTCTAAAACGAGATAAATTATCGACAAGCAAGTTGATGAGACAAGAATATCAGCAGTCTAGTTTAAAGTCATCATTTCGTAAGTTCTATGGTCGATACAATGACATTGTCAGCAAATACAATTTATCATTGAGTCAAATGCTGTGCTGTCTGACGTTTTCCGTACCAATTGCTACTCCATTAATTAGTTACATGTATAAACACTGAATTGACGACAGATTTTCCCTTTATTTCCTGATCATGACAAGAAGCACACGGCTGGTGTGACCGGTCAACAGGGGATGCTCACTCTTCCATGGCACCTGATTCCACCTCTGATGTTTCGGAGGTCCATGTTTGCTATGCTCCTGTTTTGTACAATTTTTTGGACGTTGAGATTGGATATAATTGTTCGTTATCTCCACATCCTTCTTGAATATTATAGCTGGGTACAGTATACCTAGAAAAGAAAACAAAGTTCTATCCAAGACATAAACAGCAGAATATCATGTTACAGAAACTCCACGGTTGAATGTAGGAAACGTAGACATGTAAAATCCTAAAAAAGACATACGTTACAATAGGAATAAACTTGGATGCAAACAACAGTTGGAGAATTTTTTTTCGAAAACAAGTCCACTGTTCTCTCTGTCACGTGATATCAACATGGTATCACAGATTCACAGTGTTTGTTGAGGAGTAAAATTCAGACCAGTCGTGTTCTCCTTATGATGATCTGGCACACGGGAAATAAAAGGCATATAACAATATGCCTAAAAGTGTAATCTACATTTGACAGAATTATGGTTTGTATTTGCTAAGAAGGCAATTGGTATTGACCATATATAGAACAGTCTAATGATGACTTCAAAAGATACTGTTTATATCCAGCCTAAGCTCTTTTAAGTAGCGTTTTATTAGTTAATAAAATTAATTTAATTAGAAAATGCATGATCTCTCAAATAGAATCGGGAGACACCCAATATGCAGGTGATATGAATATATTGCTACAAAAATTTAAATTAGAGACGTTAACTCGGAGAAGTTCAAGGCATCACGTTTATCACAAAGATTTGTTGTCAGAATAACATTTTATGTCTTTTTCTAGCAAAATATCCAAATACGAAACAGATGTGTCAAAGTCTGCGAAATCTTTTATATTGGAACTTCAAAGAGATATTATTAATTCAACTTTGGACGAAAGTCAATATTGTTAATTTATTAAACATAGTCGATACATCTTGATGTCGTATTGAAAGTTAAAAGAAGAGACGTATACCTTTCATGTAGAGGATTTTGAATAAATTATGCTTGAAATGAATACATGAATTTGTCTGTAGATTATAATAACGTGACACAATAAGTGTCCAAGGGAATTGGAAGATTTAATCTCCAAAAAACTTTATACTGTATAGGGGGAAATTAATTATCGGTGTTATTATTCGCTATATTCACGGTGTTGATGAAACCGTGAATTCAAGAAACAGTGAATACGTTTTTAATTGGTATAGATAAAGAAGGAAACTTTATAATATACCAATGCCGCGAATTCAAGAAACCGCAACAGTGTCAGAGAACAGAAAAACGTGAAAATTACAACCCGTGAAATTTATCCCCTATACAGTAGGTAATGTTAATCTGAAACTAAATTATTTTCTTTTATTATCAGCAGCAATTTTCCTGTATGAACACTGTGAATGATTTCAACAAAAAAATGCTTCTAATTACCAATAACAAGGTACGTATTAACAAATCTCATGTTTATTACAAAAACAGCTCTTAATGATATCAAAAATCCTTTACTTTTAATTGATTTAGTTGATTAAAGCGTTGAAAGTTTTTCATTTTGATGTTATTGATTTTAGTTCAATTTGTGTTTTCAAATTTCTCTTTTTAAGACATTTTAAGACAATTTAATTATGTCTCACCCTTAGTCGCATTTTAATCTCGGCTTTGTCCAGTGACATGCTCTTGTCCTTGTCAAACGTGGACAATAGATCCACCGGCCGGAATCCCATCAGGCGCGCGAACTCCATCGGGACCAGAGTGGGGTTTTCCTGGATCAGCCCGTCTTCATCCTGGTCTCCGTCCTGGGGGTCCTGACCCCGCGCCATACCGTACAGGATCTTAATTCTCCGCTCCGAGTCCAGCTTGTGGGCCGCCTCCTTAAACGACAGCTCTACCAGCTGTGTCTAAATTAACAACCAGAAGCATGGCTAAATTAATATCTAGGACTTTTTTTTCTTGTAAATCAAAGCTTATTAAAGTTCTATTCTAAAAAATCTTAATTTAATCTAATGTATTTTACAGGTGTGTGGAATAATCATGCACGTAATATGTCAATATTTTATGTCAGTATGCATTAATTTAATGTGTTTAGCCATGATGAGGTTTTGTTCAATATCTGCTATGATATGCAGAACCAAAGTGTTTCTAGATAGCGCCTCATGTGAATATTGATTTCCATCAGTCCTACATCCGGGCGCTCCTCGCACATCTTGAGCACCAATTGCGCTCCTGGTGATGTAATTTGTATTGTATTTTGTATTGTGATTGGTCGAGGAGATTATTTTTCTTTGAAATTGTCTTTTTGTCATTGAATTCTCATGAACATAAAATTGTCGATGAAACAATTAGATTTGCGTTGTAAGTAATAAAAAATAAATACTTATTAATACAATACATTTGGTAAAGTTAAATAATGAAAACAATCAAAATATGTTCTCTATTCATTTAATTTGTTTTGTGAAAAATGGAATACATGTATTTAAGATTTAGCAAGGGTGACAGAACTTGTCCAACAAGCGTTACTACATGTAGCAATTAAGATCTTAGACAGGGCAAACGAGTAATGCTCATCTTATGCCGGGTTAAAATTTACAATCTTAAAACTCATTTAGAGTTATGTCTCTTTTTCTAATAATTGTGATAGTTTCCAGTTAGTACTTTTTTTATTTTATGTTCCTAATCCACGACCATTCTAAGAATGATCTGTTTGATTTACTGTGACCCCCCTTCTCACATGGAGCGTTTTTAGGGTGGAGTTCTGTTTGATTTACTGTGACCCCCCTCCTTACCGTGAGTGTTGTTAGGATGAAGTTCTGTTTGATTTACTGTAACCCCTCCCCTTACCCTGAGCACTCTGAGGGTGGAGTTCTGTTTGATTTACTGTGACCCCCCCCCCCTTACCCTGAGCTTTCTGAGGGCGGAGTTCTGTTTGATTTACTTTGACCCCCCTCCTTACCTTGAGCGTTCTGAGGGTGGAGTTCTGTTTGATTAACTGTGACCCCCTTCTCACCTTTAGTGTTCTGGGGGTGGAGTTCTGTTTGAAGCCTTTTATAACACAATTAGCCAATGTGTTTGGATTAAGAAGACTTTTGTAAGTTCATAGTTTTATTATAAAGTCACAGCAAAGATTAAACAAACAATGGTACATGAAAAGTTCAATTATAAAGATCTCGGAGCCAAGATGGTGAAAGCTCACATAGTCATTGCGCCACAAAGATCTCATAGCCAAGTTCGTACAGGCTCTCATGGTCCGTCTCGGAGCTAGGATGTTAAAAGCTATTGATAACCAGTGCGCGCATCTTTTGTACAAGAAGCTGCATCATAGGGTTCACATATTTGGTAATAGCAATTAGTTAGTAACAGTGTTACTTCATTATTATTAATACTGTCCGCCCCTCACTTAAGCTCTGTCTCCCATCTCCTTATATGATACGTCAATGTCCTCTGTTTACATTAACATTATGCATCTTGCACATTCTTCAGTTAATTAGATGTCTGCAGCTCTGCACAAAGTGTGATTGGAAGTGTCAATGCTCGAGAACAACAAATCGTAAAAACTAATTGTCCGTCAAATGAAGACGCTCTGTTATTGCATTCTATCTCCCAGAGTTTGTAAACAAATTCGTAATTAAGATATTATTGTCCGTCGCGCTACACACTGATAGTATCAATTATAATTCATAACACAATCTTAAAACATAGATAAATGTACTGTACAAATTAATATATCAATTAAACTTATAATTTATACGCTCATTGTGTTACACTTTCAGTAGCTTCTCCAAACAGTCTTTGTTGATCCTGTTACAGTTCAGTTTGAGTTCCTGTAACTCTGTGTTGACTAGGAAGGCCTCCATCAGCTGTTTACCCTTGTTTTCCTTAAAGAGTCAAAGTTAACATTCGTACTATATCGCTATATTATAGGCAGAATCCTATATGTGTACTTATGCCCAATTCTAAAGTCCATTTCATTACATAACTCTGTATACATAATATATACTTGTTTGTTAATGAAACAACGATTAACGAAGTAAATATGCAAAGAATATTTTTTTAGCAACAGCTGAATGAAAACAAAAAGTACGTACTATAAATATAAAATTCCATCCTGATATATGTGATGAAAGCGTACACATTCACTACGTATAAATAACTACTTATTGCAATGCACAAGAGTATCATTAAATGTTTTCTTGAAGACAATCTGTTAGACATCTCAAAAAGTACACTTCTCGACCAATGTTAACAGTATGTGGGCAGAAAATTATCATTTACTATAAAATCCACCAGTCCTAAATTTTATATTCTTCAAAAAACATTACTTTGGAGACAGACATTGATAATTGAAATCAAAGATGATATTTCATTATGGATCAAATGTATAAACCAGCAGTGCAATTTGAACACTTGATAATTTTCACCTGGTGTAGCCTACCTCCAGTCCTAGAGCCAGTTCTTTACCTCCTCTATTACGTAGATGATTCCAGCTGAGATCAAGCACCTCCAGTTTGTCTGCATGGTAACCATGTTCATGTGCGGGTTCAGCATGCTCTCATTTCTTGGCATTAAGTGTGTAAACATTTGACAAATGAAGCAATTTACTTTCATCAATGAAGGTCACTGACAATTAAATGTACAGTATATGAGTGTTTGTGCAGGGAATTTCAAAATTAATCATGATAAATAATAAAGTATGGCTAGAGAGGGCTAGCTTTAGCATTGCATGTCACTGTCATGTATTTGGATGATTCTGTGTAAAATTTGTGGTACAATTTCTACTTTATTGACTTTTATTCTGTTAATAAAATGAAGTTTCAAGGCTTTTCTACTAAATGCCTGCTGTTAATTATTATACTTTATAAACTTGCCATAGGTGTTCATTTTTATTAGACATTTTAAAAATAGTCTGGTAGAATTATTTTTCTATTTATTAATATAAGCATGCATGTATCAATGACAAAATCTTTTGAAAAATGCTTCAAGTCTTATACAAGGTTTATGGGTAATCTGTCAGACCTGTTCAATGGAACACATTGAATCTTTTACCTATGTAAGAGTATTTTTTGTAATTCTGACTTCATCATCTGTTGGATCAGCACCAACTTTGGTAACCATGGTAACATCAATGCCCACAGCTGTCACAACTTCTGGTTTATCCTTCACTTCATCATCACCTTCATCATCTACAGTCACATCAGGTATATAAATCTTCAGCCACAGTCACGTCAGGTAAATAAATCATCAGCTACAGTCACATCAGGTAAATAAATCATCAGCTACAATCACATCAGGTAAATAAATCATCAGCTACAGTTACGTCAGGTATATAAGTCATCATCTACAGTCATATCAGGTAAATAAATCATCAGTTACAGTCACGTCAGGTAAACAAATCATCATCAGCTACAGTCACGTCAGGTAAATAAATCATTATCTACAGTGACGTCAGGTAAATAAATCATCATCAGCTACAGTCACTTCAGGTGAAAAAATCATCAGCCACAGTCACATCAGGTAAATAAATCATAAGCTACAGTCACATCAGGTTTATAAATCATCAGCTACAATCACATCAGGTAAATAAATCATCAGCCACAGTCACATCAGGTAAATAAATCATCATCATCTACAGTCACTTCAGGTGAAAAAATCATCAGCTACAGTCACATCAGGTTTATAAATCATCATCTACAGTCACATTAGGTAAATAAATCATCATCATCTACAGTCACATCAGGTAAATAAATCATCATCACAGGTAATGTCAACATCATAGGTAATGTCAACATCACAGGTGATATCAACATCACAGGTAATGTCAACATCATAGGTAATATTAACATCACAGGTAATGTCAACATCACAGTTAATGTCAACATCATAGGTAATATCAACATCACAGGCAATGTCAACATCACTGGTTATGTCAACATCATAGGTAATATCAACATCACAGGTAATATCAACATCACAGTTAATGTCAACATCACAGGTTATATCAACATCACAGGTAATGTCAACATCACAGGTAATGTCAACATCACAGGTAATATCAACATCACAGGTAATATCAACATCACAGGTAATGTCAACATCACAGGGTAATGTCAACATCACTGGTAATTTGAACATCACAGGTAATGTCAACAACATAGGTAATCACAACATCACAGGTTATGTCAATATCACAGGAAATGTCAACAACATAGGTAATATATACATCACTGGTAATGTCAACATCACAGGTAATATCAACATCACTGGTGATGTCAACATCATAGGTAATAACAACATCACAGGTAATGTCAACATCACAGGTAATGTCAACAACATAGGTAATATCAACATCACTGGTAATGTCAACATCATAGATAATATCAACATCACAGGTAATGTCAACAACATAGGTAATGTCAACATCACTGGTAATGTCAACATGATAGGTAATATCAACATCACAGGTAATGTCAACATCACAGGTAATATCAACATCACAGGTAATGTCAACAACATAGGTAATATCAACATCACAGGTAATGTCAACATCACTGTTTATGTAAACATCACAGGTAATGTCAACATCATAGGTAATATCAAAATCACAGGTAATGTCAACATCACAGGTAATATCAACATCACAGGTAATGTCAACATCACAGGTAATGTCAACATCACAAATAATGTCAACTTTACAGGTAATATCAACATCACAGGTAATATCAACATCACTGGTAATGTCAACATCACAGGTAAAGTCCAATAGAAATCTAATCTCAGCTTCTCACACACATATAACCTAAATATATACTCAGGTAAACACAACATCTCGATACAGGTTAAATAAACATCTGAAAAACAGGTTATCTGAGTATCTCATACACAGGTTAATAATTCTCACACACAGATAATCTCACAGAGTATTAACAAGCTCCTCATTATGTATTTTTTGGGGTGATACTGATCTTGAAAAGCATTTTGGTGAAGAACTCATCCATTTAAATGAAATGTCTTAAACAATATCTGATATTTCAGATCCAGGGACAGCCTGGTATACAGTTAGTGGATCTCCTTCAACAGAGGGCACCAGGGAAGTCAGGCCCAGGGGTCGTGACCTCACAGTCTGGTGGTAAACCAGGGTCATCCCTACCGACAACAGGTAAGGTAGAGGCCTTATGAACTGATTAAACTGCTGTGTACTTCATTTTCCAATTTTTAAATGTCCAATTAATAGGAAAAGTTCTTGTCTTAGTAGCAGAATGAATATAGAATGTTGGAATTTGTTGATGTTGTAACATTTTTTGCCCTTTCCCTTGTTACAGTGCAGCTGACAGCACAGAACACTTCCGGACACCAGTTAGCTACCCTGTCTCAGTTCAAACACACCACAAGGGGGCGCAGTTCCCCAACAACATATGCTACAGCTGCAGCAGCTTCAGTATAAACAGCTACAGCAGATCCAAATCCGACAGCCGCAAGCTGCTGCCTCTCCCCCAGTCAGAAAATTCAAGAGTAAGAAACGGACCACACCAACCCCACCCAAACAGTAGACACAAACATCACCAAGGCAACAGTAAACGGACTACACCAACCCCAACCAAACAGTAGACACAAACAACAACAAGACAACAGTAAACGGACTACACCAACCCCAACCCAAACAGTAGACACAAACAACAACAAGACAACAGTAAACGGACTAAACCAACCCCATCAAAACAGTAGACACAAAGAAGACCAAGACAACAGTAAACGGACTACATCAACCCCAACCAAGCAGTAGACACAAACAACAACAAAACAACAGTAAACGAACTACACCTACCCCAACCAAACAGTTGACACAAACAACAACAAGACAACAGTAAACGAACTACACCAATCCCAACCAAACAGTAAACACAAACAACAACAAGACAACAGTAAAGGGACTACACCAACCCCAACCAAACAGTAGACACACACAACAACAAGACAACAGTAAACTGACTACATCAAACCCAACCAAACAGTAGAAACAAACAACAACAAAAAACAACAAGAAACGGACCACACCAACCCCACCCAAACAGTAAACACACACAACAACAAGACAACAGTAAACGAACTACACCAATCCCAACCAAACAGTAGACACAAACAACAATAAGACAACAGTAAAGGGACTACACCAACCCCACCAAAACAGTAGACACAAACAACAATAAGACAACAGTAAACGGACTACACCAACCCCAACCAAACAGTAGACACAAACATCACCAAGACAACAGTAAACGGACTACACCAACCCCAACCAACCAGTAGACACACACAACAACAAGACAACAAGAAACGGACCACACCAATCCCAGCCAAACAATAGAAACACACCATAACAAGACAATAAGAAACGGAATCACCAACCCCACCCAAACAATAGACACACACCAACACCACCCAAACTATAGACACACACCAACACCAAGACAACAAGAAACGGACCACACCAACCCCACCCAAACAGCAGAATCACACAATCTGACAAAAACAAAAACATAAATGGACAACTCCCTCTAAGCAGTAGACATGCCTATTTTATACAGCCTCTTCCACAACTGACATTCCCACAAGTGGAAAACAGACAACACTTACTTACACAGTGGACATAAATACATCTCTGTGTCTACATCTTGATGTTTACCCTAATAAAGACAGATTGAAGTGATTGCCCCATCTATCAATAAACAGATCAAATCCCACTATTTTTCTGCAATTATGGTAGCAAATTAATTAAGGTTCATTGATACTTTGATAAGAGAGATAACTCTTAATGGCATCTTTTTTGTCCAATTTTGCCACGCAAGCTATGCTATAATTGTATGTATTATATTTATACAGTTCTTTTGGAAAATCATTAAGGTTCAAGCAACATTTTATATGAGTGAGCAGAGTGTTTATGAACCTTAATAAATGCATCTTCGCTAGCCTCATAAAACCCTTGGCCTACGGTGTTCATAGAAATAGGGATTTTTTTCCAGAGTTCTGATTGGATTTTAGTACACCCAGGTCGGCCAATCAGCAATTGTTTTTTGTAAATGACGATATTTGCGTTCGGGACACATCTTCACTCTTTAATCTGGGAAATGAAAAACGCAAGTGAACAACGATCCGTAATATAACATTCAATTTTATGAATAGCCATGGTGTCATCCAATATTTTCTAAATATGTGATTAAGAATCTATAATGAAGCTTCAGATTTGTTCTATACATAAGAAATAAACATAACTCAATTATTGCTTCTGAATTATTCTTGAAAAAAACTTCAATTTAATTTTTTTAACACGTGTCTTTATTTCTGGCGATGACGCAATCTGCGTGTACCTGATAGATTCGAGATCACGTGACGGAAAACATTCCCGTCTTTTGACTTCACCGTATGCCAAATGTTTATGAGGAGATTAGCGTATCAGAAACCCTTGGCTATCGAAGATGTAATAAATGAAACAAATTGTAAAGTTTATTATATAATTTAAATAAAACATGTTTTAAAGTATGTCTATAAATGATATTAAAAGAAGAGAAAACAAAATTAGTTGTATTAAAATACATGTACGACCTGATTTGTTTGTCAACAGAAATGATGTTCCGGCACATTTTTGGTTTATTTTGAATCTTTCTAGCTTTGTATTGATTGTATTTTGTTAGAACTTGAGGATGCATTATAGATAATTTGTTTCTTTAAAGTCTGAGCAAAAAGACTTACAGAAGTATGTATAACTGATGAACAATATGACTATAACTTTCTAAATAAAAAAATTACTGTTAGAAAAATTTTGCTTTATAATAGGTGCAGTTTTATAAGAGTATGTAGACGTAATATTTTGAGAAGGGGGGGGGGGGTACAGAAGAAAAATGGCTGAATAAATCTACATATTTCCCCTTTGTCCTGGGGAATATGATTTTTCTTAGTTGAATAAATATTTCCCTCATATTTCCCTCACGGCCAGAAATTGTACCACAAATTTCACATGGAATTATCCATATACATGAGACAAGACATCAAACAGTGACATGCAATGCTAAAGCAAGCCCTCCCTAATCATACACATTTGGACAAAATCTAAGCTCTGTAGTCTTTCAGCCGTTCAAAGTTTTTTATTTAAGCATATCGGATTTTTAACGTTTCGGCGTGACAATCACTGAATGTATGATTTGCCGAAATGAGCATTCGGTACATCAAAATTGGTATCGTAGAAAATTTACATGATAAAGAAGCTGAAATCTGCTCTCTAGATTGGATTGCTTGATAAAAAGCATAACATCGCAAGCAATGTGCATTGAAAGAGTCATTTTGTCTGATTTTTAGAAATAAAAAGAAATGAACATTTTCTTAGGATGAATGATTAGCGTATGATTCTGTGGAACTTTCCAAAATACCATATTAAAGTTTATTGATCAAAGTTGTGAAATATACCACAACTCTTCACAAGATATGAATATAAAAAAAGTTTGCTTTGGCGCAGAAATAATTTTTCCTAGAATATTAACTCTGAATGATGAAATCAGACTTAAAACTAGAGGTTCTGAAAGGAATGAGCTCTTTAAACGATAGCCCCCACCCACCCACCTCCCGCCTCGCATATGAATATAATGGCAGTGTCCATGATTGGCTATGGGGAACCCAAAATATATGTATTATCAAAAATGAAATAGGAGGTGAACAATAGCACTATGTAATAAAGATTCTGTGAAAGTCTCTTAAAATTTCACTCATTTGTATAAGAAGAGATGGATACCCCAAAGCGTAACGGACGGACGGACAGACGGACAGACGGACAGACATCCCGATCATTATACACCCTCCCACTTTTCAAGCGGGGGGGGGGGGGTAATAAGCCCGATTGTTTTACTCTATCCTCAGTTCGCTGAAGTTTTCTCCCTTCTTACCTCACTCTTTTGGTCTCCAATTACGAGGGGCGTTCAATAAATAATGTCACTGGGGCTCGGAAAGAAACAAAAAACGCTTTTCTTTGACTTATTCTTAATGATTTAATGATTTAACTTAAATATTCTCTTTCAATTAAAACGCATGTCCGTAACATTTTCATTCAATTTCTTATTGTTTTTCGAACACATTTTTGAGTATGACCCTTAATTCGTATACTGGAATATGGCAGATCCTATGATTTGCTGTCTTTTTTCTTTCTGATAGATGTTTTTCTAAGTTTAGGAAATGAAACAAGTCAAGGGTTGAAAGATCTGGCAAATTTTGTTGGTGTGACAAAACATTAACTTTCCGTTTATCCCCAAAACTCCTTTACTCTTCATGGCCTGTGGGTTTTGACGCCGTCATGAAGACATTGAATGTAGTGAATTCTTCATTCTGTTTCTTTCCTCTCATAAACCTTTCTTTTCTTTTTTTTTGCAAAAAATTGTTTTCTAGACTCCTCCAGAAATTGAACTTCCTCCCCGTATACGAAATTGAAGAACAATACCGCTATAATATTTAATAAAATAGCATATAAAACTGTTTTATGCTCCTGTAATTAATTGTTTTTCTTAGGCCTTTGCAGTTTTGTCAATCGCATCTTATTGTAAATTTGTTTTGAGGGCTTGAAGCAAAATGGATTCAAGTTTCATTATCTGTTCGAATTTCATGCAAATGTAGATAAGTACAGTTTTTGACTTTTTAAAATGATTGTTTGGATATTCCTACACGCTGTCGTTTTCACTCATTTTTCAAAATATAGGGTGACCTTTGAGTATTAAGCTTTTTTGAAAATGTTTCTTTAAAACGGTATAAATTATCCCCAAAATGATTTTTATCAAATTTCCCGTGTGTCTTAAAGTCAATAAAACATGATCAGTTATATATTTTTTTGAAATTTCGCATATTTATATCGGTTGTTGTTAGTCATTGTTGCCAAGAACGATACCCATTGTTGATGCCCATCATACAATTTTTGTTTATTGAAATCTACATGTTCACCTGTCTATAAAACAGGCATTGGTTGCTGTAATTGTCACACATTTCAGTGAATATTTCTTTGGGATTTTTAACATGTTTTACAGCTGATTTAATGAAGTGTTTAATTTCACTCTAGTTTACTGATTCTTGACCATTCATTGTTAATGCAGTGTCTCGAATGGCCCTTGTTTTCCAGCTTCCCACGATGAAATAATGCGATAAAAAGTGGTCACACAAACTGCTTTCAATTCATTAAAGATACAATAATGAGAGAAAGTCAAGTTTTATGTCATATGACTACTATATTGTGTGCCATCGGGCTAATGACATTATTTATTGAACGACCCTCGTATAAAAAGCTGTGTTGTTTTTTTAGCTTTACTGGTCAGTGACCAGAAGAGCTTATGCAATAGTAATGCTTCCGTCGTCCGTCTGTCTATAAACAATTTTTCAAAATGCTTCTCCTCTTATAGCTTTGGCCTGATTTTAATATAACTTGGCAGACAAGTAGACTACACTAAGATAAATAATTTTGTTTATCGGTTTCTGATTTCGATGAAAGGTGTTGCCATGGTTACTAAAAGTAGAAATTTCTGTGAAATACTTTCAAAATGCTTCTCCTACTACAGTTTTGGTCTGATTTGAATGTAACTTGGCACACAAGTAGACTTCACTAAGATTCATAGTTTTGATTTCGATGAACAGTGTTGCTGTGGTTACTAAGAATAGAAATTTATATACAATATTTTCATAATGTTACTTCTCCCACTGATTTGGTCTGATTTCAATACAATTTGGCACACAATAGTAGATTACACTATGATGTATTATTCTAAAATATCGGTTTTTGATTTCTGTGAACATTGTTGCTGTGGTTACTAAAAATGGAAATTTTTATGCGCCCGGATCGATAGATCCGAGGCGTATATTGTTTTTGTCCTGTCTGTTTGTCTGTTTATCTGTCTGTTTGTCTGTCTGTTGTCAACTTTAACCTTCACCATAACTTTTTAATCATGAGAGATAGAGACTTCATATTTGGTATGCATACTTGACCATTGAAGCTCTTTCAAATTGCACCAAGGTCAATGACCTTGTGACCTTGACTGTGACCTATATGCTAAAAATAGATTTTTCGAACTTTCCCCGCAACTTTTGAATCGTGAGAGATAAAGACTTCATATTTGGTGTAAATACTTCACTAATAAAGTTTTTTCAAATGAAATCAAGGTCATGACCTTGTGACCTTGACCGTGACCTATATGCTAAAATAGCTTTTTAGACTTTGCCATAAGGGATAGTCACTTTATATTTGATATGCGTACTCCACTAATGCAGTTCTTTCAAATGACACCAAGGTCAATGACCCTGTGACTTTGACTGTGACTTATCTGCCAAAACGTTTTTTTTTAACTTTGTTACCGCCGGGCGCATAGTGTTTCACAAACACATCTTGTTGTGAAACACTAAAAACAATTTTCTCCAAAAACAGTTTTTGTCTGATTATAATATAATGTGGCATGCAAATAGAGTACAATGAGATACCTTATTGTCTTTTTTGGTTTTTTTAATTTTGATGAATGATGTAAACATGGTAACTGATATTTAAAAATTCTGTAAAATTTTATTTAAAAAAAAAGCTATTCGTACAGTTGTAGTCTTATTGCAATCTTAGAAAAAGAGACTTAATCCAGGATCCTTTTTAGCTCTACTGGTCAAAGACCAGAAGAGCTTATGCAATAGAAATGTGTCCGTCGTCCGTCTGTCTGTCTGTCTGTCTGTAAACAATTTTCAAAATGCTACTCCTCCTACAGTTTTGGCCTGATTTCAATATAACTTGGCACACAAGTAGACTACACTTAGATACATGATTCTTTTTTATCGGTTTTTGATTTCGATGAACGGTGTTGCCCTGGTTACTAAAAATATTAAATTTCAGTGAATTACTTTGAAAATGCTACTCCTCCTACAGTTTTAGTCTGTCTGCCCTGGTTACTTTAAATAGAAATGTCTTTGAAATATTTTCTAAATACTCCTCCTACAGTTTTAGTCTAATTGCAATAAATCTGGCGAAGAAAAAGCTAAACCAATGATCTTTTTTATTGTTTGCTGTTGAAATATCTTAAGTTCAAATGCTACTTTTCTCTTCCTTTGTAATAAGTAAAAACCAATAGAGCTACAGTCTCGTCAAAGACTTCTGGTTGTAACATTTGCTACAGATTGCTCCATTTATCTGATAAAAAAGGGAAAAAACCCATCGAAATGCAATATTTCTCTTCTTAAGAATGGAATTAGAACACATTTTTAAAAACAATGTAATAGTTTACAAGAGAGGCCAAGAACTTCTCGGACGTAGCTGTCAGTACTCGACATTTTTTCCGATGATGTTCGAAGTATTCCGAGTATTTGTGGAGCAAATCAAGGAGTACTCCTTAAAAGGTTTCTTTGGAAATGCATTAATTGTAGCTGCAGTTATTGAGAAATTAATATAGTAGATATTTCTAAAATTTCTCCAAGGGTTGTAAAAAGAATACAAGTCCACACGCGCCCTAAATGTGGGATTGCCGTCCATTTTCCTTTGCATTAATCTCTGGAGTTTTATTCGAACACGTCCGATATTTGTGTTTTCTATGTCAAAGTTCCAGTTCTTTGAGGCGTTGTGCATCTCTCTCTCCTTCAGCTTGTATTCTGACTTGGCTTGCATCACCTCCCTGTCAATATCAAGATACATCATTTATCAATTATTTAAGAATTTAATGCTAAAAATTTCCATGTATTAAAAAGATACAGAAATTATTTATTTTTTGCTATATCTTTTTAATTAGAATAAAATTATGAGATAAATTGTTTACATTAACCTTTTTTTTTTTTTTAAATCTTATTTGGTTTTTATAATTACTGTCCATCCTCATGCTTAGAATGGTGGTGATAAACACAATACTCATCTTTGGATAACATCTAAACTCAAAACACCTCATATCTTTAAGTATTGGGTAGGAGTAGAGTTTATATAAGATATAAAGTACATCATTTGTCTTTTTGAGCTCCTTCACCCTGGTACATAACCTTAGACATATAGAGTACACCATAAAGGAACATGCAATTAAAAAACAGAAATACCCCCAAGATTCCCAACACACATATTAAACAGATCATCCACAATATAACATTATATGATCATAATATTCCCATCAAAGAAATAGATCATCCACAATATAACATTATATGATCATAATTTCCCCATCATAGAAATTGATCATACACAATGTATCATTATTTGATCATAATATTCCCATGAGAGAAATAGATCACCCACAATATAACTCTCTATGATCCCTATATTCCCACCACACAGGATACATAACTTTATACATCTATTTTGTTACAGCAGAAATATTAATTGTACTTTTTAAAACGACGTTTGATAAATTTTCCACTCAGTTGAATTAACAAGTATATTATACCATGAACTATTAACATATAGCAGTTTACTTTTTAAAAAAGTAAATATATATATATATATATGCAAGCGCATGTAGAATCTTTTATATATTTACAAAATCAAACAAGCCAACTAGAATACAACACTAATGCTATAGGGTTTTGGTACAACATTCATTTATGCATCCTCTCAAGCCACGAGCCGGAGTCCGCATATAGCTTTCTTCAGAATGGTGAAAATTGTACATTTCGGCCTTACGTGTTTGCAACAATGTCATTTATGAAACAACACATAAAGCTCTTTTGTGACGAAAGCTACATAGATATACATGTATAAAACTACTAATGTGCTTCACAAGAATAATCAAAACGTTTACAGAATCTAAAATAAGCAGGTGTCTAATTATTTTTTATAGCTGCAACACAACGATTAACCAAAAGTTCAATCACATGATGAATAGTTACCCAAGGTCTTCGTCCTCGTGAAAACTACTGTAAGATCTACTGTAAAATGGACGTTTTTTTAAACAAAACAACTAAGGGAAGACCATAGAGATCACTTTCTTTTCAAGTTTAATTTAACTAAAGAATTAAACACGATGGAAAAAATGATGAATGATAGATCTAAAAAAAAATTCAGAAACAAAACAAATTGGCCAAAAACACGGATCATAGAAATCTCAAAAGAAGGGACCAGGGTCCAGGAGGAGCAAGCATCCCAAGTTGATGATGAACCAGCTGTAAACCCTGTGTATTGATAAGGTTAACGGAACATTACGTAGCAAAATTCAGTATGAAAACAAAGGCCTATAACAATCGGTATAAAACTTGCTTACTCCTCCAGGCCACCTTATCCCTTCTGTTGTATCTGGAATTTTCAGGGGTTCGAGATTTTTGCTCCTATTCAAATATTTCTATTGTTAGATTTATTTTTAGATCGATTACTGTACGTTACTGTTACCTTTCCATTTCATCTTCTTCCTTATATTTGAGAAGCTTTTAAAAATGGACTATTTATTATCTAATTCAAGAAGTTCTAGAACATAGACCTATTTTCTGTCCAGTTTTGCATCTCAAAATGGGGTCGACTTACTTTGATCTGCATATTACTTATGAACCATTGCTTCAACCGACTTTACTTACTTGAGATCAATCTCTCCATCCCCGTCTACATCCAGTTTCTGTATCATGTAATCCAGACAACGATCAGACAGAGGAATACAGTATAACTAGAATATAGAAAACAAACCATGTAACCCACACATTGATATAACAGCTGAATGTGAAGGATATGGAGAAACCGATCAATATTTAGTCTCAAAATCCATTAAACAATATACAAAATAAGAGCAGAGCAAACACGGACCCCCGAAACATCACAGGTGGGATCATCTGCCATGGAGGAGTGAGCATCCTCTGCTGACCGGTCACTCCCGCCATGTGCTCTTTGTAATTATCAGGAAATAACGGGAAAATCCGTCGTCAATTCAATGTATAAATAAAGGACTAACAATTGGTACGAAAAACCTCAGTCGGCATATGGTGACGTCTCCATATGAGTGAAAAATTCTCGAGAGGGACGTTAAATAATATACAATCAATCAACAATCATCAACTTGCTTGTCAATAAATTACCTCGTTTCAGTAATTGTTCATACGTAGAGCATGCTCTTGCGTATCGAATCAACTGAGATATATATACTCCGTATGCAGGTGATGAAGGTATATTGCTGCATAAGTAAGGGAAGTTGACGATAGGAAAGTTAAAGTCATCACGTTTATCATATGGCTTGTTTGTTAGATTACCATTACTGTCTTTTCAAGTAAAATATCCAAGTATGAAACAGCAGTGACAGACTCTGTGGTATCGTTTATCTCAACCTCACTAGGATTTATCGTATCGACGTAGGAATGCAAATTACCATTGTTAATTGACAATACGTCGTCGATATTTAAGTATTGACAGTAATGAAAGAAAAACTTCAAGAGTACTGTGCAACAATATAATCAAGTGGTGTGAATCAGATGTGGGTACTCAATAATTCCAAAAAACGTTTAGACAATTTGAAATCAAAACATTTCACCAAAATCAACAGCTTAAAAACTCACAACTTTCAACTTTATACCCAACCATTCTCCACGGTTAATGAAAAATGGAACTCGTAAATTTACTTACCTGATCATATTGGCCATTTACAAAATTATTTTGTTAAAACACATTCTGATTGCACACATAAGATTCTTATTGCACACATAAGTACTCTGAAGTTGATATCAAAGAGATGCTTAAATATTTGATTGAAAATATCAATGTGGTTTTTGGAGACCAGGTATTCCAACAATCTATTGGAACTACCATGTGTATAAATTGCGCTCCGTTATTAGCCGACCTATTTTATATTCCTATGAAGCAGAATTGGTGCAAAATCTTATGCATGAAAAGAAGAAAACACTTGCTGTGGAATTCAATTTAACATTTTGATATATCGACGACGTTTTGTCAATTAACAATAGTAATTTTCATTCCTACGTCGATACGATATATCCTGGTGAGCTGGAGAAGAAAGATACCACAGAGTCTGATTTATCTGTTTCATTCTTCGATATTTCACTTGAAAAAGACACTAATGGTAATCTAACAACCAAGCTATATGATAAACGTGATGACTTTACTTTTCTATCGTCAACTTCCCTTACTTGTGTGATTAAGATGTGGATACTACAAAATTCTAAAAAACTTTTCGACAATTTGAAATCACATTTTACCAAAATCAACAGCTTAAAAACTCACAACTTTCAACTTTATACCCAACAATTTCCCACGACAAATTAAAATCCAGGCTTTTTGATATCATTGACAGCTGCTAGTTCAATAAAAATGGAACTCGAAACGAATTTACTTATCTTGTCATTGGTCATTTGCAAAGTATTTTGTTAAAGCAGATTCTAATTGCACACATAAGTACTCTGAAGTTGACATCAAGAAGAAGTTTGAGTTTTTTATTGACAATATCTATGTGATTTTTAGAGACCAGGTATCCCAACAATCAATTGGAATTTTATGGGTACAAATTGCGCTCCGTTGTTAGCATCTGTTTCATACTTGGATATTTTCTAGAAAAAGGCACTAATAGTAATCTAACAACCAAGCTATATGATAAACGTGATGACTTTAACTTTTCTATTTTCAACTTCCCCTACTTATGCAGCAATATACCTTCATCACCTGCATACGGAGTCTAAATATCTCAGTTGATTCGTACTCAAGAGCATGCTCTACGTATGAATAATTTCTAAAACGAGATAAATTATCGACAAGCAAGTTGATGAAACAAGAATATCAGCAGTCTCGTTTAAGGTTATCATTTTGTAAGTTCTATGGTCGACACAATGACATTGTCAGCAAGTACAATTTATCATTGAGACAAAGCTGTGCTGTCTGACGTTTTCCGTACCAATTGTGACTCCATTATTTAGTTACATGTGTAAAAACTAAATTAATGACAGATTTTCCCTTTATATCCTGATCATGACACGGCTGATGTGACCGGTCAACAGGGGATGCTCACTCTTCCATGGCACCTGATCCCACCTCTGATGTTTCGGAGGTTCATGTTTGCTATGCTCCTGTTTTTGTACACTTTTTTGGACTTTGAGATTGAATATTGTTCGCTATCTCCTCATCCTTCTTGAATATTATAGCTGGGTACAGTATAATTAGAAAAGAAAACAAAGTTTCATCCAAGACACAAACAGCAGAATATCATGTGACAGAAACTCCACGGTTGAAATGTAGGAAACGTAGACTAAAAAAGACATACGTTATAAAAGGAATAAACTTGGAAGCAAACAACAATTGGAGAATTTTTTTTCGAAAACAAGTCCACTGTTCTCTCTGTCACGTGATATCAACATGGTATCACAGATTCTCAGTGTTTCTTGAGGAGTAAGATTCAGACCAGTCGTGTTCGCCTTATGATGATCTGGCACACGGGAAAATAAAGGTATATAACAATATGCCTAAAAGTGTATGTCTACATTTGACAGAATTATGGTTTGTATTTGCTAAGAAGGCAATTGGTTTTGATCATATATAGCACAGTCAAATGATGACTTCAAAAGATACTGTTTATATCCAGCCTAAGCTCTTTTAAGTAGCCTTTTATTCGTTAACAAAATTAATTTAATTAGAAAATACATGATCTTTGAAATAGAATCGGCAGACACCCATTATGCAGGTGATATGAATATAATGCTAGAAAAATTTAAATTAGAGAAGTTAACTCGGGAGAAGTTCAAGGCATCACGTTTATCACAAAGATTTGTTGTCAGGATAACATTTTATGTCTTTTTCTAGCAAAATATTTAAATTCGAAACAGATTAGTGTCAAAGTCTGCGATATCTTTTATATTGGAGCTTCAAAGGGATATTATTGATTCAACTTTGGAAGAAAGTCAATATTGTTAATTGATTAAACATAGTCGATACATCTTGATGTCGTATTGAAAGTTAAAACAAGAGACGTATACCTTTCATGTAGAGGTTTATGAATAAATTATGCTTCAAATGAATACAAGAATTTGTCTGCAGATTATAATAACGTGACACAATAAGTGTCCAAGGGAATTGGAAAATTTAAAATCCAAAAAACTTAATAGGTAATGTCAATCTGAAACTAAATCATTTTCTTTTAATATCAACATCAATGTTCCTGTATGAAAACTATCAATGATTTCAAAAAAAAAAATGCTTCTAATTACCAATAACACGGTACGTATTTACAAATTTCATGTTTATTATAAAAACAGCTCTTAATGATATCAAAAATCCTTTACTTTAAATTGATTTAGTTGATTAAAGCGTTGAAAGTTTTTCATTTTGATGTTATTGATTTTAGTTCAATTTGTGTTTTCAAATTTCTCTTCTCAAGTTCTCAGACATTTTAAGACAATTTAACTATGTCTCACCCTTAGTCCCATTTTCATCTCGGCTTTGTCCAGTGACATGCTCTTGTCCTTATCAAACGAGGACTGTAGATCTACCGGCCGGAATCCCATCAGGCGCGCGAACTCCATCAGGACCAGGGTGGGGTTCTCCTGAATCAGTCCGTCCTCGTCCTGATCGCCGTCCTGGGGGTCCTGACCCCGCACCATGCCGTACAAGATTTTTATCCCCCGCTCAGAGTCCAGCTTGTGGGCCGCCTCCGTAAACGACGGTTCTACCAGCTGAGTCTAAATTAACAATCACAAGAAAAATGTAGTCCTAGAAATTAATCCAGCCATTCAAATTAATTTCTAGGAATATATTTTTCTTATAATTATTGTATATCAAAGCTCAAATTTTTAAAAAAAATCTTAATTTAATCTGATGGATTTACAGGTGCGTGGAGTTATCATGCAATTTATATGTCAATATATGTACTGAAGTATGCATTTTTTAATGTGTTTAGCTATGATAAGGTTTTGTTCAATATCTGCTATGATATGCAGAACCAAAGTGTTTCTAGATAGCGCCTCATGTGAATATTGATTTCCTTCAGTCCTACATCCGGGCGCTCCTCGCACATCTTGAGCACCAATTGCGCTCCTGGTGATGTAATTTGTATTGTATTTTGTATTGTGAATGGTCGAGGAGATTATTTTTCTTTGAAATTGTCTTTTTGTCATTGAATTCTCATGAACATAAAATTGTCGATGAAACAATTAGATTTGCGTTGTAAATAATAAAAAAAAAAAAATACTTATCAATACAATACATTTGGTAAAGTTAAATAATTAAAACAATCAAAATATGTTCTCTGTTTATATAATTTGTTTTGTGAAAAATTGAATACATGTATTTAAGATTTAGCAAGGGTGAGAGAACTTGTCCAACAAGCGTTACTACATGTAGCAGTTAAGATCTTAGACAGGGCAAACGAGTAATGCTCATCTTATGCCAGGTTAAAATTTACAATCATAAAACTCATTCAGAGTTATGTTTCTTTGTCTAATAATTGTGATAGTTTCCAGTTAGTACTTTCTTATTTTATGTTGCTTCCTAATCCACGAGTATTCTAAGAATGTTCTGTTTGATTTACTGAGACCCCACCTTCTCACATTGACCGATTTGAGGGTGGAGTTCTGATGGATTTACTGTGACCCCCCCCCCCCCCCCCCCCTCCTTACCCTGAGCGTTCTGAGGGTGGAGTTTTGTTTGATTTATTGTGACCCCCCTCCTTAACCTGAAAATTCTGAGTGAGGAAGTCTGTTTGATTAACTGTGACCCCCTCCGTACCCTGAGCGTTCTGATGGTGGAGTTCTGTTTAATTTACCGTCACTCCCCTCCCCTTACCCTGAGCGTTCTGACGATAGAGTTCTGTTTAATTTACCGTCACTCCCCTCCCCTTACCCTGAGCGTTCTGACGGTGGAGTTCCCCTCCCCTTACCCTGAGAGTTCTGACGGTGGAGTTCTCTTTAATTTACCGTCACTCCCCTCCCCTTACCCTGAGCGTTCTGAGGGTGGAGATCTGTCTGATTTACTGTGACCCCCTCCTTACCCTGAGCGTTCTGAGGTCGGAGTTCTGTTTGATTTACAGTGACCCCTCTCCTTACCCTAAGCATTCTGAGGGTAGACCTCTGTTAAATTTACTGTGACCCCCTCCTTACCCTGAGCGTTCTGAGGGTGGAGTTCTGTTTAATTTACTGTGACCCCCTCCTTACCCTGATCATTCTGAGGGTGGAGCTCTGTTTGATTAACTGTGACCCCCATCCTTACCCTGAGCGTTTTGAGGGTGGAGCTCTGTTTGATTTACTGTGACCCCCTCCTTACCCTAAGCATTCTGAGGGTAGAGTTCTGTTTGATTTACTGTGACCCCCTCCTTACCCTGAGCGCTTTGAGGGTGGAGCTCTGTTTGATTTACTGTGACCCCCCTCCTTACCCTGAGCATTCTGAGGGTGGAGTTCTGTTTGATTTACTGTGACCCCCCTCCTTACCCTGAGCGTTTTGAGGGTAGAGTTCTGTTTGATTTACTGTGTCCCCTCCTTACCCTGAGCGCTTTAGGGGTGGAGCTCTGTTTAATTTACTGTGGCCCCCTCTCCTTACCCTGAGCGTTCTAATAGTGGAGTTCTGTTTGATTTACTGTGACCCCCTCCTTACCCTGAGACTTCTGAGGGTAGAGCTCTTTTTGATTTAGGTCTACTGTGTCCCTCTATTTACCCTGAGGGTGGAGCTCTCTTTGATTTACTGTGTCTCCCTCTTTACCCTGAGGGTTGAGTTCTGTTTAAATCCTTTCAGTAGTTTCTCCAGACAGTCTTTATTGATCCTGTTACAGTTCAGATTGAGTTCCTGTAACTCTGTGTTGACTAAGAAGACCTCCACCAGCTGTATACAGCCCAGCAGATGAAAATTATTCCACGAAACGTCCAGGACCCTCAAGCCTTTGGTTTCCTTAAATAGGAAACAAAACAAAAGTTAACATTAGTACTATATCGCTATATTAGAGGCAGAATCCTATATGTGTATGGAATATATTTATACCCAATTCTAAAGTCCATTTTATTACATAACTCTGTATACATGCTTTACATATACTTGTATGTCAATAAAACATCGATCAACAAATAATTATACAATGAATATTTTTTAGCAACAGCTGAATGAAAAGAAAGAAGTACATGCTATAAATATAATATTCCTTCCTGATATATGTGATGAAAGCGTACACATTCACTACGTATATATTACTACTTATTGCAATGCACAAGAGTATCATTAAATGTTTTATTGATGACAATCTGTTAGACATCTAAAAAAGTACATTTCTCGACCAATGTTAACAGTATGTGGGCAGTTAAATATCGTTAATTATAAATTCCACCAGTCCTAAATTTTATATTCTTCCAAAACCTTATTTTGGAGACAGATATTGATAATTGAAATCAAAGTTGAAATTTTCATTATGGATCAAATGTATAAACAAGCAGTGCAATTTGATCACTTGAGGGATCATTTTCACCTGATGTAGCTTACCTCCAGTCCTAGAGCCAGTTCTTTACCTCCTTTATTACATAGATGATTCCAGCTGAGATCAAGCACCTCCAGTTTGTCTGCATGGTAACCATGTTCATGTGCGGGTTCAGCATGCTCTCATTTCTTGGCATTAAGTGTGTAAACATTTGACAAATGAAGCAATTTACTTTCATCAGTGAAAGATACTGACAATTAATTAGATGTACAGTATATGAGTGTTGTGCAGGGAATTTCAGAATTAATCAAGATAAATAATTAAGTATAGTTAGGGAGGGCTTGCTTTTGCATTGCATGTCACTGTTTGATGTCTTGTCTCATGTATATGGATGATTTTGAATGAAATTTCTGGTACAATTTCTAGTTTATTGACTTCTATTCTGTAAATAAAATGAAGTTTCATAAAAGGCTTTTCTACTAAATTCCTGCTGTTAATTATTATACTTTATAAACTTGCCATAAGTGTTTATTTTTAATTTTCATTAGACATTTTACAAAAAGGCTGGTAGAATTATTGTTCTATTTATTTATATTAACATGCAGGTACCAATGACTAAATCTTTTGAAACATGCTTCTCGTCTTATACAATGTTTAAGGGTAATCTGTCAGACCTGTTCAATGAAACTTATTGAATCTTTTACCAATGTCAGAGTATCCTTTGTAATTCAGACTTCATCATCTGTTGGATCAGCACAAGCTTTGGTTACCATGGTGACATCAATGCCCACAGCTGTCACCACTTCTGGCTTATCCTTCACTTCATCATCAACTTCATCATCTACAGTCACGTCAGGTAAATAAAAATAAGATCATCTTTCGATGTTTTAATATTAGAGTATGCAAATGATCTTGGATATTGTAGAGGATTTCAGATTTACCATATTTACATGTACATCTAAGGGGCATGTTTTATAAAAGAACTTAAGACTGAGACAAGAACTTAAGGTGGTTTTAGAATATTGCACAATTATTGATTCTATTACGTATTGCCTTCATAGATGTATTCTTCTCAATCCTAGTTAAAAAGATTTCTGTTTAACTTTATATTTACGTTTAAAAGAAAGTTATTGCAAAAATACAGTTTTGTCTGTTTTAAAATTGGACCCAAGTTCTCTAAAAATTCTTTAGGATTTATGTATTACATGGTAAAGAATGATATAATTTTAGAACTTTTATACAATTCTGTGTAATACATTTCATCCCATGCCTAAGAAATTTATGCATTATCTTGATTTTCATTTTTAAAATGTTCATATTTTTTTTCTTTTCACCTTTTGGCATACAGTTATTAAGTATTTCATGAAGTATTTTGGCGTACTACAGGGTCAGTGACTACCCCTAGTACTGTTATCACTGGTTCAGGAGGACTCTTATCCCCCATCATAGGAATCGCCCCCTTTGTACAAGGAGGGGTAAAGACTCAGTCTGGATCTAACATCAGACAGCCATCCTCTGTTCCTCTTCTACAGGTAAATCTTATATAAATCTAATCTCAGCTTCTCACACACAGGTAACCTAAATATCTTTCGGGTAAACACAACATCTCAATACAGGTTAACTAAACATCTCATAGACAGGTTACCTGAGTATCTCACACACAGATAAATAATTCTCACACAAACATTTAATCTCACAGGGTATTAACAATCTCCTCATTATGTATTTTTTGGGTGATGCTGATCTTGAAAAGCATTTAGGTGAAGTACTCATCTATTTAAATAAATATCCGATATTTCAGATCCAGGGACAGCTGGTGTACAGTTAGTGGGTCTATCCCAACATAGGGCACCAGGGAAGTCAGGCCCAGGGGTCATGACCTCCCAGTCTGGTGGTAAATCAGGGTCATCGCTACCAACAACAGGTAAGGTAGAAGCCTAATGAACTGATTAAACAAATTCTGCTTTGTACTTAATTTTCCAATTTTTGAATGTCTAATTAAGAGGAATAGTTATTGTCTTAGTAGCATGATGAATACAAAACAGCAGATCCAAATCCGTCAGCCGCAAGCTGCTGCTTCTCCGCCAGTCAGTAAATCCAAGAGTAAGAAACGGACCACCCCAACCCCACCAAAACAAGCAGTGGAAACACAAAAAAACAAAACATAAATGGACAACTCCCTCCAAGCAGTAGACATGCCTACTTTATACAGCCTCTTCCCCAACCGACATTCCCAAAACAGACAACGCTTACTCACACAGTAGACATGCATATGTGTACCCTACTCAAGACAGCTAGACTTAAGTACTCCCATCTAATCAAAAATCAAATCAAAACCCAACATTGTATTGCAGTTATTGTAGCAAAGAAAATGTCACAGATTGTAAAGTTTATTATATAATTTAAATAATCTTGTTTCAAAGTATATCTATAAATGATAGTAAAAGAAGAAAACTAAAATGCATGTACAACATGAGGCCATTCCAAAATTTTTCTATGTTTAGTATCCACAGATGGATTGGTATTGAGGATATAAAATTAAAAACAAACACAAATTAAAACCAACAAATACAATATTTTGAAACGCAAAGTACTCTTTTGGGATTGACATCTCTCTTTTTAAATATTTTTTTTCCTTAAAGCAAAGACTATATTGTTATAAAAGCCTTGTCAGCTGGATTCATAATATTGTGTTGTTCAAGTTTTTCTAATTCTTTTATCATCTACCATTAATTATCTGTTACAGTAGATCTTAGTGTCAGACATGCATAATATGATATCATTCATCAATTATGAGTGGTATTAATATTTTCAAAAATATTAAGAAATGGTTTTTAAATTGATTTTTAAAACAGAAATAAATCTTTTTTATATTTTAATGTAATTTCAAGTTGTTTATCATAAAAGTCAAGTCAACACACATCTTGAAATTTTCTTATTGTAATTCTTAAATTTTGTGATAAAACAATTTAAAATTCATCCCCAAAATTATTGAACTCTGTTCATTTATAAATGCGATATTCGTCAGATCAGAAATAGAGCAGCTTGCTCTCCCACGTGACCTTTTTACAAATTATAGTGATTATGCTGAATCCTGTTTTATTTTTGTTTTATTTATCAGAAGAACTGATAGATTATTATTATTATAATTCTGATAATTGTGGCTTTCTGTATCTGATTTATTGGAATTTGACTGAGTGATCTTTGGAAAGCGTAAAAAGCAGCCTTGAAGTTCCCTGTCAAGTAGTAACAAATTCCTAAGATCTGCCAAGAAATGTCTCCAAACACTACGCCATCGAAAACGTTATTTTGAATTCTGTTCCAAAGGTCACTCAAAGCTGTATGTACTCTGTTTGAATCAACATGAATGTAGCACAGAATTTCTAGCATGTGTATCAACACAAAAGGTGGAATTTGTAACGGCCATTGGCGTTTTTCAGATACAAGAGGTTCCTTTATAATCGATCCTGTTATTGCAGACTGTTCTATCAGTAATTCATTGATATAATTGATATCGTTGATAAGGATGAATCGTCCAGCTATGCTTTCCCTCATCTTTGTAGACCATGATTTTCCTCCTACAACCTGAGCATACCTTTCTTTATTTCCTATATATGGTATATGCACCACATGTGGTTGTGATAACTTGACCTTTGTCATCTCTATAATAGATAAAGCCTCTGTGTATCTGAATGTCTTGTAATAATACATTGCTAAATGCAGCAAATTAGAAATACAACCAAATCTGGCTACTAATTTCAGCATATTGCAGGAAATTTTGTCAGTAATGTACCTCAACTTGTTGACACCTCTGTCAGTGTACTTGTGTAATATAAAAGCAGTGACTGAGAGAACCATGCATGTATGTCTCTGCAATGTAGCAACTTGGTATTGTGTCAAGGGTTCCTTAATAAACTTTTCAATGGCGTGTAAGCTTGATTTTGGTCCACAGGAAAAATTCGTAATAAACTCTTGTAACAGTAACTGATCAAATGTAAACTCAGAGATCAACATGTGCTCATCTATACTGATGGTTTGTCTAGGATTATAAAGTAAACTTAAAATATGCGACCTGATTGAGAGACAATGCAACAGACATGACACACCGCCTCTCTCATACAATGTATACAGTCTAAGAAATAAAATCGTTTATGAATCACCATGAACTTTAGACAAAAACATGTTGTTTTCTCGAATGAAAAAGTTCGGACACACTCCCTCATACACCCATTTGAGAATAAGTTTAAAGCAAATCCAGAAACACTGCAGGAGATTTTGGGGGCTCCAGTGAGATAATGTGTTTTGTTGAATCGTCCAAAAAACGGCTGTCTTCATATGATAAGAACACAGAAGTTTGTCTTCACTGTTTACGTCATTATTAATTACCTCCTTTAGGAACAGTTTCAGTAAACCATAAATTAAAAACTGACAATGGTTCATTGAATATACAAGTTGTTTTTCTGCCAGAGAGAAAGATATCCTCCATTCTTTATCTACATGATTTCCAAGACTGTGTCCTATTGCAACAAAGTGGCATCCTTTTTTGACAATATCGCGAACCACATGAGGTTTGGGCCATGTCCGACATCTGCTTACCCATGAGGAGGCTGATGGGGGCCAGGTTCTGCTCTGAAAGGTGTGGGCCTCATCATATTCATCATATCCATGAAACGATCCACTTTTGCATGGACCATGGATGATAGGATTTCTAATAATACGTGAAGGCATGATCTGTTTATATTTTGAGCCAGATATATAATGTTTATTCTTCATCACTACACATGAGGACAGAATACCTCGATGTGTGATTTGATTTTTCGGAAGCCATAACAAAGTGAATCCTGGCGAGCTCTCAGAATTGTCTGAAACAATCAATATTTGATTTTGTTCATTGTAATACTGTAACAGAGATTCGTCCCAAATCACTTGGTGATCAGCTGGCCAGTACATAAAGTCTTTATCAGATCCCCATAATCTGAATCCTTCTCTGAAACTTCCACTTAACATCTGGATAACGCCCCCTTTTGTATTTTCTTCATTAGTTATCATCTCTTGGATGTCTAAAACATCCCTCCTCATGGTCACTACTTCCTGTGTTCCCACTAGTTTACAGAGTCCGACAAACACAGACTCTGAAGGACGTTCCAAATATTTCTCACTAAAAAAATTTGATATTTAAAATTAAATTGTTTTTAGAAAATGTACACTCCTTATGAAATATATGCTGAAGTAGAGATAAATTGATTCAATATTCAATACTTATTGGAAAAAAAATATTCCATTAATAATACTTACATTGTATTTCTTTGCAAAGATGAAGAAGAGCAAAAAGGCATGTGTACTTGATATTTTCATGTGATTCTCTCAGCACGGAAATCCTTACAAAAACAAGTTTATATCACAACTGGCATCACTTTAAATACATTTCCTAGTGATACAAATACTTAACCATATCTGAGTAAAATCAAGTGATTTTCTTTTTTTCAAGTTTTGTTCGAATTTTTAAAACAATTCCTTAAATAACAGCGTGTTTTATCAAATCACAGGAAAAAGGAATCTTTGTTGTAAGAGATATATTTAGTGAATTAAATTATGAATTCCTGTGTACATGGTTCAGATCCCTAACCCTACTGTAGAATCTCCAGATAGAATTAAAGTTCTAACTTGTATGTTTTCTTCATACCAAACACTAAATAAGATCTATCCCATTCAAAGATTTTGTTTTGTGAGAGGTAATTATATGTAAGAAACACAAAATTTTACTGTCTGGTTTCCAGAGGAATCATCTCAAAATGCAAAAAATTAATGATTTTTCCTGTTTTTATGGAGTACTATAAAATATGACGGATACAAAGGATAAGTATACTGATAAATAATACAAAATGACAATCTTCTGGAATTCCCATGTGTATCAATTCCGCTCCGGCATTAGCAAACCTATTTTTGTATTTATTTGAAGTAGAATTTGTGCAAAATCTTATGATTGAAAAAAGAGAAAAGAAGTGCTGTGGCCTTCAACTCGACATTGAAATACTAAGTATATCGACGTCATATTACTATTAACAATGGTAATTTCCATTCCCATGTCAATATATGTATATCCTGGTGAGCTTGAGATAAAAAGATACCACAGGGTCTGTCACATCTGTTTCATACTTGGATATTTTACTTGAAAGAGACGTTAATGGTAACTAACAACCAAGCTCTATAATAAACGTGATGACTTTAACTTTTCTATCGTCAACTTCCTTTACTGAAGCAGCAATAAACCTACATCACCTGCATACGGAGTTTATATATCTCAGCTTATTCGGTACGCAAGTTCATGCTCTACGTATAAACAATTTCTAAATCGAGGTAAATTATTGACAAACAAGTTGATGAAACAAGAATATTGGCAGTCTCGTTTAAAGTCATCATTTCGTAAGTTCTATGGTCGACACAATGACCTTGTCAGAAAATACAACCTATCATTGAGACAAATGCTGACTGACGTTTTTCATGCTAATTGTTAGTCCATTATTTATACACTGAATTGATGACGGATTTTTCTGTTATTTCCCGATTATGACAAGGAGCACACGGTGGGTGTAACCGGTGGGCAGGAGATGCGCACTCCTCCATAGCACATGATCCCACCTCTCTTGTTTTGGAAGTCTGTGTTTGCTCTGCTCATATTTTCTATTGTTTCATGGGCTTTAATATTTAATATAGTTTTTATCTCAATATCCTTTATATCAAATTTCTATGTTTTAAATTTCTGAAGCAAATGTTTAATACTTTTTCTTTTATAACAATTTTATTTCCCCTTCTTTTAGAGATTCAGTTTATCAGAATGTCAATAGGGCACTATTACGACGTCAATCTACCTATCAGTTGAAAAAAATCCTTTTGAAAATCAGTTATAAAAATTGTAATTAAAATTCTAAACCTGTAATTTCTCAATTTTGTTAAATTTTGTTAATAAAGTGAAAAAAAAAGTTTATTTAAAACAGTAAAATACGCTTCATTTTACTATGATGCGCTTAGTATTGCTCAATGGAAATCCAATTCGTTCCCCTTAAAATAGTTGCTTAAAATTTATTTATTTACTATAAAGGTTGGTTGACTTCATGAGAGCATAATAATTAGTATATATTAATTACACATTTAATTTGTTAACTGCCCTTAAGACCGTCTTTTTTATTGTAGTTGTGAAGTTAGTTAAATTACATACTCAAGTTGTAAACTGCCCCTAGACTGGTCTTCTTGTTTTTGTTACGTTAGTTTATTACGCATATAAGTTGTGAACTGTCCTTATAGTGGCATTCTTGTAGTTGTTAACTGCCCTATGACAGATCTTTATATGTTTTTGTTAAGATAGTTTTTCTCGGTTCCCTGATTGCTTTCTCGTCGTCATGAGACATAAACGATGTAAAGAGGAAGTATTACCGTATCTGATTTACCAAAATATAAAAAAAAATCCAAATCAAATTTTCTAAGGATGATACTGTTAGATAAGATTTATGGATACTGTTCAAAGTACATATTTAGCATGAGATTAAAGATTGTCGATTATTTTTACTTAGAATTTCCACTTTGTTCAGCACTCGAGAAGGAGAAACTCTCAGTGTTTATTTCAGTGTTAGATTAAACTCTTATACACTAAAGTTAATCTTTGAATAAAAAAAATCATCTGAGCTCAGTTCTCTGGTCGATAATATACCCCTATCAGCAAGTGCAACCTGTCGTTAAAGCAAACCTTGTTTGGCGTTTTTCAATAAAATTTTTAGGGCATGTTTTTAAAACTGAATTGTTTTTAAAACTGAATTGTCTTCGGATTTTGTGTTTGCTCGATCATGACAAGGAACACACAGCGGTTGCTACCGGTCTGTGGGGGATGCTATCTCCTCCATGGTACCTGATCCCAACTCTGATGTTTTTAAAGGGGCTGCGTTTGCTCTGCTCCCGGTTTGTTTTGTTTTATTGTTGGACCTTTGAGATTGGTTACTGTTTGTTAAATGTTAACTGTTTTTTCATTACCGATCGCCAGGAGGCGGTCGGTTAGTTGAGATGAAAGTTTTAAGTCGCCGTGCGTTTCTGCGGAGTTAGAACAACTTGAATAAAAATATTTAATAACATTCATATTATAAAATATTAAACAAAGATATTAAAAATGTTTAACAAAAAGCACAATAATCATAAAATAAAAATTTGATAGATAATTGGGTAAATATTTCATCAAATCCTGATTGACAAACTCTGACATTACTGAAGTGCGGAGAAAATTAGCACGAATTGTCTTATGTAGGCATAGTCTAAAACAAAGACCACGTCGTATATCAACAATTTTACCTTTCTTTTTAAAAGCCTAGACAGGATTTGTTGTACTTATTTTAAAATGCCGTGTATATTTATACATTTCCTATGGACATTTTTCAAAAATTTGATGAAATATTGATTTCTTAAAAAGTACAGAATCATACGACAATTTTGTCCATGAGACTATATAGGATAAAGCGCGTTTTTACAATGTGCCAAGCATTTTCCCGCCAGATCTCAACACCAAAACAAAGAGACTGAAAGAGAAGAAATGTAGTGGTGGATCTAGATGGATTTGGGGAGTTGTTAACATCCGCTATGAGAGTCCAACATATTTCATATTTGTTCCTTTTAAATTACAGTAAAACTATAGCTAAGTTTAAACTTCAGTTTTGTACTTTTATGTAGTAATTACTTTGTAAACATCAAACTTCCACCAGAGTTCGTTTGTACGAAACTGCGTGCAGAGACGCAGAGGTCTAAGGGCAGTTTGTTTACACATATAATATTGTACATGCACTATGCATGAAGAAAATCGGCAATGTCGCATGCAAGTATTTCATGTCACGAGGATATTTTAACATAAATATAAGAAATTTTAAAAACAGATCACGCAAATTTCAGTTTCGAATTACTTTATCAAAGGAAGAATTCATTGGTTTGCGGCCGATTTTTGACGCTTGCGTCAACAGGTTTCTTGTATTTCGTTGTATTCTGTATCTTAAATTAACATGACCTCTGTTTCGCAAGCTTTCTCATATAAAGGGAGATTTGAACAATTGTTTATCTTAATGAATATCAAATGAAGTATTCTTAAAAACCATGCATACTAAATCATACTGATGAAATAGGTCATAATTCGTCTAAACAATTAAAATTATAGAGAGAAAGAGAAATATATCCGGCACATCTCTCCTCATAGTCTCTTCTGAACTCCGACTATTTTACAGAGCCCTATAAACACGGACTCTGACAAATGTTGCATACATTTCTTACTAAAACAGAAAAAAAACTTCCAAAATAATCTTTTTCAATATATAAAAAAATAAAATATTTTTAGAAGAATGAATTATCATTGACTAACACATCGACTGGAGAATATTTCGTATATTTTAAAATTTTTAGAAATGATACCAGATTTAGATCTGGTTGATGTATGCAGGTAATATAACCCAGATATATCTAGATAATTAAAGGGCTGCATTTGCTCTGCTCCCAGTTTGTATAGTTTTATGGATTTAAAGCTTGATTACTGTTTGTTAAATGTTAAGTGTTTGTTCATATTTCGTTGTATTCTGCATCTTAAATTAACATGACTTCTGTTTCGCATGTTTTCTCAAATAGGGGAAACTTGAACAATTGTTTATCTAAATGAACATCAGATAAAAATATTCTTAAAAACCATGCATACTAAAATATACTGATCCAATTGGGACATAATTTCGTCTTTACAAATAACATTTAAGAGAGAGTATCTGGAACATCTCTCCTTATAGTCTCCTCTGAGGCTCCCACTATTTTACAGAGCCCTATCAACACGTACTCTGACAAATGTTGCATACATTTCTTACTAAAACGGAAAAAAGTTCAAAATTATTTTTAAATGAAAGACAAGAAGATATTTTTAGCAGAATGGACTATAATGGATTATAATGGATTATAATCGACTGGAAAATATTAGTGAGTAATTACGTGTATATCAAAATTTTTTTTGTTCCTAAAGTTATTGCAGAGACACTGGACGTTTTAACCTTTCGTTTTATGAAATTAAAAAAAAAATCTTCAAAGTATAATAATAACAAGAATCTTCACAGTCGCCATCATGAATTTTTCGCCTCCCCTTTCTGTTTTACGAAATCGGAATTTAAAGCAATATTTCAGGAATTAGAGAGGATCTTTTGTGTTTAAGTCGAATCGCCCAAATGATGAAGAATAACTATAGTAAGTACTCGAGGGACACGACTGTATCTGTTAATTTTAAACACACTGTAGACAATAATTCGACTGAAAAATTTAACTGAAAAATTCAACAAACCTATTATTATTAGATAGTAGGTGGGAACTTTTCATTAAAGAAAAAAAAGTTAAGTTGAAAGTGTCGAAATACGTATCTGGTACATCAAAATTGGTACCGTGTAAGATTTACATGATAAAAAGGACGAAAGGTGCTATCTTACGAAAGCCGATTGGTCTGTTTTATAAAAATAAGTATAACGCTTTCTTTGTACCCTTTATTTCTAGTCACAAGTCGCAAAGGATGTCATTCGTTTTGAGAATTACTATTTTCCCCCATAATCTCACAAAATTACGAAAGAATATGTCATTCTCATGATGAATATTTAACGTATGCTAATGTGGAATTTTCCAAAATACCATATTACGCACAAAAAATTCCCTAACAGAAATACTATAGGTAACTTTATTATATTGAACATTTTGACACTACGAAAACTTTGATTTACGATATTGAACACTTTGACACTTCCATTTACTTTAGTGAACACTTCGACACTTTTATTTACTAAAGTGATAACTATGAAAACTTTGATTTAACTTTAGTTAACTATAGTATTTTTTGTTAAGGTATTGATAAAGGTTGTGAAATATACCACAACTCTCCTCAAGACATGTACCGTAAATCTGGAAATTTTTACGTCGATTTTATTTTGCGAATTTGGGTCAAAATGATGTTGATAAATTTTTACGTTTCAAAATTTTGCGAATGACCACTTCTTTGCTTACATTTTCTTATTGGTAATTTATTTTTAAGAAAAATATTTTTGCGAATCAATGAACTTGCAAATTTGCTAAAAATTTATCTACAGCAAAAATTTCCAGATTTACGGTATATAATAAAAAGTTTTTCTTTAGCGCAGAAATAATCTTTCTTCCTCGAATATTAATTCTTGATGAAATCAGACACATAATAAGTCCGATTGCTTTACTCTATCCTCAGTTCCCTGGCGTTCTCTCCCTTCTTTTACTCACTCTATCAGCTACCAATTTCTTTTTGATTTTTTTTTTAATATTTGCTACAGGGTGTTCCAATTATCTGATCAATCCATGGCATATGTTATCACCCAACAGGCACCTTAAACAAATCATTTTAAGCATGGTAGAATTGTTTTTTTAGATCCATCAATGTTCGCTATCTCTAACTTTATCTCTTGACCATAAAGTTAATACATATAAAAACTGATTTGTGTCCTTTATACTATCTGGTGTAAAATTCAGATGGTCATAATTGCAGGCAATTTGGTCAAAGAAGAGGGCTAATATTTTCACATAAAAGAAATTTAAATATGGTAACTGAACTTCAACTAAAATATTTTTGTGCATCGTGGTTTTAAATTATGTCTGTGTAAATATTCAGTGGAGAGTAAAAGATAAACACTTAAAGCTGAACACGATTCGTAAAGGTGTTATTAGATCTTCACTCGCTATATCGGAAGGCCCCTATATACGCCACTGTTCAGTTCAATCAATTGTCACCGGTGTCGACGGACGCTTGCTACAGATCACGTGGCCTAGGAACTT
>PRKT01000070.1:1255267-1268992 GCA_003671525.1 Saccostrea glomerata
AAAGATTTTCCTCCTAAAACCTGAGTATACTTCTCTCTGTCTCCTATATATGGTATAAACATTACATGTGGTTTTGATAACTTGACCTTTGTCATCTCTATAATAGATAAAGCCTCTGTGTACCTGCATGTCTTGTAATAATACATTGCTAAATACAACGCATCAGAAATACAACCAAACCTGACAGCTAATTTGAGCATGTTGCAGGAAATTTTGTCATTAATGTACCTCAACTTGTTCACACCTCTGTCACTGTAAATGTTGTGTAACATAAAAGCATTGGCTGAAAGAACTCTGCATGTTTGTACCTGCAATATTGCAACTTGGTATTGTGTCAAAGGTTCCTTAATCAACTTTTCTTCTATGGCGTGTAAGTTTGAATTTTTTCGATAGGAAATATTTATAAACATCTCGTCAAACAGAAACCGATCAAATGTAAACTCAGAGATCAACATGTGTTCATCTATACTGACGGTCAGCCGAGGATTATAAAGTACACTTAACAGATATGCCCTGATTGAGGAACAATGCAACAGACACGACAGACATCCCTTCTCGTACAAAGTATACAGTCTAAGAAATAAAATCGTTTGTGAATCACCATGCACTTTTGACAGAAACATGTTGTTTTCTGGAATGAAAAAGTTAGGACATACCCCTTCATACACCCATTTAAGATTAAGTTTAAAGCAAACCCAGAAACACTCAAGGAGATTTTGGGGACTCCAGTGAGATATTGTGTTTTGTTGAATTGCCCAGAAAACGGCAGTCTTCATATGATACGAACACAGAAGTTTATCTTCACTGTTTAAGCCATTATTAATTACCTCCTCAAGCAACAGTTTAAGTAAACCATAAATTAAAAACTGACAATGGTTCATGGAATATATAAGTTCTTTTTCTGCCAGAGAGAAAGATATCCGCCATTCATTATCTACATGATTTCCAAGACTATGTCCTATTGCAACAAAATGGCATCCTTTTTTGACAATATCGCGAACCACATGAGGTTTGGGCCATGTTCGACATCTGCTTACCCATGAAGAGGCTGATGGAGGCCAGGATCTGCTCTGAAAGGTGTGGGCTATATCAATTTCAATAATTCCATGAAAAATTCCACTTTTGCATGGACCATGGATGATAGGATTTCCAATCCCATATGAAGGCATTATATGCTTATATTTTGAGCTAGATATATAAAGTTTATTCTTCATCACTACACATGAGGACAGAATACTTCTATGGGTCGATTGATTTTTCGGAAGCCATAACAAAGTAAATCCTGGCGGACTATCAGCATTGTCTGAAACAATCAATATTTGATTTTGTTCTTTGTAATACTGTATCAGAGATTCATCCCAGATCACCTGGTAAACAAATGGCCAGTACATATAGTCTCTATCAGATCCTAATAGTCTGAATCCTTCTCTATAACTGCCACTTAACATCATCATAAAGCCTTTTTTACTTGCATCATTCTTTATCATCTCATGGATGTCTGCAACATCTCTCCTCATGGACACTACTTCTGAAGTTCCCAATATTTTACAGAGTCCGACAAACACAGACTCTGACAAACGTTCCAAACATTTCTCACTAAAACAAAAAGAAGGTTAATAAAATTTTAAGCTCAATTATTTTTAGAAAATGTACACTCCTTATGAATTATATGCTAACGTACTGATAAACTTATTCAATAATTATTTGGAAAAAATCTCATTAATAATACTTGCATTGAATTTCTTCGCAAATATGAAGAAGAGCAAAAAGCCATGTGTACTTGATATTTTCGTATGATCCTCTCAGCACGGAAATTCTTACCAAAAACAAGCTGATATTACAACCGGCATACTTTAAATACATTTCCTAGTGATATTTTTGTTTTTTTATTTTTAAAACAATTCCTGTAATACCAGCGTGTTTTATCAAATCACAGGAAAGGGAATCTTTGTTATAGGAGATACTAGTATAATCACTGAATCAAATTATGAATTCTTGTGTACATGGTGTGAGAGGTGAGGGAGAAAAAAATGATGGACTAGCCCTAACAAAAAAAATACTATAGTTTACTATAATGACTTTGAAAACTTTGACGAAAACTTTGACACTTTGAAAAACTTTGACGAAAACTTTGACACTTTGATTTACTATAGAAAACTATACTATAGTATGGGTCACACGTAAGGTGCTCTGCTCTCTAATCCATCTGGCCAACGGCTAACGAATCCGACTAACGTCCTCTCCCTAATGGTTTTTGTCCTCCGAAGACACCTAAGGATCTTTCCTATAGGAGCGTTTAAATTTCAATAGAACGTGTTAATATACTTACCTTACGGAACTCTGAAGTTGATATTCAAAAGATGCTCGAGTTTCTGATTGATAATATTATATATTTATGTAGGATTTGGAGACCAGGTCTTTCTATTGTAATTCCTATTGGTACATCCACCAATCACACCCCGTTAAAAAAGACAGACCTATGTTAGTATTCATATGAAGCCGTATTTATTCAGAAACTCCAAAGTAGGAAGAAATCACATGCTGTTGCCTCCAACTAGAAATTTATATATATAAACTACATATACTGTATATACTAGTAATCAATAAGCTATAGTTACGTCCATTTTTTGTCAACTGAATACATCCCAGTGAGCTTAAAAATTAAAAAAAAACGCCATAATGTCTGATTTATCTGTTTCATATTTGGATATTTAACTGAAAAAAAAACTAAGAACAAAGCTTGCTGATAAGCTTGATAAATTCAACTTTTCAATCGACTGCTTCCCTTACTTTTGTGGCAATATACCTTTCTTAGCATTAAAGTTCTGTGGAAATTTATATCTATTTTTACTCAAAACGTAACAGTGGAGGGGAGAATCTTGCTTTGCTTGATTGGAAGACTGGATTCTCACACAAATAGTAATTATATTCTAAGTATAAACTGAAAAAAGTCTGCTGTCGATTCGGTTTTTGAATGTTTGCATCGGTATCAGAGGATATGTGCATTGGTTTCTCCCCTTTTTAAGGGAGCCGACTGGAGTTTTATTGTCCGAAAACTACAATGTCGAAACTCTTTAATTTTATAACATATATTAATTACATTGATTTCAGTGTACATGCCAAGTTTGGGGGAAGTCAACCAGGTATTTTAAATAGATCGTCTCAAAATACGGGTACATTTTTTAAAGGATTATATAGGAAAGTGCCAATTTTTCGCACTTTAAAGCAAATTATACAAATACTATGATAGACCTTTTGCTCAGATTATGAGATCTGATAAATAATTCTATATTGTACATTATTTGTAAGAAACACAAAATTTTACCGTCTGGTTTCCAGAGGAATCATCTCAAATGAACAATTTCTAAAACGAGGTAAATTATTGACAAACAAGTTGATGAAACAAGAATATCGACAGTATCGTTTAAAGTCATCATTTCGTAAGTTCTATGTTCGATACAATGACCTTGTCAACAAATACAATTTGTCATTGAGTCAAATGCTGACTGACATTTTTCATACCAATAGTTAGTCCATTATTTATACACTGAATTGATGACGGATTTTTCCGTTATTTCTCGATTATGACAAGGAGCACACGGCGGCTGTGACCGGTTGGCAGGAGATGTTCACTCCTCCATGGCACATGATCCTTGTTTTGGAGGTCCGTGCTTACTCTATTCATATTTTGTATTGTTTTATGGACTTTGATTTTGAATACAGTTCGTTATTTCCAAATCCTTTATATCAAATTTCTATGTTTTAAAGACCTAAATCCACAAATGGGCTAAATCGGCACAATTATTTTAGAAAATTTAAAGTGAGGGGAAGAAGAAAATTATTTAAGGAGAAATTATCCTTAGGTATCTTGAACTTAAATAGTTTTCGCCAAAATTTTCATTTGATGACGTCATATTTGTACAATGCAGATTTCACGACAGGGTAAAACAATCATTTTCAATTCATATATAATAATACACCCTGGTAGTTGCTTCTGTTTATCAGTTTCGATAAACATGTAACTGTTTATGTTAAAAATATATGCTTTATTCCGACTTGGTCACTCAGGAGATCTATTGTAGTTGTGAAGTTAGTTAATTTACGTTCTAAGGTTGTTAACTTCCTTAGACCGGTCTTTATATACGTTTTTGTTAATTAGTTAAGTTAGTTAGATTAAATACTCTGGTTGTTAACTGCCCTTAGACTGGTCTTTAAATGTTTTTGTTAAGATAGTTTTTCTCGGTTCCCTGTTTGTTTTCTCGTCGTCACGAAACATAAACGATGTAAAGAGGAAGTATTACCGTATCTGATTTACCGAAATAGAAAAAAAAACCAAATCAAATTTTCTGTGGATGATACTGTTTGATAAGATATATGGATACTGTTCAAAATACATATTTAGCATGAGATTAAAGATTAACGATTATTTTGACTTGTTAGAATTTCCATTTCGCTCAGCACTCGGAAAGGAGAAAATCTCAGTGTGTGTTTCAGTGTTAGATAATACTTTATATACTAAAATTTATCTTTGAATCAACAGAATTATATGAGCTCAGTTCTATGGTCGATAATAACCCTTATCAGCAAGTGCAACCTGTCTTTAAAGCAAACGTTGACTGACACTTTTCAATAAAATTGTTAGGTCATGGTTTTCAAACTGAATTGTCTTCGGATTTTGTGTTTGCTCGATCATGACAAGGAACACACAGCGGTTACTGCCGGTCTGCTTTCTCCTCCATGGCACCTGATCCCAACTCTGATGTTTTATAGGGCTGCGTTTGCTCTGCTCCTAGTTTATTTGTTTCAATGGCCTTTTGAGCTTGGTTATTGTTTGTTAAATGTTAACTGTTTGTTCATATGTCGTTGTATTCTGCATCTTAAATCAACATGAGCTTTGTTTCGCACGCTTTCTCATATAAAGGTATATTTGAACAATTGTTTATCTTAATGAATGTCAGATAAAAATATTCTTTAAAACATGCATACTGAAATATACTGATCAAATAAGGACATAATTTCGTCTAAACAATTAAAATTATAGAGAGAAAGAGAAATATATCCGGCACATCTCTCCTCATAGTCTCTTCTGAACTTTCCACTATTTTACAGATCCCTATAAACACGGACTCTGGCAAATGTTGCATACATTTCTTACTAAAACAAAAAATCAAAATAATCTTTTTCAATTAAATTTTTATTTTTTATTTTTAGAAGAATTGATTATCATTAACTAACACATTGACTGGAGAATATTACGTACTTAGTATATTTCAAAATTTTTATTTGTTCCTAAAGTTATGGCACAGACATTGTACGTTTTAACCTTTCTTTTTATGAAATAAAAAACTCTTCAATGTATAATAGAATGTATCATGAGCTGGACGCAGTGCTTACCTTCTTCCTTGAAACGATGACGTGATTACGGTACATATATTGGTGTAATGCGTGTTAAAAAAAAAGTCTATACTTAGCATGAATACGATAAATATAGAATATTTTGAATCAATCAGTCCTTCTTCGGAAGGAGTTGAAGTAATAAATAAAAACTTACTTTAATGTCCAATCAATATACTAACCTCTTATTGGAGCGTATTAACATATCTCTGGTTAGGCTTAATGTTTTAAAATAAAATTTGACTACGGAATATTCCTTCTGCTTCATCATAACAAAGGACTTAAGGGAACATTTTCCGATCAACAGGGAATGCTCCTCCTCGGCACCTAATCCCACCTCTAGATTTCCTGGTGATATATGTACATACGTGTTTTATACCCTGTTCACATCTCTACAATTTATAGAGGATTATTTGTAGATTGATCACTGTTCGTTATCTTACCTATTTCATTTATCCCCTCCGATTTAGTGAAAACAAAAGAAAAGATTATTCCCTTCCTTCCTTTTAACTTTTAAAATCGATTAAAGAATTTTATTTGAAATGTTTACAAATAACTAAATATCATTTGTAAATTGTTTACCGTCTGAAATTTTAGGTAATTAAGAATTACGTCATTAAGACATTTAACAACATCTTGGATTTGGGAAACAAGACATAGGGTGTGACAGACGGAAGGACAGCTATGTGTACAGGTGGGCGGACAGACAGACGCCGGGTAAAATGGTCCCTAATTGTCAATCCAATCCAATATTATTACTCTCTTTCAGTATACACGCTTTATTTGTAAATAATTTAAAATACATAGTGAATCAGAAATTAAGGGGTTTCCAATCATTTCCATTAGATCCGCTCCTTCTTTCTGAGTTTGGATTAGATGTCGTGTTTTTCGAGTCTCTCCTCCCAGTGTTAATTAGAGGGGAGCCCGGCCGTGAGGACCTGGTGCTGGAATTCCCCACCCCTCTCTGACTTGACTGTGTGGACTTAGGGCGAGTTGTGGAGCCGGGGCGACTAGAATTACGTCGGAGTGATGAATGCCCGGAAATAGGGCGGGAGGTTAGGCCAGAACTTGGCCGGGAAGTTTTAGGGGATTGTGAGTCACTGTTTTCTTGGTGCTCTTTTAATTTTTGAAGTCCGGAAGCTGGTCGTTCACTCGCTCTCCTAGATCCGCTCCCGATTCTGGAGTTTTGTGTTGCCATCTCTTGGCTAACAATTTCAAGGTCGAGTTTCAACTTGGATTGTTCCTCTTCATTCAAGGAGTCGTCTGCCAGCTGTCGTTTGATCATCCGTTTCTGTTGGATTCGGTCTCGTTCCTTGGCTTTGTCTTTTTTGTCGTTGTACACGGATTTGAGTTTTCCCTCTTTGAGGGCTTCTTGGAATAAGTCCACGCGAGCCCTAAATGTGGGATTGCCGTCCATTTTCCTCTGCATCAGTCTCTGAAGTTTGATTCGAACACGTCCGATGTCTGTGTTTTCTATGTCAAAGTTCCAGTTCTTCGAGGCGTTGTGCATCTCTCTCTCCTTCAGCTTGTATTCTGACTTGGCTTGCATCACTTCTCTGTCAATATCAAGATACATCATTTATCAATTCTTGGAGAATTTAACACTATACATTTCCGTGTATTAAAAAAAAACAGATTTCTATTTCTTATTAATAAGAATAAAATCGTGAAATGAATTGTTTACATTAACCAGGTTTTTTTTATATTCTTTTTAAAGTTTTTTGTTTTATTACTGTCCATCCTCATTCTTAGAATGATGGTGATAAAACGACACACTCATCTATCAGGGGCGTAGCAACAGGGGGGCCAGGGGGGGGCCTGGCCCACCACTTTTTTTCCCAACCTTACTTATGCTATAGGAAATGTTAATTGAAAGCCTGGTTGCCCCCCCCCCCACCTTCTAGTGACTTCTAGTGATGTACCGAAAATGTAGTTTTAGAATTGGTACTGAAAGTACTTGACTTCGATATAAAAGTTTATCTTCTACCCCCCCCCCCCCCCCCCCGCCCCCCCCCCCCCCGAAATAGGATTTTCGACTTTGGGCAATTTCTTTAATCTAATCTCAAAACATCCCACGTCTTTAAATATTGGGTAGGAGTAGAGTTTATTTAAGTTATAAAGTACATTCATTTCTCTTTTTGAGTCCCTTTACCCTTGCATATAACCTAAGACATTTTGAGAACACCACAAAGGAAAATGTAATATTAAAAAAAGCAAAAATACCCCCAAGATTCCCAATACACATATCAAACAGATCGCCCACAATATAACACTCTATGATTCTTAGATTCCCACCATAAATTCCTACAGGATATATGACTATATAGATCTATTGTGTTACGGCAGAAATTGTATTTTTAAAACGGTGTTTGATAAAAACAAGCCCACTAGAATACAACATTAAGGTCAGACGACACGTTCCTCAAAAATATATAATTTTTCCTAAGAATTTGTCATTGAAGAATATGTACTTAAATAAGATTCCTCACAAAAAAAAGGGTACCTTACCAGGCATTTGAACAAGATACCACAAGGTCATATTTCTTATATAACCCTTATGCGTAATTTTCTGAATTGCCTATATCACCATTTTTTGGTGTACTTATACTTAAAAACGTTTTGAAAACAATGTAGAAATCAGAAAAAATGACATATATGAACATTTTTTATATAGTATGAAGAGATACAAAACATATATATTTGAGGAACGTGTCGTCTGACCTTAATGCTATAGAGTTTGGTACAACAGCTATTCATGCATCATCTCAAGCCACGGGCCGGAGTCCGCATATGGCTCTCTTCAGAATGGAGAGGATAGTACATTTTGGCCTTACGTGGTTTGCGACGATGTCATTTTATCATTGTTTCATACAAGTAAAAGCTCTGTTGTGACGAAAACTACATATATGTATAAATCTACTAATGTGCTTCACAAGAATAATCAAAACCTTAACCTCAGAATCTAAAATAAGCAGGTGTCTAATTTTTTTTTTATAGCTGCAACACAATTATTAACCAAAAGTTCAATTTCATGCTGAATAGTTACCCAAGGTCTTGGTCCTCGTGAAAACTACTGTAAAATCTACTGTAAAATGGACGTCAATTGGTTATTTAAAAAATTTATAATGATTTGCTTTTTAACAAAACAACTATGGCTAGACCACTGAGACTACGTTCTTTTCAAGTATATTAATGTTTATATAAACTACAGAAATAAACACGGTGAAGATACCATATAGTGACAGATCTCAGAAATCTATAATAAAACAAATTTGGCATAAAACACGCGGTACGAAGCATAGAAATCTTAAGAGAAGGGGCCAGGTGTCAAGGAGGAGTAAGCATCCCAAGCTTAGGGAAAAAGTAAACCATGCACAATTCGGGGGGAGGGAAGGGGGAGTCAGATCCCCTTGACTGAATTTGTAGAATTATTAAATGTATACATGTTTACTAAAGCAAATAAAATATGCAAATATGGATATAAAGATTTGATTGCTTATTCTATATTATGTGTATAGAAGATTCTTTTCATATGGAATATTTATCTCGCTGTATTAATAATTTTATGAGATTGTACAAGCCAGACCTCATAAATTTTTCATTTCACATGCTGAATACTATCATTTAGTAAAAAAAGTATTTCGGAAAAAAAAAGAAATAGATCACCCGGGCTTCGAACCGGGGACCTCTTATACGTAGAGCGAGAGACATACCACTAGACCACGATACGGCTTTAAACTGCGGAAAATTATATGCCAAAATGAAGTCACAAACATGTTTATATTCACGTTCGATATTGTCTAAATTTTACACAATGCAGGGTGTCTAATTTAACCTTTATTAAACAGTTCTAATAGATGTAATAAGAACATAAAATCCGCCGAACCTGTTTTATACGTAATAACTCTTGCCCCTGTGCTAAAAATAGCGACATGTAATACAATAAATACTAATAAAACCAACGGGGCAGGACACTTTGAGAGGGATGAGAGAGGTCCTAGGGAGTTTTGGTATAAAATAACATTGCAAAAGCTCAAATTTTTTTGAAATAACACCCGGAAAGGATAGTGTTTCATATAGACAGAATGTGTAAATTAACGGCCTTAAACCTTGCCCTTTTGACCTCAAAATCAATAGAGGTCTTCCTTTCGTCACAGGGAGTTGTTATGTAAAATTTCATTGCAAAAGCTCAAAGGGTTCCCGAGATATCGTGCGGAAACGAAAGTGTAATAACAGACAGAATTTGCGAATTTATGACCTTGACCTTCGACCTTTTCACTCAAAATCAATAGGGTTCTTTTTCAGTCCATAGGGAGTTGCTATGCAAAATTTCATTGCGAAAGTTCAAAGGGTACTCAAGATATCGCGTGGAAACGAAAGCGTTACAGACAGACAGAAATACGGACGGACGGACAGACCCAAATTAATATCCCCCACTTTTCAAGCGGGCGATAACAACTGTGAACCCTGTGTATTGATCAAGTTTAAGGGACAATTACGTACCAAAATTCAGTATAAAAACAAAGGCCTAACGATCGATATAAAACTTACTAACTCCTCCAAGCTACCTTATCCCTCCTCTGGATTTTTCATTGTTGGTAATTTCTGCCCATATTCAAATATTTCTATTGTTCGATTTATTTTTAGATTGATTTCTGTTCCTTATTGTTACCTTTCCATTCCATCTTCTGCCCTAAATTACATTAGGTTTTAAAAATGGAATTATTATCATCTCATTTAAAAAGTGCTATATAGCACCTAAACCTCTTTTCTGTCCAGTTTCGCATCTCAAAATAGGTCGACTAACATTGATTTGCATATTACTTATAAACCATTGCTTCAACTGAGTTTACTTACTTGAGATCAATCTCTCCATCGCCGTCTACATCCAGTTTCTGTATCATGAAATCCAGACAGCGATCTGACAGAGGAATACAGTATAACTAGAAAAGAAAAGAAACCATGTAATCTACACATTGATATTACAGCTGGAGACAGTTTAACTAGAAAAGAAAACAAACCATGAAATCCACACATTGATATAATAGCTGGATACAGTTTAACTAGAAAAGAAAAAAACAAACCTTGTAATTCACACATTGATATTACAGCTGGATACGGTATAATTAGAAAAGATAACAAAAATCCATAAAAGATGCAAACAGCAGAATATCATGTTACATAAAGTCAACAGATAAATGTGTGAATCAAAGACATTTGAAGTGAAAAAAGGGACATATTATACAATACAATTTGGATGGAATCAAGTCCACTTTTCTCTCAGCCACATGATATCAACATGGTGTCATAGTTTTTGTTGAGGGGTAAGATTCCCTTGTCGACTTATCATACCCACTGTGCACTCTTTATGATGATCTAGTACACCGAAAAATGTCGAAATTTCCGCGGGAATATGATTTAAGTCGACAGATGATAAAATTATGGCCTGTATTTGCTGACAAGGCCATTAGTATTGACCATATATAGAACTTGCTAAATGACTTTAAAAGATACTGCTCATAGGCTGTCTAAGACCTTTTTAGGAGCCTCTTATTTGTTAAAAAAAAAATTCATGATTATTTTAGTAGAACATACATGATCTTTCAAATCGAATTAATTGGGAGACACCCCGTATGCAAGTGATAATAATAAATTGCTACAATATTATTAGGAAAGTTTGAAGTCATCACGGGCAAAATGTCCAAATACGAATACATATATATTAGAGCTTCAAAGGGATATTATCAATTCAACTTTGGAAGAAAATGAATATTGTTAATTGATTAAACGTATAATTCATAAATGTTTATGTCATATTGTAGGCTGCAACAAGAGACGTATACTTTTCATGTGAAGGTTTTTGAATGAATTATGCTTAAAAATGAATTATGATACAAGAATTTGTCAGCTGGTTATAATAACGTGACACAATAAGTATCAATGAGACTTACAAGATTTGATCTCCAAAAAACTTAATAGATAATGTCAATTAGAAACTAAGTCATTTTTTGAAAAATCAACATCAGAGTCTGTATGAACACTATGAATGATTTCAACAAAACAATGTTGCTAATGACTATCAACAAGGTAAGCAATTACGAATTTAATGATGATTACAAAAGCAGCTCTTAATGATATCAAAAAGCCTTAACTTTGATTTAATTTAGTTGATAAAAGTATTGAAAAGTCGTACGTTTTGATGTTATTGATTTTGGTTTAATTTGTAAATTTTTAAGTTCCTCAGACCTTTTAAGATTAGTCAAATTATCTCTCACCCTTAGTCCCATTTTAATCTCTGCTTTATCCAGTGACATGCTCTTGTCCTTGTCAAACGTAGACAGTAGATCCACCGGCCGGAATCCCATCAGGCGCGCGAACTCCATCAGGACCAGGGTGGGGTTTTCCTGAATCAGCCCGTCCTCGTCCTGATCTCCGTCCTGGGGGTCCTGACCCCGCACCATGCCGTACAAGATTTTTATCCCCCGTTCCGAGTCCAGTTTGTGTGCTGCCTCCGTAAACGACGGTTCCACCAGCTGGGTCTAATTAACAACCAGAGGCATGGCTAAATTAATTTCTAGGACTTTTTTTCTTGTAAATCAATGTTAAAACTCTATTTTAAAAAATCTAAAGAACAAAACTGTACGGTATTGGCCAAAAAATGCCGGCTGTCATACATGCTCCGTTCAAAACATTTTAAAAAGCGTAGAATTTTTAGAATCAAATGATATATCATTTATATATCTGACTTAAATGTATGCATTGGAAAAATAACGCTGGATACAGTACCTTTTCTAGCAGAACGTCGAGATTTTACGAAGAATTTTGACGCGACGTCATGAATACGTTAACTGTGTAGTGAGCGTAATCTGAAAATTCTAATTTACTGGCTAGGACACAGTTTATATTTCACTGTAAATATAAATTTAAGAATTTAAGTTGCTGATTTATCAATAAATCATTATTGTTTTTGTTTTTTTTTAAATTTATTTATTATCATTATTACTTACGATGTAATCCTCCACGAAGGTGTCTCCTCTTTAGTTGATTAGAATTAAAATCCAACAGAGGATCGGGGAGAAAAAGAAATTAACCATCTTTTCTCTTTGAGATTTGTTTTCTTTTTATTGCATTGATTATACGGGTTTAATAATTTTTTTAGCCATTTCTCTTAAATAATTAAAAAATTCTTTACATCAGATCTAGTGAAAAAATGTCCTGATGGCAAAAAAAAAATCAACGTTTCGCGTTCAAAACATTTTAAAAAGCGTAGAATTTTTAGAATCAAATGATATATCATTTATATATCTGACTTAAATGTATGCATTGGAAAAATAACGCTGGATACAGTACCTTTTCTAGCAGAACGTCGAGATTTTACGAAGAATTTTGACGCGACGTCATGAATACGTTAACTGTGTAGTGAGCGTAATCTGAAAATTCTAATTTACTGGCTAGGACACAGTTTATATTTCACTGTAAATATAAATTTAAGAATTTAAGTTGCTGATTTATTAATAAATCATTATTGTTTTTGTTTTTTTTAAATTTATTTATTATCATTATTACTTACAATGTAATCCTCCACGAAGGTGTCTCCTCTTTAGTTGATTAGAATTAAAATCCAACAGAGGATCGGGGAGAAAAAGAAATTAACCATCTTTTCTCTTTGAGATTTGTTTTCTTTTTATTGCATTGATTATACGGGTTTAATAATTTTTTTAGCCATTTCTCTTAAATAATTAAAAAATTCTTTACATCAGATCTAGTGAAAAAATGTCCTGATGCCAAAAAAAAAAATCAACGTTTCCCCGGCACCAAAAAAAAAAATTCAGTTCTTTAGAATATGGTATGTAAGGTGCACGAACATTTAAAAAAAAACTCGAATGTCAAGATAATTATGATTTATATTATTATCATAATTATTGGAACAGTAGTTTAGAATACTATGAGTATATAATGTAGAGGAGAGATTCCCCTCTAATGATCAATTTTGCCAATAAAGATACTACATCATATAAATAAGAATGCGAGGAATTTCGATCCCGATTTAAAAAATATCGGTACAGTAAGTTCATAGGTACATTAAAACTGATTGTTTTCTGTGATGTATTCATTTACATATTGCTTGATGATAGAGGAATACTTGAAATTTAAATGTACACCCTCCCCTTTCTGAGTTTGATAAGTTCATATTGTTTATTATGCCTTACACAATTAATTTATGGGGGTTTTAACAAGACATGTAATATGATATTTAATAAGACTGAAAATGAATCATCAGTAAATGTTTTGATTAAAAGTTTTGTTTAGAGGGGGATAAGGGGGGGGGGG
>PRKT01000070.1:1276690-1287137 GCA_003671525.1 Saccostrea glomerata
CCCCCACTTTCAATTTGCTTCCGATGCCAATGAATTCCTATTTCGAAGGCGGGGTGAGTTTTGGGTTAGATTCAACTTCTATAGAATCAAATTCAAATTTTTTTCCTACTATACGTACTACTAAAACTTATTTGACCCTTACTCTTACAAAAAGTGGGTCGGCCTTTCAATGAATATATTCAGTATAGTATAAAGTTATGTCTGAAAAAAGAGGCCGCTATTCCTGTGTGCCCAGAGAAAATAAATATGGAGTTTCCATTATTGGATCGGATTATTTGATCCGGCCTTCAGAAGTTCGATTGATAATTAAAATACTAAGGCGTTTTGAAGAATCTCAAATAACCCGACCTGGGTTTGGTTACCTAGTTTTACCAACACTTGTAGCGAACACCACACCACCTAGCGTTATAATGCCGCACTAAATTTTGACGGTTTGACAACTTCCATTAGTCTTCATTGAATATGCTTCATTGTTTGCGTGATTGAATAATTTATTTAAGAAACTGTTTAAGTTTAAAAGAAGGTAGAATGAATGTACAAGAATAAAGCAACATATATAGAAGTAAGGAAAAAATGAAGAAGGATAAAAGTCAAAGTGAAATGTAATAAAGACGAATATGAACACAATAAAGTGACATATAATTACAATAATAACAAAGCATAAAGAAGTAGGCAGAATAAGAATAAAAGAAAGATACATAGACTTTTGGCGGTAATTCCCTTCCATACACGTGGGCAGCTTAATTTCATTCAGTTGTAAAATTAAATCTACCAATTCTTCAATACTATATTCTTAGAAATACTTTATTATTTCTTGTGAAAGATATGAATAATTATAATTATAAGGATGATATTTAATTAAAGATCATATGAACGGCCTGGCAGTGAAATTTGATTTCGTGAGGGATGATTTTTCACCTGTTGCTTACCTCGAGTCCTATAGCGAGTTCTTTAGCACCTTTATTACGTAGATGATTCCAGCTGAGATCAAGTACTTCCAAAGTATCATTGAATCCTAAATAAAAACATAGGTAATCAGAGATTACAGAGCTCACCTCAACGAATGTTGTCTTAAAGTAAGGCAAAGTCACACAATTAACCAACAAAGAGTGTACATCCAAAAAATGCAAAATTTATGCAAATTTGATTTGATACTTTGGAATAGACCTATATAAACACTTCAAACTAGTCCTTCATCATGAAAATGTAATTAAAATCCAGCATCTGAAGCAAGTTTGATAGTTTTCATCCCTTGATGCATCATTTGTGCAAGTTTGGTTTATATAAGCCTTATAGTTTCTTGGTAATAGACCTGCACCAATTTACAAGGTCCATTATCTGGAAAATGTATGCCGAATTCAGCATCTGAAGCAAGTCAATTAGTGTGCATTCTAAGAAGTATCATCCATGCAAGTTTGCTCAACATAGAGCTCAAAGTTACTTTGAAATGAAACCTGTATAAAAAAAACTAACCTTTTCACTAGTCCAGAAAATGAAGGTCTGATTCAGCATCCAAAGCCAGCCTAGTAGAATGTACCCTTAGATGTACCATCCATGCAAGTTTGGTTACTATAGTGCTCTTAGTTACTTGGAAACGAAACCTGCACCAATAAATTAAACCTGTTCACTTGTCCAGAAAATGTAGGTCAAATTCAGCATCCGAAGCAAGTCTGGTAGTATCATCCATGGAAGTTTAGTCATTATAGGGCTCATAGTACCTTGGAAATGAAACCTGCACCAAAAGCTTGAACCTTTTCACTAATCCAGAAAATGTAGGTCAGATTCAGCATCCAAAGCCAGCATAGAAGAATGGACCCTTAGATGTACCACCCATGCAAGTTTGGTCACTATTGTGCTCATATTTACTTGAAAAAAATGAGACCTGCACCGAAAAACATAAACCTGTCCACTCATGCGGAAGATGCAGGTCAGATCCGAAGCAAACCTGGTATTGTGCATCCTAAGATGTACCATCCATGTAAGTTTGGTCAACATCGGGCTTATAGTTACTCGGAAGAAAGGCCTACACCTAAAACTGCACCAAAAATGTTAACCTGCTCCAAAAACATCAACTTGGTCATTCCTTTGCTGAAATTTCAGCACCTGAAACTTTGACTGGTACAATGAAACACACTAGAAACATCTTCGATGCATGTCTAATCAATATAGGACAAAGAAGTACTTAAAAAGAAAACTGCTCCAAAAAACTTAACCTTAACCCGGGACGCCGACACCGACGCCAACGCCGAGGGTATTACATAAGCTTCCCCAGCTTCGTTGAGGTGAGCTAAAAAGAGGCCCATGGGCCATATCGCTCACATAAGTAGCTTTGACCATGCTGTTTTTTTTTTTTATCAGATTCACCCCTCGATATAACTTCTGTGACCCCACACTACACCATGGGTCACAATTTGGACAATTTTAAATCTACCCCAGGATGCTTTTGCATAAGTTTCAGCTTTTCTGGCCCAGTGGTTCTTGAGAAGAAGATTTTTAAAAGATTTTTCCTATATATTGCTATGTAAAACTGTTTCCCTATAGTGGCCCGCCCAACCCCTTGGTCATCATTCGAACAGTTTAGAATCTACACTAACCCAAAGTGCTTCCACATAAGTTTCAGCTTTTCTGGCCCAGTGGTTCTTGAGAAGAAGATTTTTAAAGATTTTTCATAAATATTTCTATGTAACTAAAATTTGTTTCCTTATTTGTGGCCCCGCGCGACCCCCGGGGGTCATGGTTTTAACCATTTAGAATCTGCACTACCACAGGATTCTTCCACATAAGTTTCAGCTTTGTTCTTGAAAAGATTTTTATATTAAATGTTAAATTAGGAATGATCTTTTTGTCAATTTATTTTTATATATCATAATACCATTATATACAATGTCAGCTCTAGCAATCCTTCATTACGCTATATTTCCTGAGATAATTAAAGTATATTCTTCTATCTTCTACCTGATTTTGTCAATTGTGAAACATATGGAGATAACGTACAGTATTCGAGCTCAAAAGTCCATAAAAACAATACAAATCAGGAGCAGAGCAAACTCGGACCTCCAAAACATCAGAGGTGGGATCAGGTGCCATGGAGAATTGTGCATCCCCTGCCAACCGGTCACACTCGCCGTGTGCTTCTTGTCACGTTCGGAAAAAAACGAAAAAATGTGTCGACAACTCAGGGTCTAGATAATGGCCTTACAATCAGCATATAAAAAGTGAACTATAACAACCCTTCATTTAACGATTGAAACTAAAAGGTTAACCCTTCACCATTATTTAATTTATGACCCCTTACCATCATCTCCTTTACTATGACCTCAGGTCTATACAACTGGTACTACTGGTACTATCGTTTTGACTTTAAAGATTTCTTTTGTTATGTATTTGGACCACTAATTAAAACTCACCAATCAGCTCTCCGAAGATTTCTCCGCCAATCTCCCGGAACTCATTGTGACTCAAGATTAACCGCTTTAGATGCTGAGTTTCCTATGAATACAAGAGTCATAGACACAAAAATAAAAAATTATACATTAAATGAATAAATGTTAAACTGCATATGTTATTATCTATTTTAAACTTCTTAAAAAATTGAAATTTCAAAAACGTTCCAAATTGAAAACATGCATGTAGACGTCATAATGGAAACGTTTCCTACCTCAAATATTCCCCGGAATTCTTCGGCATCTTTCTCCTTTAATCCAGTACCTTGTTAAATCAAGTATTTCATATTAGTTACAAGTTACATTAAAAGTTTAGACTTTATCAAGTTAAATTAATCTAGGAATCAGGTACAATGAGCATCCCCTTTAGACCGGTCACGTCTTCTGTATAGGCCTACCCCTTTAGACCGGTCACGTCTTCTGTATAGACCCACCCCTTTAGACCGGTCACGTCTTCTGTATAGGCCTACCCCTTTAGACCGGTCACGTCTTCTGTATAGGCCTACCCCTGTAGACCGGTCACGTCTTCTGTATAGGCCTACCCCTTGTCACGATCGGGAAAACGAAAAATCACGGAGACGATTACGATTTGAAATATATCATGCAACATTCGACCTAGCAACAGAGTGTTTTTTGTAAAGATGCCAGTGCATCGACCATAGAATTTGCGGATTTCTGAATTCCTTCGCTCATTAACTTATTTCTAAGTAGCCTATTTCGTTTTAAAAATTCTTTGTACGTAACAAATGTTTTTGCATTGAATCTACTGGAAGAACTAACCCAATATGCAATGATAATGGTCTATTGCTACACAACTATAAGGGAAGTTAAAGGTAGATTGATATATTGATTGTCCCTCTCGAGAATTTTTCACTCATATGGAGATATTCAATCTATTAATTTATATAACGTAAAGACGTGTCATAACATTAATTAAGATCAAAGCATGTCCCTAGGTCAAGCATTGATTACAGTGGGAACAATAAGGCAGAGGATCAACTTTCGTTATTAATCCAGTTGCAACACCTTCAGTCTGGTGCATTGATGTTGATACAGTAGTAATTTATATTAACCTTAACATTACTATAACATATTTCTTTTTGCACAGGTAGGCTATTGCTTCATCTTATCAGAATACAATGCGTTCACTGTATAAAAAATTACATTATTTTACTATGATTAGTTCTCACCTGAGAGATTGAGACTTATTATGTTGTCTAGTTGTTCCACAACTTCCAAAATTGGTCTTATGCCTTCTATGCCCAGTTCATTTTCTGCCACCGACTACAAATAAATGAAAATAAAGGTCATTGAGAATTAGAATATAGGTCACTGTGATTAAAAAAAAAAGGTCAAATTCAAATTTTAAAAAAAAATGTTTTTTTCAATGTTTAGGAATTTTGATGTAATGAGGTCTAAGAATTTTTGTACTTAGAAATTCTTAATAATTATGTGATTATGATATAATTAAGTTGCACTGACAGCGAACAACTGATCATGTTCTTATTTATCTTTCTGTCCTTTAGTACCGATTGTTATCGTTAGCAAGAATATGAATTAGAACAAAGCATTCAGATTCGCCCACGTATATGATTTACAATAATATCTGAGATGAAAATGATCATCCTGTTTTTATCATCTGAAGGCCCCTTTGGTCGTTATTTAAATCAGTCTTGTGGGGGCGAAAAGTGACGCAGTTGTCTCTAACATCTTAGAATCAAATCAGTTTTTTAAATGAAAAATTCCATTGATTTCGTTATTTTTGCTTTGAATTAAAAATAAATCAATAGATTGAGAATTAGTGTTTTAAAACATATAACATGTATATTTTTATGTCTAATTAATTCAGCTATATTTCCATTTTATGTTCTAACGCACCAAGCAAAGAAATCATTAATAGTAAAACAAAGTAATAGAACTCATATCGTCCAAGGCTACCAGCCGGTCTTTGATTAATTTTGCTCTGCGCGCTTTCATTGATATTTACTTTTAACTGACAATTCTAAAAGAAAATACTCTGAAAAGGATAACGGAAGCTTATTTCTGAGTAGAATAATTATCTTTTTCGCTAATAAGGCGAATAGGCAAATCTTCTTCTTTAAATGACTATGCACCCTGTGTACACTACCATACGTAGGCTCTGAATTGTTTTATAATAAATATTTTGTGATATTTACCTAAACACGGTCATAAGAATAGTCCATTACAGTAACGTAAGTGTTTTCCTTATCACACATGAGATATTGCACAAATTCTGCTTCATATGAATACAAAAATAGTTCTGCTTATAACAGGGAACAATTGGTACCCATGGGAATTCTAATAGACTGTTGAAAGTCCAAATCTCCAAAAACAACATGCATGTAGATATTGTCAATCAGAAACTTAAGCATCTTTTTGGTGTCAAATACAGAGTACCTGTGTGTACAATCAGAATGTTTTTTAACAAAATAACTTTGCAAATGACCCATGACAAGGTAAGTAATTTTACGAGTTCCATTTTTATTGAAAAAGAAGCTGTCAATGGTATTAAAAAGCCTGGAATTTAATTTGGAATGGTTGTGTATAAATTTGAAAAGTCTTCAGTTTTTAAGCTATTTTGGTGAAATCTTGTGCTTTCAAATTGTCCAAAAGTTCCTTGGAAGTTTTAAGTATCCAATTCTGCTTTACACCACTGCTTGGATACATGTATATTGTTGCACAGTACTCTGAAGTGTTCCTTCTGTTAATATCTTAGTGAGGCGTAAAGGAGTAAGGAAAGATGCTTGGTTGCACATTTCCTGGAACCTGCTATATATCTTTGTGAGGATTTTTATTGAGTTTGGGAATCCAGTATAGGTTTGGTAGTTCAATTTCATGGTTCTTTAAGATATCAAAAATTATGATTTTGAATAATTTCTTCCCTAGAAAGGGAACTATAAATATAAGTTGGACTTCCACTTGTAGAATTCAATCCAAGTTCTGAAATATAATTTATATAATGAGCCTTGCAAACGAAGACAATGTTCTAAATTACCTACTTTGTCAGCAGGGACCAGTGCGTACTGATCATGCAATTTTTTTTCACTTCTAGATTACTGAATACAGAAGGATAGATGGTTTTCATTTTGCCCCTAAATCTTTTTTATACCCGATTTTAACATGGATCCTATATATTTAATCCGTTCTGACAAAGTGTCAGCGTCTTCTTTTTCATATCTGGCCCATTGCCTATTGTAATCTTCTACAGATTCCATAATATTTATGAAATTTCGACGCCAGTTGAAGGATCGGGGTTCCCTATATTTAGGACCATATACAGTTTTGTAAGAAAGTGAAAATGGAAAACCTAATTGTTTATTGAAGTAAGGCAGAAGTGAAGTAAAAGACACATATTATAAAATTTGTTTATTATAAAGATAGATGTCCATGCCTATATCCACGTCTTGATAAAAAAAGATCCCATCACATGCAATCATATATTAGAACATTGTAGGCTTGATAGATTCCGTTCATCAAAACAAGATTTCTATCGACCAATCAATTTCTAATCGTAAACCTAGAAATTTTTACTCTTAACTGGGTGATATAGATCTGTTGTTATTTAATTCTTATGTAAATTATAGGTAACAGATCCATTCTGTAACTATGACATACCAGTTCCGTGATGAAGTGGTTTTCTCGTAGAAGATCGGCAATATGGCGGGCTCCATCAGCACCGAGATTGGTGTCCATTAAATCCAGAGACGTCACTGTGGAGTTGCTCTGTAACAAATGTAACAGATAGATTTACAAAGATGGTTACTTTAATCGTCACTTTACAAATACGATAAGTTGATTTTCAATTACTATTTATCTGTCTGACTGTAGCGACTTTATTTTGGCTAAATTGGTTCATACCAGTTATTAGGCCTTTTTATATTAACTTGACTACGGAATAGACATCTGATCAAAGCATATGGCTAATAGCGTTCGTGACCGGTGAACATTGGATGCCTATAGGCAGCTGATCCAACCTGCAGAGTTCCCAGGGGTCCGTGTTTTATGCCTTCTTTGAATATTTTTATTGTTTATGAATTTTTAGATCGATTATTGTTCTTAATCTTTATTTTATCAAATATTATTCTATCCGTAAAGTTTCAAAAGCAAGAACAAGGTACAGTTTCAATACAAATTCAGCCCTGTATTTTTCTAAAATATGAAAGTGATATGATAAATAAAATTTATTCTTTTTGAATTATATGAATTCCATACAGTAAGAATACATAAATCGCATGTCTCATATGACCTAAATGCTATTTGTGACGTCATTAACATGTACATTTTCTCGTAAAATGTTTTAAAAGTTGCAGAAGACATCAATTTTCAGTGGAATTTCTTTCAGAAAACATGCTCAGCATGCATCTCCCACAAAGATTTTGAAGTTTGTGATTTTTCAAAGCATTTTACACAATATACTATAATATCCAAAAACTGAAGTGGACGACGGTGGCAGACACTATTTTCTAAAGGAAAATAAGCCCAAAAATGAGGCGTTCAGATTTTAGAACGCAGTTCGCTATTCGCAATTCAAAAGTGAACTGCGTTCTAGAACGCAGTTCGCAATTCAATATTTTAACTTAAGCTGTGTGGTCTGAAATTTTGAGGGTGGGGTACTAGGGGTCAGATACCACTTGTATGAAATAATGGTGACGGTACCATCTCTAGTTTCCGAGATATGGCCCTCCAGTTTTTAGCCCTACTATATAATACTATACGAATAAACATCGGGCTGGAGGACATCGAAGTCCCCTGCCCTGGGGTCTGAAATTTTGAGGGTGGGGTTCAAGGGGTCAGATACCACTTGTATGAAAAAATGGTGATGGTACCATCTCTAGTTTCCGAGATATGGTCCTCCAGTTGTTAGCCCTACTTTATCATACTATACAAATAAACATCGGGCTGGGAGACATCGAAGTCCCCTACCCCTGGGTCCTAAATTTTATGGGTGGGGTACTAAGGGTAAGTTACCACTTCTTTGAAAAAATGGTCATGGTAGGAAACTTCGATGTCTCCCAGCCCGATGTTTATTTGTATAGTATTATATAGTAGGGCTAAAAACTGGAGGGCCATATCTCGGAAACTAGAGAAGGTACCATCACCATTTTTTCACAGGAGTGGTAACTGAACCTTAGTAACCCACCCACGAAATTTCTGACCCGAGGTAGGGGACTTCGATGTCCCCAAGCTCGATGTTTATTCGTATAGTATTCTATATTAGGGCTAAAAACTGGAGGGCCATATCTCGGAAACTAGAGATGGTACCATCACCATTTTTTCACAAAAGTGGTAACTGACCCCTAGTACCCCACCCGCAAAATTTCAGACCAAGGGGTAGGGGACTTCGATGTCTGCCAGCCCGATGTTAATTTGTATAGTATTATAAAGTAGGGCTAAAAATGGAGGGCCATATCTCGGAAACTAGAGATGGTACCATCACCATTTTTCACAGAAGTGGTAACTGACCCCTAGTACCCCACCCACAAAATTTCAGACCCAGGGGTAGGGGACTTCGATGTCTCCCAGCCCGATGTTTATTTGTATAGTATTATATAGTAGGTCTAAAAACTGGGGGGCCATATCTCGGAAACTGGAGATGGTACCATCACCATTTTTTCACAGAAGTGGTAACTGACCCCTGGTACCCAATCCACAAAATTTCAGACCCAGGAGTAGGAAACTTCGATGTCTCCCAGCCTGATGTTTATTTGTATAGTATTATATAGTAGGGCTAAAAACTGGAGGGCCATATCTCGGAAACAAGAGATGGTACCATTACCATTTTTTCACAGAAGTGGTAACAGACCCTTAGTACCCCACCCACAAAATTTCAGACCAAGGGGTAGGGGACTTTGATGTCTCCCAGCCCGATGTTTATTTGTATATTATTATATAGTAGGGCTAAAAACTGGAGGGCCATATCTCGGAAACTGGAGATGGTACCATCACCATTTTTTCACAGGAGTGGTAACTGACCCCTAGTACCCCACCCACAAAATTTCAAATCCAGGGGTAGGGGACTTCGAGGTCTGCCAGCCCGATGTTTATTTGTATAGTATTATATAGTAGGGCTTAAAACTAGAGGACCCTATCTCGGAAACTAGAGATGGTACCATCACCATTTTTTCACAGAAGTGGTAACTGTTCCCTAGTACCCCACCCACAAAATTTCAGACCCAGGGGTAGGGGACTTCGATGTCTCCCAGCCCGATGTTCATTTGTTTAGTATTATATAGTAGGAATTAAAAACTGGAGGGCCATATCTCAGAAATTAGAAATGGTACCATCACAATTTTTTCACAGGAGTGGTAACTGTCCCATAGTACCCCACCCGAAAAAAAAATTTCAGACCCAGGGGTAGGGGACTTCGATGTCTCCCAGCCCGATGTTAATTTGTATAGTGTTATATAGTAGGGCTAAAAACTGGAGGGCCATTTCTCGGAAACTAGAGATGGTACCAATACCATTTTTTCACAGAAGTGCTAGCTGACCCCTAGTACCCCACCCACAAAATTTCAGACCACCCAGGGGTAGGGGACTTCGATGTCTCCCAGCCCGATGTTTATTTGTATAGTATTATATAGTAGGGCTAAAAACTGGAGGGCTATATCTCGGAAACTGGAGATGGTAACATCACCATTTTTTCACAAAAGTGGTAACTGACCCCTAGTACCCCACCCACAAAATTTCAGACCACACAGCGTTTGTTTAAATTTTGAATTGCGAACCGCAGTTCACTTTTGAATTGCTAATAGCGAACTGCGATCTGCGTTCTAAAATCTGAACGCCCAAAAATGAGTCATTTTGAGGCTTTACTGCATTAAACTTAGAAATGTACCAAATTAATGATTTCATATTTCCAGTATGACCCTTCTTCATGTCACACCGATATCCTTTAATGATTTATCATATTCATCTACTCAACTCTTTCAAAGCCAATTTCATAACTTTTCAAGAACAGAAAATTTTTAGGGCACAAAAAATCC
>PRKT01000070.1:1289171-1362037 GCA_003671525.1 Saccostrea glomerata
GGGGGGGGGGGGGGTGGCCATTGTCGTCTACAGTGAGACATATAAATATTGAATGTAATTTTGAGTTCCTGGGATATATCAATTCGATGAATGGAAGCAACTATAAATTTTTAAATGATAACACGTCATGATGTTGGTATGTCTGAATGCGAGTTGAAGACCACGGAGAGTGTTTTCTTCTCAAGTAGAAGTCTTCGAATATATTACAATATAAATTGAGAGCCCTGACAATTAAAAAAGTTGAAGCCATCTACTAAGTATATTTTATGCAATTTTGTAGTTATTTGTGATAAATACAATTTTTTGTAACGAGGCCCATGACTTCATACTTTTCATATTTACATATAATTTCAAATACTAAATAGATCAGCTCTCCAAATTCCTATATGAATCAATATTTTTTTACAACAAGCTATGAAATTTTAATCTTATAAAAATTTGTGATTTGTCTATAAAAAAAACACCAGCATTCTTTAAACATCAGAGTACAGTATACTTGTAGGTTCAATCAGAGTTAATTATACGATTAAAGATGCTTAATGATAAGAGAAAATGGACGACACTATTAATGTTAATTTTGTTTCAAGGATTTGAACATTCCACTTTTTGTGGAGATTGGTCTTGGTGGGAAATAACTAAGCGCTCGAGACAACATACGATGTAGACATTGTTATCACTTAATTGATTTTAACATTTCCATTTTATTGTCTTTAAATAGTGTAACTGCAAGAATAAATATTCCCTAACTATGATCGAACACCGCAGATGAAAATATAATTGGTTAATGTCCAAGACAGATTATAACAATCTTGCAGTGACAGGCGGACAGAAGCGATGACGTCACAGACGCAGAAGATACCTAGTCAATCGGTAAGAAAATAGAATCTTTAAAAGCCACTTGTTATTTTGGGCTATCTTAATTTACAGAAAATTACATGGTGTCCAAGAGCAATTTAGTAATCACTGTAACATTAATCGCTAAAAATACACAAACTGTAATTACTTCGAAGAAAACTACTAACTCAGTAGAAAATGGTTATGTTGATTTATATAAACTGGGTATTATTGATCACTTATTCCTCTATGTTTCACAGTTTTAATTTCTTTGCCACTTAATGTGAATAAAAATTGATAAAACATGATAATTATTATGAGGTAGATCAAACTGATAGTTTTATAAATGAAATACATGTAGATAATCTTTCATTTCTTCCCTTATTTTTATACACATGTTTTATTAATTTTCAGTCTAACGTTGAAAATGATTACATCACTTGTAATATATATCGTTTTTAACTGAAGCTTGAAATGAAAAATCACATAGTTATTTTCTTGAAATCAAATATTTTCTATTTTTCGTGTATTGCAGCCGATGGAAAAGTGAAAGAAGGATAAAATTCTCTTTTATTATAAATCGAGTATGCCTTATCCTTAATTCATTGTGTTTCCTATTCCCTTTCCAAAGTATATACAACTTAATGGAAGCTTTATTTCCGATTACCAAACAAGGGCGTTCCTAAAAGTATGAATATTTAATAAATATTCATTATTTATATTTTATGTGGCCAACTTACAACTGCATATTATGACAAACGATACATCAGTTTTTCTATCGTCAACTTTCCTTATTTATATGGTAACCTTATTGTGTTTATTCCTCTTTATTCGCTTCGTAAGAGCTTGCTCTAAGTAGGATCCATTTATAAACCGATGCATTTTACACTTACATCAGTAAATGTTGCAGATTTTTCAATATCCTTGTTTAAAGGTGGCATTTTTTAAATTCAACGCCCTTTTTTAGTAAATATAGCTAATCAAGTAGTTGCATATCCGCTTACTTGTCTAAGGTTTTTATACTAAATTTGACTGCTTAATGCATCCCTTACTTGTCTAAGGTTTTTATCTAAATTTGGTAGGATTCAATGATACTTTGGAAGTACTTGATCTCAGCTGGAATCATCTACGTAATAAAGGTGCTAAAGAACTCGCTATAGGACTCGAGGTAAGCAACAGGTGAAAAATCATCCCTCACGAAATCAAATTTCACTGCCAGGCCGTTCATATGATCTTTAATTAAATATCATCCTTATAATTATAATTATTCATATCTTACACAAGAAATAATAAAGTATTTTTAAGAATATAGTATTGAAGAATTGGTAGATTTAATTTTACAACTGAATGATATTAAGCTGCCCACGTATTGTTAACATTGATCGTGAATAGTACTTTTGGATATGCCTAACAGATTTTTCCTTAAATAAGCATTTAATTATTCTTCTGTGCATAGGAATAATTTATACTAAGTGAAAGTGTCCACTTTTATTACGTATATTAGGAAAGATATGTTATACTTCTGCACTATTCAAGCTGATGCATAAAAAAAAAATATTTTTTTTTCAAAGATATGTGCATGCAAATTATAAAGTATGTTTATGAATATACTTGATTAAAAGAAGTTGAAAATTGAACATAAAATAATATTTTTACTATATTTACCATTCTGCCTCGAATATAGCCCTAATGTTTACGTTGACTTTTTTTAAATTGTTCCCTTTTAAGGAAAACAAGGGTTTACGGGTGCTGGACGTGTCGTGGAATGGTTTTTATCTGGCTGGCTGTAAACAGCTGGCAGAGGCCCTCCTAGTCAACACAGAGTTACAGGAACTGAACCTGAACTGTAACAGGATCAACAAGGACTGTCTGGAGAAGCTACTGAAAGGATTCAAACAAAACTCCACCCTCAAAACTCTAAAGGTGAGAATCAAACAAAACTCCATTCATAGAATGCTCGTGGTGAGGAAGGAACATTAAATAAAAAGTACTAAGTGGAGATTATCACAATGAATAGAAAAAGAAACATAACTCTGAATGAGTTTTATGCATATGATTGTTAATTTTAACCTCACATAAGATGGGCGATTACTTACTCGTTTACCCTGTCTTAGATCTTAATTGCTACATCTAGTAACGCTTGTTGGACAAGTTCTCTCATCCTTGCTAAATCTTAAATATTCCATTTTTCACAAAACAAATTAAATAAACAGAGAACATATTTTGATTGTTTTAATTATTTAACTTTGCCAAATGTATTATATTGATAAGACTAAGTATTTATTCTTATTATTTACAACTCAAATCTAATTTTTCATCGACAATTTTATGTTCATGAGAATTCATGTCATTTATAGAAAAGAGAAAAAAACACGACAGTGCCGTCAATGGCCTTTCAAGTTATAAAATCTAATAACACGTGGGTGAGCTAGGTCTAATCGGGCGTGGGACTCAATTCTGTATCAAAGTGATCAGTATCGATCTCTGATGAAGCAATGTTGTTTTTTATAGTTGGCTTGGAATCCTATTACGTCACCAGGAGCGCAGTTGGTGCTCAACATGTGCGAGGAGCGCCCGGATGTAGGACTGAAGGAAATCGATATACACGTGAGGCACTTGGAACACTTTTGGATCTGCATATCATAGCGGATATTGAACAAAACCTCATCATGTAGCTAAACACATTAAATTAATTCATATATGTACCTCAATACATATATATTATTGACATATTACTTGCATGATTATTCCATGCACCTGTAAAATCCATCAGATTAAAGAACAAAATACGGTATTAGCAATAATTCGCCGCAAATAATACAATATTTCAATCATCTTTTTATCATTGTTTGATGTAATGAGATGGATCCTATATATTTAATCCGTTCTGACAAAGTGTCAGCGTCTTCTTTTTCATATCTGGCCCATTGCCTATTGTAATCTTCTACAGATTCCATAATATTTATGAAATTTCGACGCCAGTTGAAGGATCGGGGTTCCCTATATTTAGGACCATATACAGTTTTGTAAGAAAGTGAAAATGGAAAACCTAATTGTTTATTGAAGTAAGGCAGAAGTGAAGTAAAAGACACATATTATAAAATTTGTTTATTATAAAGATAGATGTCCATGCCTATATCCACGTCTTGATAAAAAAAGATCCCATCACATGCAATCATATATTAGAACATTGTAGGCTTGATAGATTCCGTTCATCAAAACAAGATTTCTATCGACCAATCAATTTCTAATCGTAAACCTAGAAATTTTTACTCTTAACTGGGTGATATAGATCTGTTGTTATTTAATTCTTATGTAAATTATAGGTAACAGATCCATTCTGTAACTATGACATACCAGTTCCGTGATGAAGTGGTTTTCTCGTAGAAGATCGGCAATATGGCGGGCTCCATCAGCACCGAGATTGGTGTCCATTAAATCCAGAGACGTCACTGTGGAGTTGCTCTGTAACAAATGTAACAGATAGATTTACAAAGATGGTTACTTTAATCGTCACTTTACAAATACGATAAGTTGATTTTCAGTTACTATTTATCTGTCTGACTGAAGTGCTACTTTGTTTTGGCTAAATTGGTTCATACCAGTTATTAGGCCTTTTTATATTAACTTGACTACGGAATAGACATCTGATCAAGGCATATGGCTAATAGCGTTCGTGACCGGTGAACATTGGATGCCTATAGGCAGCTGATCCAACCTGCAGAGTTCCCAGGGGTCCGTGTTTTATGCCTTCTTTGAATATTTTTATTGTTTATGAATTTTTAGATCGATTATTGTTCTTAATCTTTATTTTATCAAATATTATTCTATCCGTAAAGTTTCAAAAGCAAGAACAAGGTACAGTTTCAATACAAATTCAGCCCTGTATTTTTCTAAAATATGAAAGTGATATGATAAATAAAATTTATTCTTTTTGAATTATATGAATTCCATACAGTAAGAATACATAAATCGCATGTCTCATATGACCTAAATGCTATTTGTGACGTCATTAACATGTACATTTTCTCGTAAAATGTTTTAAAAGTTGCAGAAGACATCAATTTTCAGTGGAATTTCTTTCAGAAAACATGCTCAGCATGCATCTCCCACAAAGATTTTGAAGTTTGTGATTTTTCAAAGCATTTTACACAATATACTATAATATCCAAAAACTGAAGTGGACGACGGTGGCAGACACTATTTTCTAAAGGAAAATAAGCCCAAAAATGAGGCGTTCAGATTTTAGAACGCAGTTCGCTATTCGCAATTCAAAAGTGAACTGCGTTCTAGAACGCAGTTCGCAATTCAAAATTTTAACTTAAGCTGTGTGGTCTGAAATTTTGAGGGTGGGGTACTAGGGGTCAGATACCACTTGTATGAAATAAGTACTGTATGATAAACGAGATGGCTTCAGTTTCTCCATCGTCAACTTTCCTTATTTATGTAGCAATATTATGATAACCTAATTAAGTTACTTAGATTTCCAAACTAATTCGATATTAAAGAGCATGCTTTGAGCACGAACAATTTTTATATCGAGACAAACTACAGGGAGATATATTAATGTTACAGGGATTTCAACATCATTTATCATTTATGTTGGAATTGACAGTCATCAAAATGATCTTGTCAGAAAATGTAAACTAACACTAGGTCGAATTTTGACAACATACCAGATTTTGACCTTTGTTAGTAACTAAATGGACTACGGACTGGTGAATATACAGGTTTCAAGGCTAATGGACAGTCAACAAGGGATACTTACTCATCCTGATCATCTGATCCCATCTCTTGAGTTTCCAGGCGGTCATGTTTTATGCCATTTGCACAGATAAGTAATGTATGAAGACTTAAAAAAATATCTATTATTAAAAACCACGACAACAGCAGTACATAAATCGAACCTCGTCTATATAGGCGCTGTATTTTCCTCCTGTTGTGATCGTGGGAAAGTTCCATATGGACAATATTTCCACCTTTTTGTTTTTTATATTACATTTTCTATGCCACCATTGCATTTTCCCTTTTTATCTTTTTTTATTCACGACCTGAAATGAGAACATCGTTGTAAATGTGCATGATTAAAAGAATTTGAGCTTATTCAAGAACCTCAAAATAACTTCTGAAACACTGCGGAAGATAACAAACCTTTTTAAGAGTATGAATTAAAAAAGAAGTAATGTTTCGGATTTTTTGTGCCCTAAAAATTTTCTGTTCTTGAAAAGTTATGAAATTGGCTTTGAAAGAGTTGAGTAGATGAATATGATAAATCATTAAAGGATATCGGTGTGACATGAAGAAGGGTCATACTGGAAATATGAAATCATTAATTTGGTACATTTCTAAGTTTAATGCAGTAAAGCCTCAAAATGACTCATTTTTGGGCGTTCAGATTTTAGAACGCAGATCGCAGTTCGCTATTAGCAATTCAAAAGTGAACTGCGGTTCGCAATTCAAAATTTAAACAAACGCTGTGTGGTCTGAAATTTTGTGGGTGGGGTACTAGGGGTCAGTTACCACTTTTGTGAAAAAATGGTGATGTTACCATCTCCAGTTTCCGAGATATAGCCCTCCAGTTTTTAGCCCTACTATATAATACTATACAAATAAACATCGGGCTGGGAGACATCGAAGTCCCCTACCCCTGGGTCTGAAATTTTGTGGGTGGGGTACTAGGGGTCAGCTAGCACTTCTGTGAAAAAATGGTATTGGTACCATCTCTGCCACCCCCTCACTTTCAAAAACGATGCTATACGTCACTGCAACATTTTCAGAAAAGGAAATACCTATATTTATGGGGGAGGGTGGTGTCATGGGCCAACTTATGAGAGTCCCGTGTTCTCCGGGTAGGGGCTTGCAGGTTGTTTGTGTTCTTTGTTTTATTTTTGCTTTTTTTTTTGCTCATTTTAATTTATTAAAATTCATTCCTGTGTAAAATGACTTAAATTACAGTACTTTTCATGAACCAATACATTTAACATGTTTAGTATATCCTTTACACATAGGAAATACCTGTCTGTATTCTTTTTGTTTATTGCGAGAATCATAGGTATATCAAGTTCAATTGTCAGAAGAAGTAAAGACACAAGGAAGATTTTTTATTTTTTAAATAGCTACATTCTCTACCAAGCAAAGAAATTTTGCGAGAAATTAAAAAAAAAAAAAAAAAACGGAAAGTGTTACTACCAACTTAAATATTTTGATCCTAATAAGAGTAGGCGAAAACGAAATAAAGACATTTGACATTTGAGAAATAAAGACGTATTTGAAATTTGGGATAAATATTTGTCATCGGCTGCTATAGGAGGTGAGGATTCCGTAAAAAAAAATCGACGAGCGATTATACTTATCCGACATTATTGTCAACATGTATTGAATATATAAACATATATAAATGACTCTTATACGTGAATAAGTATTTACACGGACTTATAAATTAAAATGTAGAAAGCCTTTCAAGTGAGAAAAGAGTAGAGTAGTCTTCTGAATACAATAACAATAATAATTTCGGAACAGGCGTTTAAAACGTTTTAAGCGAATTGAAAGAATGCCTGTTATATTATTCAGTCAGAACTGAGTCCGATTTATGCCCCCCCTCCCCCCTTATCCCCCTCTAAACAAAACTTTTAATCAAAACATTTACTGATGATTCATTTTCAGTCTTATTAAATATCATTTTACATGTCTTATTAAAACCCCCATAAATTGTGTAAGGCATAATAAACAATATGAACTTATCAAACTCAGAAAGGGGAGGGTGTACATTTAAATTTCAAGTATTCCTCTATCATCAAGCAATATGTAAATGAATATATCACAGAAAACAATCAGTTTTAATGTACCTATGAACTTACTGTACCGATATTTTTTAAATCGGGATCGAAATTTCTCGCATTCTTATTTATATGATGTAGTATCTTTATTGGCAAAATTGATCATTAGAGGGGAATCTCTCCTCTACATTATATACTCATAGTATTCTAAACTACTGTTCCAATAATTATGATAATAATATAAATCATAATTATCTTGACATTCGAGTTTTTTTTTTTTAAATGTTCGTGCACCTTACATACCATATTCTAAAGAACTGAATTTTTTTTTTTTGGTGCCGGGGAAACGTTGATTTTTTTTTTGCCATCAGGACATTTTTTCACTAGATCTGATGTAAAGAATTTTTTAATTATTTAAGAGAAATGGCTAAAAAAATTATTAAACCCGTATAATCAATGCAATAAAAAGAAAACAAATCTCAAAGAGAAAAGATGGTTAATTTCTTTTTCTCCCCGATCCTCTGTTGGATTTTAATTCTAATCAACTAAAGAGGAGACACCTTCGTGGAGGATTACATCGTAAGTAATAATGATAATAAATAAATTTAAAAAAAAACAAAAACAATAATGATTTATTGATAAATCAGCAACTTAAATTCTTAAATTTATATTTACAGTGAAATATAAACTGTGTCCTAGCCAGTAAATTAGAATTTTCAGATTACGCTCACTACACAGTTAACGTATTCATGACGTCGCGTCAAAATTCTTCGTAAAATCTCGACGTTCTGCTAGAAAAGGTACTGTATCCAGCGTTATTTTTCCAATGCATACATTTAAGTCAGATATATAAATGATATATCATTTGATTCTAAAAATTCTACGCTTTTTAAAATGTTTTGAACGGAGCATGTCTGACAGCCGGCATTTTTTGGCCAATACCGTACAGTTTTGTTCTTTAGATTTTTTTAAATAGAGTTTTAACATTGATTTACAAGAAAAAAAGTCCTAGAAATTAATTTAGCCATGCCTCTGGTTGTTAATTAGACCCAGCTGGTGGAACCGTCGTTTACGGAGGCAGCACACAAACTGGACTCGGAACGGGGGATAAAAATCTTGTACGGCATGGTGCGGGGTCAGGACCCCCAGGACGGAGATCAGGACGAGGACGGGCTGATTCAGGAAAACCCCACCCTGGTCCTGATGGAGTTCGCGCGCCTGATGGGATTCCGGCCGGTGGATCTACTGTCTACGTTTGACAAGGACAAGAGCATGTCACTGGATAAAGCAGAGATTAAAATGGGACTAAGGGTGAGAGATAATTTGACTAATCTTAAAAGGTCTGAGGAACTTAAAAATTTACAAATTAAACCAAAATCAATAACATCAAAACGTACGACTTTTCAATACTTTTATCAACTAAATTAAATCAAAGTTAAGGCTTTAAGGCTTTAATATCATTAAGAGCTGCTTTTGTAATCATCATGAAATTCGTAATTGCTTACCTTTGTTGATAGTCATTAGCAACATTGTTTTGTTGAAATCATTCATAGTGTTCATACAGATCGACTCTGATGTTGATTTTTCAAAAAATGACTTAGTTTCTAATTGACATTATCTATTAAGTTTTTTTTGAGATCAAATCTTGTAAGTCTCATTGATACTTATTGTGTCACGTTATTATAACCAGCTGACAAATTCTTGTATCATAATTCATTTTTAAGCATAATTCATTCAAAAACCTTCACATGAAAAGTCTTGTTGCAGACTACAATATGACATAAACATTTATGAACTATACGTTTAATCAATTAACAATATTCATTTTCTTCCAAAGTTGAATTGATAATATCCCTTTGAAGCTTTAATATATATGTATTCGTATTTTGCCCGTGATGACTTCAAACTTTCCTAATAATATTGTAGCAATTTATTATTATCACTTGCATACGGGGTGTCTCCCAATTAATTCGATTTGAAAGATCATGTATGTTCTACTAAAATAATCATGAATTTTTTTTTAACAAATAAGAGGCTCCTAAAAAGGTCTTAGACAGCCTATGAGCAGTATCTTTTAAAGTCATTTAGCAAGTTCTATATATGGTCAATACTAATGGCCTTGTCAGCAAATACAGGCCATAATTTTATCAACTGTAGACTTGAATTATATTCCCGCGGAAATTTCGACATTTTTCGGTGTACTAGATCATCATAAAGAGTGCACAGTGGGTATGATAAGTCGACAAGGGAATCTTACCCCTCAACAAAAACTATGACACCATGTTGATATCATGTGGCTGAGAGAAAAGTGGACTTGATTGCATCCAAATTGTGTTGTATAATATGTCCCTTTTTTCACTTCAAATGTCTTTGATTCCTACAATTATCTGTAGACTTTATGTAACATGATATTCTGCTGTTTGCATCTTTTATGGATTTTTGTTATCTTTTCTAATTATACCGTATCCAGCTGTAATATCAATGTGTGAATTACATGGTTTGTTTTTTCTTTTCTAGTTAAACTGTATCCAGCTATTATATCAATGTGTGGATTCATGGTTTGTTTTCTTTTCTAGTTAAACTGTCTCCAGCTGTAATATCAATGTGTAGATTACATGGTTTCTTTTCTTTTCTAGTTATACTGTATTCCTCTGTCAGATCGCTGTCTGGATTTCATGATACAGAAACTGGATGTAGACGGCGATGGAGAGATTGATCTCAAGTAAGTAAACTCAGTTGAAGCAATGGTTTATAAGTAATATGCAAATCAATGTTAGTCGACCTATTTTGAGATGCGAAACTGGACAGAAAAGAGGTTTAGGTGCTATATAGCACTTCTTAAATGAGATGATAATAATTCCATTTTTAAAACCTAATGTAATTTAGGGCAGAATATGAAATGGAAAGGTAACAATAAGGAACAGAAATCAATCTAAAAATAAATCGAACAATAGAAATATTTGAATATGGGCAAAAATCACGAACACCTGAAAAATCCAGAGGAGAAAGAAGTAAGCTAGGAGGAGTAAGTAAGTTCAATACCGATTGTTAGGCCTTTGTTTTTATACTGAAATTTGATACGTAATGTTCCTTTCACCTGACCAATGCATAGGGTTTACAACTGGTTGATCATCAACGTGGGATGCTTACTCCTCCTTGACACCCGGTCCCTTCTTTTGAGATCTCTATGCTCAGTACTTTATGCAAAATTTGTTTTGTTTATAGATTTTGTGAGATCTGTCACTATATGTTATCTCTATCGTGTTTATTTCTGCAGTAAATATAAACAAATATTGATAAACTTGAAAATAAGTCTCATTGGTCTTGCCTTAGTTGTTTTGTTAAAAAGCAAATCATCATAAATTTCTCCCAATAACCAATTGACGTCCATTTTACAGTAGTTTTTACAGTAGTTTTCACGAGGACCAAGATCTTGGGTAACTATTCAGCATGAGATTGATCTTTTGATTAATAATTGTGTTGCAGCTACAAAAAAATAATTAGACACATGCTTATTTAGATTCTGTGAACGTTTTGATTATTCTTGTGAAGCACATCAGTAGATTTATATGTAGTTTTCGTCACAATAGAGCTTTACGTGTTGTATCATAAATGACATCGTTGCAAACCACAGCGGCAAAATTGTACGATTCTCTTCATTCTGAATTTAAGAGAGCCATATGCGGACTCCGGACCGTGGCTTGAGATGATGTATAAATGAATGTTGTACCAAACTCCATAGCATTAATGTTGTATTCTAATGGGCTTGTTTTTATCAAACACCGTTTTAAAAATACAATTTCTGCTGTAACACAGTAGATCTATTTAGTTATATATCCTATAGGAATTTATGCTGGAAATCTAGGAATCATAGAGTGTTATATTGTGGGCGATCTTTTTAATATGTGTGTTGGGAATCTTGGGGGTATTTTTGCTTTTTTTAATTACATTTTCCTTTGTGGTGTTTTCAAAATTTCTAAGATTATACGCAAGGGTAAAGGGACTCAAAAAGAGAAATGAGTGTATTTTATAACTTAAATAAACTCTACTCCCACACAATATTTAAAGACGTGGGGTGTTTTGAGATTAGATTTTATCCATAGATGAGTGTGTCGTTTTATCACCACCATTCTAAGCATAAGGATGGACAAATAATAATAATAAGTAATAGTAATAGTAATAAAAAAACTTTTAAAAAATATATTAAAAAACCCTGGTTAATGTAAACAATTCATCTCACGATTTTATTCTTATTAATAAGAAATAGTAATCTGTTTTTTTTAATACACGGAAATGTATAGTGTTAAATTTTTCAAGAATTGATAAATAACTTGTAAGTTGAAATTGACAGGGAAGTGATGCAAGCCAAGTCAGAATACAAGCTGAAGGAAAGAGAGATGCACAACGCCTCAAAGAACTGGAACTTTGACATAGAAAACACAGACATCGGACGTGTTCGAATTAAACTCCAGAGACTGATGCAGAGGAAAATGGACGGCAATCCCACATTTAAGGCTCGCGTGGACTTATTCCAAGAAGCGCTCAAAGAGGGAAAACTCAAATCCGTGTACAATGACAAAAAAGACAAAGCCAAGGAACGAGAACGAATCCAACAGAAACGGTTGATCAAACGACAGCTGGCAGACGACTCCTTGGATGAAGAGGAACAATCCAAGTTGAAACTCGACCTTGAAATTGTTAGCCATGAGATGGCAACACAAAACTCCAGAATCGGGAGCGGATCTAGGAGAGCGAGTGGACGACCAGCTTCTGGACTTCAAAAATTGAAAGAGCACCAAGAAAACAGTGACTCACAATCCCCTAAAACTTCGCGGCCAAGTTCTGGTCTAACCTCCCGCCCTATTTCCGGGCATTCATCCCTCCGACCTAATTCTAGTCGCCCCGGCTCCACAACTCGCCCTAAGTCCACACAGTCAAGTCAGAGAGGGGCGGGGAATTCCAGCACCAGGTCCTCACGGCCGGGCTCCCCTCTAATGAACACTGGGAGGAGAGACTCGAAAAACACGACATCTAATCCAAACTCAGAAAGAAGGAGTGGATCTAATGGAAATGATTGGAAACCCCTCAATTTCTGATTCTCTATGCGAATTAAATGATTTTAATTGTTTAGACGAAATTATGTCCTATTTGATCAGTATATTTCAGTATGCATGTTTTAAAGAATATTTTTATCTGACATTCATTAAGATAAACAATTGTTCAAATATACCTTTATATGAGAAAGCTTGCGAAACAGCTCATGTTAATTTAAGATGCAGAATACAACGAAAAATGAACAAACAGTTAACATTTAACAAACAATAACCAAGCTCAAAAGGCCATTGAAACAATGTAAACTAGGAGCAGAGCAAACGCAGCCCTTTAAAAACATCAGAGGTGGGATCAGGTACCATGGAGGAGAAAGCAGACCGGCAGTAACCGCTGTGTGTTCCTTGTCATGATCGAGCAAACACAAAATCCGAAGACAATTCAGTTTGAAAACCATGACCTAACAATTTTATTGAAAAGCGTTAGTCAACGTTTGCTTTAACGACAGGTTGCACTTGCTGATAGGGGTTATTATCGACCATAGAACTGAGCTCATAGAATTCTGTTGATTCAAAGATAAGTTTTAGTTTATAAAGTATTATCTAACACTGAAACACACACTGAGATTTTCTCCTTTCCGAGTGTTGAGCAAAATGGAAATTCTAACAAGTAAAAATAATCGTTAATCTTTAATCTCATGCTAAATATGTATTTTGAACAGTATCCATATATCTTATCAAACAGTATCATCCATAGAAAATTTGATTTGGTTTTTTTTTTCTATTTCGGTAAATCAGATACGGTAATATTTCCTCTTTACATCGTTTATGTTTCGTGACGACGAGAAAACAAACAAGGAACCGAGAAAAACTAACTTAACAAAAACATTTAAAGACCAGTCTAAGGGCAGTTAACTACCTGAGTATGTAATCTAACTAACTTAACTAATTAACAAAAACGTATAAAAAGACCGGTCTAAGGAAGTTAACAACCTAAGAACGTAAATTAACTAACTTCACACCTACAATAGATCTCCTGGGTGACCAAGTCGGAATAAAGCATATATTTTTAACATAAACAATTACATGTTTATCGAAACTGATAAACAGAAGCAACTACCAGGGTGTATTATTATATATAAATTGAAAATGATTGTTTTACCCTGTCGTGAAATCTGCATTGTACAAATATGATGTCATCAAATGAAAATTTTGGCGGAAACTATTTAAGTTCAAGATACCTAAGGATAATTTCTCCTTAAATAATTTTCTTCTTCCCCTCACTTTAAATTTACTAAAATAATTGTGCCGATTTAGCCCATTTGTGGATTTAGGTCTTTAAAACATAGAAATTTGATATAAAGGATTTGGAAATAACGAACTGTATTCAAAATCAAAGTCCATAAAACAATACAAAATATGAATAGAGCAAGCACGGACCTCCAAAACAAGGATCATGTGCCATGGAGGAGTGAACATCTCCTGCCAACCGGTCACAGCCGCCGTGTGCTCCTTGTCATAATCGAGAAATAGCGGAAAAATCCGTCATCAATTCAGTGTATAAATAATGGACTAACTATTAGTATGAAAAACGTCAGTCAGCATTTGACTCAATGACAAATTGTATTTGTTGAAAAGGTCATTGTATCGAACATAGAACTAACGAAATGATGACTTTAAACGATACTGTCGATATTCTTGTTTCATCAACTTGTTTGTCAATAATTTACCTCGTTTTAGAAATTGTTCATTTTGAGATGATTCCTCTGGAAACCAGACGGTAGAATTTTGTGTTTCTGATATATAATGTACAATATAGAATTATTTATCAGATCTCATAATCTGAGCAAAAGGTCTATCACAGTATTTGTATAATTTGCCTTAAAGTGCAAAAAATTGGCACTTTCCAATATAATCCTTTAAAAAATGTACCCGTATTTTGAGACGATCTATTTAAAATACCTGGTAGACTTCCCCCAAACTTGGCATGTACACTTGAAATCAATGTAATTAATAAAACTCCAGTCGGCTCCCTTAAAAAAGGGGAAAAACCAATGCACATATCCTCTGATACCGATGCAAACATTCAAAAACCGAATCGACAGCAGACTTTTTTCAGCTTATACTTAGAATATAATTACTATTTGTGTGAGAATCCAGTCTTCCAATCAAGCAAAGCAAGATTCTCCCTTCCACTGTTACGTTTTGAGTAAAAATAGATATAAATTTCCACAGAACTTTAATGCTAAGAAAGGTATATTGCCACAAAAGTAAGGGAAGCAGTCGATTGAAAAGTTGAATTTATCAAGCTTATCAGCAAGCTTTGTTCTTAGTTTTTTCTTCAGTTAAATATCCAAATATGAAACAGATAAATCAGACATGGCGTTTTTTATTTTTTTTATTTTTAAGCTCACTGGGATGTATTGAGTTGACAAAAATGGACGTAACTATAGCTTATTGATTACTAGTATATACAATATATGTAGTTTATATATGTTGGAGGCAACAGCATGTGATTTCTTCCTACTTTGGAGTTTCTGAATAAATACGGCTTCATATGAATACTAACATAGGTCTGCCTTTTTAACGGGGTGTGATTGGTGCATGTACCAATAGGAATTACAATAGAAAGACCTGGTCTCCAAATCCTACATAAATATATAATATTATCAATCAGAAACTCGAGCATCTTTTGCATATCAACTTCAGAGTCCCGTAAGGTAAGTATATTTACACGTTCTATTGAAATTTAAACGCTCCTATAGGAAAGATCCTTAGGTGTCTTCGGAGGCCAAAAACCATTAGGGAGAGGACGTTAGTCGGATTCGTTAGCCGTTGGCCAGATGGATTAGAGAGAAGAGCACCTTACGTGTGACCCATACTATAGTATAGTTTTCTATAGTAAATCAAAGTGTCAAAGTTTTCGTCAAAGTTTTTCAAAGTGTCAAAGTTTTCGTCAAAGTTTTTCAAAGTGTCAAAGTTTTCGCCAAAGTTTTTCAAAGTCATTATAGTAAACTTTAGTATTTTTTTTGTTAGGGCTAGTCCATCATTTTTTTCTCCCTCACCTCTCACACCATGTACACAAGAATTCATAATTTGATTCAGTGATTATATCTCCTATAACAAAGATTCCCATTCCTGTGATTTGATAAAACACGCTGGTATTACAGGAATTGTTTTAAAAATAAAAAACAAAAATATCACTAGGAAATGTATTTAAAGTATGCCGGTTGTAATATCAGCTAGTTTTTGGTAAGAATTTCCGTGCTGAGAGGATCATACGAAAATATCAAGTACACATGGCATTTTGCTCCTCTTCATATTCGCGAAGAAATTCAATGCAAGTATTATTAATGAGATTTTTTTCCAAATAATTATTGAATAAGTTTATCAGTACGTTAGCATATAATTCATAAGGAGTGTACATTTTCTAAAAACAATTGAGCTTAAAATTTTATCAACCTTCTTTTTGTTTTAGTGAGAAATGTTTGGAACGTTTGTCAGAGTCTGTGTTTGTAGGACTCTGTAAAATATTGGGAACTTCAGAAGTAGTGTCCATGAGGAGAGATGTTGCAGACATCCATGAGATGATAAAGAATGATGCAAGTAAAAAAGGTTTTATGATGATGTTAAGTGGCAGTTATAGAGAAGGATTCAGACTATTAGGATCTGATAGAGACTATATGTACTGGCCATTTGTTTACCAGGTGATCTGGGATGAATCTCTGATACAGTATTACAAAGAACAAAATCAAATATTGATTGTTTCAGACAATGCTGATAGTCCGCCAGGATTTACTTTGTTATGGCTTCCGAAAAATCAATCGACCCATAGAAGTATTCTGTCCTCATGTGTAGTGATGAAGAATAAACTTTATATATCTAGCTCAAAATATAAGCATATAATGCCTTCATATGGGATTGGAAATCCTATCATCCATGGTCCATGCAAAAGTGGAATTTTTCATGGAATTATTGAAATTGATATAGCCCACACCTTTCAGAGCAGATCCTGGCCTCCATCAGCCTCTTCATGGGTAAGCAGATGTCGAACATGGCCCAAACCTCATGTGGTTCGCGATATTGTCAAAAAAGGATGCCATTTTGTTGCAATAGGACATAGTCTTGGAAATCATGTAGATAATGAATGGCGGATATCTTTCTCTCTGGCAGAAAAAGAACTTATATATTCCATGAACCATTGTCAGTTTTTAATTTATGGTTTACTTAAACTGTTGCTTGAGGAGGTAATTAATAATGGCTTAAACAGTGAAGATAAACTTCTGTGTTCGTATCATATGAAGACTGCCGTTTTCTGGGCAATTCAACAAAACACAATATCTCACTGGAGTCCCCAAAATCTCCTTGAGTGTTTCTGGGTTTGCTTTAAACTTAATCTTAAATGGGTGTATGAAGGGGTATGTCCTAACTTTTTCATTCCAGAAAACAACATGTTTCTGTCAAAAGTGCATGGTGATTCACAAACGATTTTATTTCTTAGACTGTATACTTTGTATGAGAAGGGATGTCTGTCGTGTCTGTTGCATTGTAACTCAATCAGGGCATATCTGTTAAGTGTACTTTATAATCCTCGGCTGACCGTCAGTATAGATGAACACATGTTGATCTCTGAGTTTACATTTGATCGGTTTCTGTTTGACGAGATGTTTATAAATATTTCCTATCGAAAAAATTCAAACTTACACGCCATAGAAGAAAAGTTGATTAAGGAACCTTTGACACAATACCAAGTTGCAATATTGCAGGTACAAACATGCAGAGTTCTTTCAGCCAATGCTTTTATGTTACACAACATTTACAGTGACAGAGGTGTGAACAAGTTGAGGTACATTAATGACAAAATTTCCTGCAACATGCTCAAATTAGCTGTCAGGTTTGGTTGTATTTCTGATGCGTTGTATTTAGCAATGTATTATTACAAGACATGCAGGTACACAGAGGCTTTATCTATTATAGAGATGACAAAGGTCAAGTTATCAAAACCACATGTAATGTTTATACCATATATAGGAGACAGAGAGAAGTATACTCAGGTTTTAGGAGGAAAATCTTTGTCTAAAAAGATGAGAGATGGCATATCAGGTCGATTTTTGCTTTACAACGAAATCAGTTATATCAATGAATTATTGATAGAACAGTCTAAAAATGCCATTTTGTTTGAATTAAATATTCAACCTTTTGTGTTGCTACACATGCTAGAAATTTTGTGCTACATTCATGTTGATTCAACGAGAGTACAAACAGCTTTGAATGACCTTAGAAACAGAATTCAAAATAACATTATTGAAGGTATCGCGATTGGAGACATTTCATGGCAGATCTTAGGAATTTGTTACTACAAGACAGGGAACTTCAAGGCTGCTTTTTACGCTTTCCAAAATTCACTAAGACAAATTCCAGTACATCAGATTCAGACTGCTACAATTATCAGAATTATAATATTAATCTATCAATTTTTCTAAGAAGTAAACCACAAATAAAACAAGAATCGCCATAAACTGTAAAAAGACACGTGTAACAGCAAGCTGCTCTATTTCTGATCTGACACACAAACAAATGAGATTTCGCATTGATAAAATGAACAGAGTTCAATAGTATTGGGAATGAATCTTATATTGTTTTGTCACAAAATTACAGATTCACATTAAGAAAATTTTAATATGTGTGTTGACTTGTCTTTATGATGAACAACGTGAAATAACATTAACAAAACAGATTTATTTGTGTTGTAAAAATCGATCAAATTTAAAAACCATATTTTGGTACGTGTATCATATTTTGCATATCTGTCGCTTAAATCTACAGATGTTAAATGTTTAATGACAAAAGACTTGGAACCAGAAGTCTCTGTTGAGACTGTAGCTGTACTGGTTTATACTTATAACAAAAGAAGAGAAAAGTAGCAATTGGGACTTGAAACTTTTAAACAGCAATAAATAGAAAAATGATCCTTGATTAAGTCACTTTATGTGGCAATACTGCAATAAGACTACAACTGTAGGAATAGTTTTTGATAAAATTTTAAAGAATTTTCAATTTTATTTCATGACAACATAATTCATCAAAATAAATTTTAAAAAATAACACTAAAGACAATAATGTATCTTAGTATTAGGCCTGAGTATCGCAAGCTATCTAACGATACATATCACGATATGGTCTTGCGATACAACATGTATCATGATACAGCTGTCAACAGTTAAATTTAATAATATCTTTAATTATTCTTGCTTGTTAACCTCCGCAGTAAAAAAAATATTAAAAATAACTATCTTGAGACCCATAATCAAAGTTATTTTGAGATTGGCATATGGTCTGAGCATTATATTTTTTCATTGTTACCTTGTTTTCAATCATTTTGTAACATTAAATTTTCACAGTTTTGATGAAGAATTTTCAAACAAGACAATGAACATTAACTCGTACTGTATCACGATACATACATGGCGATATGATATGCGTATCGTGAGACCTTGCGAACAATACGTTTCGATGTATTGCTGTATTGTTACACCTCTACTTAGTATAGCCCATCTGCATGCCACATTATATTATAATCAAACTAAAACTGTATTTGTAATAGCATTTTAAAATTATTTTACAATAATTTCTATTTTTAGTTACCATGGTCACACCGTTTAATGAAATCAAAAACCGTTGCACAGAAGTATTAATCTTAGTATAGTCTACTTGTGTGCCAAGTTATATTGAAATTGGACCAAATCTGTAGGAGAAATAGCATTTTGAAAGCATTTTACAGAAATTTCTATTTTTAGTAACCATGGCAATACCGTTCACCAAAATAAAAAAAAAAACGATTCACAGATTTATGTTTCTTAGTATAGTCTACTTGTGTGCCAAGTTCTATTGAAATTAGACCAAAACTGTAGGAGAAGTAGCATTTTGAAAGCAGTTCACATAAATTTCTATTTTTAGTAGCCACGGCAACACCGTTCATTGAAATGAAAAACCGATGCGCAGAATTATGTATCTTAGTATAGTCTACGCGTGTGCCAAGTTATATTGAAATCAGACGAAAACTGTAGGATAAGCAGCATTTTGAAAAATTGTTCACAGACAAAAAGACAGACAGACAGACGGACAGACGACGGACGCATTACTATCGCATAAGCTCTTCTGCTCTCTGACCAGTAGAGCTAAAAACTATAACAACAAAATGTTATGAATTCAGTGGACAAGACTGGTAACAATATCGTCATTTGAATTACAGGATAATTATTTTATTTGTATTTAAGATGTTTGATTTAATTCTACGCATTGCCAAGGATGGATTTCTTAACAGTTTTCACAATCTAATTAAAATTAGATGTTTGATCCACTCGCATACTCGCTACACTAACATCGATGTTAGTGAAGCAAGTATGCGAGCGGATCTAACATCTAATTTTAATTAAATTGTTCGTGTAGCAAGTATGCGAGCGGATCTAACATATAAGGGATAATTATTTTATTTGTATTTAAGATGTTTGATTCAATTCTACGCATTGCCAAGGATGAATTTCTTAACAGTTTTCACAATCTAATTAAAATTAGATGTTTGATCCGCTCGCATTCATCGATGTTAGTGTAGCAAGTATGCGAGCAGATCTAACATATAATTTTAATTAGATTGCAGTTTTCAGTGGTTATTACTTTTAATATTCCAGTCAGCTAAGTGGAATTCGATCTGCCCAATCTTTACTGGATGCAGTTGAATTGCTTACATTAGTATGTATCAGCTTATGAAGTTTGACAATAATTTCGTTAAATTGAGGTCAAGGTCAAAGGAAATGCAAAGGTAAAAAATGTTAATGCAATTGAAAAGCTCTCATCAGCATTTGAAGTTAAAAAATATTTTGAATGGTTTATTTAAAACTGACTTAAAACCAATTTGAGGTCAAGAACAAATGGAGGTCAATGTCAAAAATGTTGATGCAGTTGAATTGCTTCCATCAGTATATATCAGCATATGAAGTTTGAAATTGATTTAGGAAAAGTGAGGTGAAGTTAAGGTCAAAGGAAAAGTCATCACCAAAATGTTGATGCAGTTGAATAGCCCTAATCAGTATTTATCAGCTAATGATGTTTGATAAAAATATCTTGGATGGTTTCCTAAAAACTGAGCTAAACATTGATTTAAGAAAAGTGAGGTCAAGGTTAAAGGAAAGGTCGACGTCAAAAATGTTGATGTAGTTGATTAGGTCTCTTTAGTATGCATCAGCATATGAAGTTTGATAACACTATCCTGAATGGTAAAACTGAGCAAAGCACTTATTTGAGAAAAGTGAGGTCAAGAGGTCATAGGAAATGTCAAGGTTAAAAATGGTGATGCAGTTGCATAGCTCTCATCAGTATGTAATAACATGTGATGTTTGATAATACCATCTTGAACAGTATGTTTAAAATTGAGCTAAACACTAATTTAAGAAAAGTGAGGTCAAGGTCAAAGGATAGATCAAGGTCAAAAAATGTCTATCAGCATGTGAATTTTGATGAAAATATCTCTGATAGTTTATTTGAAACTAAGCTTTGAACAGAGCTAAACGCGATGTGTGATGGAAGGACGGAAGGACGGAAAGGCGGAAGGATGGAAGACGGACATGACAAACACTATATGCCCCGGTCATATCCATGGCGGGGCATAAAAATTCTTTCTTACAAAGATACATTGCCGCGACCAGAAAATGTCAGTTTTCAAACATTTAGTTTGTACTTAAGATGTACATATATTTTACGTTTGGAATTTTATTGAGGGGGACAAGCATATAGTAGCTATGTTTTTGTAGTATAATATAGCACTGCAGCAGAACTCGTTTAGAACGAACACAGATATTACGAATTTACGCATAAAGCGAAGTTTTCTTGGATCCCCAACTATATAAATTCTACGAATTCCCTATAAGGATGTAATGATTTACGGATTTAGCGAAGTAGTTTCACAGGTCCCAGTGACTTCGTTATAATCGAGTTTTACTGTATATAGATCGGCAAAATCATTGGGGACACGCCCGCCCCCCTAAAGTTCCTAGGCCACGTGATCTGTAGCAGGCGTCCGTCTACACCGGTGACAATTGATTGAACTGAACAGTGGCGTATATAGGGGCCTTCAGATATAGCGAGTGAAGATCTAATAACACCTTTACGAATCGTGTTCAGCTTTAAGTGTTTATCTTTTACTCTCCACTGAATATTTACACAGACATAATTTAAAACCACGATGCACAAAAATATTTTAGTTGAAGTTCAGTTACCATATTTAAATTTCTTTTATGTGAAAATATTAGCCCTCTTCTTTGACCAAATTGCCTGCAATTATGACCATCTGAATTTTACACCAGATAGTATAAAGGACACAAATCAGTTTTTATATGTATTAACTTTATGGTCAAGAGATAAAGTTAGAGATAGCGAACAGTGATGGATCTAAAAAAAAATTCTACCATGCTTAAAATGATTTGTTTAAGGTGCCTGTTAGGTGATAACATATGCCATGGATTGATCAGATAATTGGAACACCCTGTAGCAAATATTAAAAAAAAAATCAAAAAGAAATTGGTAGCTGATAGAGTGAGTAAAAGAAGGGAGAGAACGCCAGGGAACTGAGGATAGAGTAAAGCAATCGGACTTATTATGTGTCTGATTTCATCAAGAATTAATATTCGAGGAAGAAAGATTATTTCTGCGCTAAAGAAAAACTTTTTATTATATACATGTCTTGAGGAGATGGTATATTTCACAACCTTTATCAATACCTTAACAAAAAATACCATAGTTAACTAAAGTTAAATCAAAGTTTTCATAGTTATCACTTTAGTAAATAAAAGTGTCGAAGTGTTCACTAAAGTAAATGGAAGTGTCAAAGTGTTCAATATCGTAAATCAAAGTTTTCGTAGTGTCAAAATGCTCAATATAATAAAGTTACCTATAGTATTTCTGTTAGGGAATTTTTTGTGCGTAATATGGTATTTTGGAAAATTCCACATTAGCATACGTTAAATATTCATCATGAGAATGACATATTCTTTCGTAATTTTGTGAGATTATGGGGGAAAATAGTAATTCTCAAAACGAATGACATCCTTTGCGACTTGTGACTAGAAATAAAGGGTACAAAGAAAGCGTTATACTTATTTTTATAAAACAGACCAATCGGCTTTCGTAAGATAGCACCTTTCGTCCTTTTTATCATGTAAATCTTACACGGTACCAATTTTGATGTACCAGATACGTATTTCGACACTTGCAACTTAACTTTTTTTTCTTTAATGAAAAGTTCCCACCTACTATCTAATAATAATAAGTTTGTTGAATTTTTCAGTTAAATTTTTCAGTCGAATTTTTGTCTACAGTGTGTTTAAAATTAACAGATACAGTCGTGTCCCTCGAGTACTTACTATAGTTATTCTTCACCATTTGGGCGATTCGACTTAAACACAAAAGATCCTCTCTAATTCCAAAAATATTGCTTTAAATTCCGATTTCGTAAAACAGAAAGGGGAGGCGAAAAATTCATGATGGCGACTGTGAAGATTCTTGTTATTATTATACTTTGAAGAGTTTTTTTAATTTCATAAAACGAAAGGTTAAAACGTCCAGTGTCTCTGCAATAACTTTAGGAACAAAAAAATTTTGATATACACGTAATTACTCACTAATATTTTCCAGTCGATTATAATCCATTATAGTCCATTGTGCTAAAAATATCTTCTTGTCTTTCATTTAAAAAAAATTTTGAACTTTTTTCCGTTTTAGTAAGAAATGTATGCAACATTTGTCAGGGTACGTGTTGATAGGGCTCTGTAAAATAGTGGGAGCCTCAGAGGAGACTATGAGGAGAGATGTTCCAGATACTCTCTCTTAAATGTTATTTGTTAAGACGAAATTATGTCCCAATTGGATCAGTATATTTTAGTATGCATGGTTTTTAAGAATATTTTTATCTGATGTTCATTTAGATAAACAATTGTTCAAGTCTCCCCTATTTGAGAAAACATGCGAAACAGAAGTCATGTTAATTTAAGATGCAGAATACAACGAAATATGAACAAACACTTAACATTTGTTACGGTGTAAAATACAACATTTTGGACTTATTTTAAATTACCTTGTAAATTAATTTTTCGTACTTTGTGTAAATTGTTGTCAAAACTTTTATTGTATTTCGGCAAATGTGATAAATTATATGAATTCTGCATAGCCTTTATCCCACCTGAGGCAAAGTCACAGATTGGACAATTAATCCCTTAATTGACTTCTGTTTATATTTATTGACACTTAATCTTTCAACTTTAATTCTATTATATACATGCTACTAGAATGTTACCATTTGCTCAATAATTGTTTGATACGTGATTTCTATATTCTTTTGTTAATCCTTTTATTTTACTCTGTCTTTGTTCAGTATGTACGATTTGTTGTTAAAAAATATAGTCAGTTGGAATCAGACCTTCGGTGCTGAAACATCCCAAATTCATGTAAAAGTATATTCCTTGCTGATTCTATATAAAAGTACAAAATTTGTAACTCGTGTTTGTGTCTTGAGGTTTTAAAGAATCTGGGTTCAGCAATATGAGGAAAGCTCACGGCTGACCCAGAATCAGTAGTAGACGGACGAAATCCCCCCGTAAAACTTTTAACAAACAGTAATCAAGCTCAAAATCCATAAACTATACAAACTGGGAGCAGAGCAAACACAGCCCTTTAATTATCTAGATATATCTGGGTTATATTACCTGCATACATCAACCAGATCTAAATCTGGTATCATTTCTAAAAATTTTGAAATATACGTAATATTCTCAAGTCGATGTGTTAGTCAATGATAATTCATTCTTCTAAAAATATTTTATTTTTTTATACATTGAAAAAGATTATTTTGGAAGTTTTTTTCTGTTTTAGTAAGAAATGTATGCAACATTTGCCAGAGTCCGTACTATGAGGAGAGATGTGCCGGATATATTTCTCTTTCTCTATATAATTTTAATTGTTTAGACGAATTATGACCTATTAGATCAGTATGTTTTAGTATGCATGGTTTTTAAGAATATTTTTATCTGACATTCATAAAGATAAACAATTGTTCAAATCTCCCTTTATATGCGAAAGCCTGCGAAACAGAAGTCATGTTAATTTAAGATACAGAATACAACGAAATACAAGAAACATATTGACGTAAGCGTCAAAAATCGGCCGCAAACCAATGAATTCTTCCTTTGATAAAGTAATTCGAAACTGAAATTGGCGTGATCTGTTTTTAAAATTTCTTATATTTATCTGTTAAGATATCCTCGTGACATGAAATACTTGCATGCAACATTGCCGATTTTCTTCATGCATAATGCATGTACAATATTATATGTGTAAGCAAACTGTCCATATAGACCTCTGCGTCTCTGCACGCAGTTTCGTACAAACGAACTCTGGTGGAAGTTTGATGTTTAAGTAAAATAAAAGTACAAAACTAAAGTTTAAACTTAGCTATAGTTTTACTTTAATTTAAACGGAACAAATATGAAATATGTTGGACTCTCATAGCGGATGTTAACAACCCCCTAAATCCATCTAGATCCACCACAACTTTTCTTCTAATTCAGTCTCTTTGTTTTTGGTGTTGAGATGTGGCGGGAAAATGCTTGGCACATTGTAAAAACGCGCTTTATCCTAGTCTCATGGACAAAATTGTCGTATGATTCTGTGCTTTTAAGAAATCAATATTTCATCAAATTTTTGAAAAATGTCCATAGGAAATGTATAAATATACATGGCATTTTAAAATAAGTACAACAAATCCTATTTAGGCTGTTTAAAAAGAGAAAGTAAAATTGTTGATATACGACGTGGTCTTTGTTTTAGACTATGCCTACATAAGACAATTCGTGCTAATTTTCTCCGCACTTCAGTAATGTCAGAGTTTGTCAATTAGGATTGGATGGAATATTTACCCAATTATGTATAAAATTTTTATTTTATTTGTTTTATTTATTTATTTTATTTATGTGCTTTTTGTTAAACATTTTGAATATCTTTGTTTAATATTCTATTTATGAATGTTACCAAATATTTTTATTCAAGTTGTTCTAACTCCGCAGAAACGCAAGGCGACTTAAAACTTTCATTTCAACTTACCGACCGCCTCCTGGCGGCCGGTAATGAACAAACAGTTAACATTTAACAAACAGTAACCAATCTCAAAGGTCCATTAAAACAAAACAAAGCAGAGCAAATGCAGCCTTTTAAAATATCAGAGGTAGGATCAGGTACCATGGAGGAGATAGCATCCCCTGCAGACCGGTAGTAACCGCTGTGTGTTCTTTGTCATGATCGAGCAAACACAAAATCCAAAGACAATTCAGTTTTAAAACTATGCCCTTAAAATGTTATTGAAAAGCGTCAAACAACGTTTGACCGTTCACGGTAGTTCAGTCGGTAGAGCGCTCGCTCCGTGATCGGGAGGTCGTGAGTTCGTATCTCGGCCGCGACTGACCTAGTCGTTAAAAATCGAGGCCCCGTGTCAGCGGCAGACGTTGGCACGATAAAGATCCCTCACTGCTCAATGGCCCTGAGTGCCGAGTAAAGGTCAAAATTTGAAGCCCTTCATCGGCATACGGTGACGTCTCCATATGAGTGAAAAATTCTCGAGAGGGACGTTAAACAATATACAATCAATCAATCAATCAAACAACGTTTGCTTTAACGACAGGTTGCACTTGCTGATAGGGGTATTGTATCGACCATAGAACTGAGCTCAGCAAATTTTGTTGATTCAAAGATTAGCTTTAGTGTATAAGAGTATTATCTAACACTGACACAAACATTGAGAGTTTCTCCTTACGAGTGTTGAGCAAAGTGGAAATTCTAAGTAAAAATAATCGACAATCTTTAATCTCATGCTAAATATATACTTTGAACAGTATCCATAAATCTTATCTAACAGTATCATCCTTATAAAAAATTGATTTGGATATTTTTTTCTATTTTGATACATCAGATACGATAATATTTCCTTTTTACATTGTTTATGTTTCGTGACGACGAGAAGGAAAACAAGCAATCGAGAAAAACTTAATCTTAACAAAAACATATTAAGACCAGTCTTAGGGCAGTTTACAACCTGAGTATGTAATCTAACTAACTAACTACAGGAATGCCACTATACGGGCAATTAACAACTTACGTATGTAATCTAACTAATGTAATAAATACAATAAAACCAGTCTAAGGACAGTTAACAACTTAAGAACGTAATTTAATTAACTTCACAACTACAATGGATCTCTTGAGTGACCAAGTCGGAATAAAGCATATATTTTTAACATAAACAGTTACATGTTGGACTTTTTTGTGGTTTTAGGACCCCGGTGGACCATAATTGCTATTTCAATTCTGTTTCAGTATATTTCTTGTATATTTATCCTCTGCAATACTTTGTCTTGAAAAAAAAACGTTATTCCATGATATGTATATGCACTATAAAAAATTGTTATAATCGGAAAAAAACCAACCTAATTTACTTATTATTTTTATAATAACTTGACATAAATATGTAAACAATTGATATATTCAACAACATATATATAATCATGTTTCTCTATTATTATCTTTGTACTGTTTTTGTATTGTTGTTATTTAAAAATCCTGAATAAAATCTTATTTTAAAAAATAATAATAAAAAAAATAAAAATAAATAAACAGTTACATGTTAATCAAAACTGATAAACAGAAGCAACTACCAGGGTGTATTATTATATATAAATTGAAAATTATTGTTTTACCCTGTCGTGAATGTGCATTGTATAGATATAACGTCATCAAATGAAAATTTTGGCGTGAACTATTCAAGTTGGATACCTAAGGATAATTTCTCCTTAAATAATTTTCTTCTTCTCCTCACTTTAATTCTCCTACCTTAAATGATAAGGCCGATTTAGCCCATTTGTGGATTAAGCTTTTTAAAACATAGAAATTTGATATAAAGGATTTGGAGATAACGAACTGTATTCAAAATCAAAGTCCATAAAACAATACAAAGTATAAGTAGAGCAAGCACGGACTTCCAAAACACCTGAGGTGGGATCATGTGCCATGGAGGAGTGAACATCTCCTGTCGACCGGTCACAGCCGCCGTGTGCTCCTTGTCATAATTGGAAAATAACGGAAAAATCCGTCATCAATTTAGTGTATAAATAATGGACTAACAATTAGTATGAAAAACGTCAGTCAGCATTGGACTCAATGACAAATTGTATTTAGTGACAAGGTCCTTTTATCGACCATAGAGCATACGAAATGATGACTTTAAACGATACTGTCGATATTCTTGTTTCATCAACTTGTTTGACAATAATTTACCTCGTTTTAAAAATTTGCTCATACGTAGAGCATGCTGTAGCGTACCGAATCAACTGAGATATATAAACTCCGTATGCAGGTGATGAAGGTACATTGCTGTTTACGTAAGGGAAGTTAACGATAGAAAAGTCAAAGTCATTACGTTTATCATAGAGCTTGGTTGTTAGATTACGATTAATATCTCTTTCAAGTAAAATATCCAAGTATAAAACAGATAAGACAGACCCTGTAGTATCTTTATCTCAAGCTCACCAGGATATTCATACATCGACATAGGAATGGAAATTACAATTTTTAATTGACAATATGTCGTCGATATATCTAAATGTCGAGTAAAGGCTACAGCTCACTTTTCTTGTTTTTTTTTTTACGCATAAGAATTTGCACAAATTCTGCTTCATGTGAATACAAAAATAGGTTTGCTAATAACGGAGCGGAATTGGTAATCATGGGAATTCAAAAAGATTGTTGGAATCTTTTGTGCATTTTTTAAAAATTATTTAGCAGTTTAATTATCCTTTGTATCCTTCATATTTTATTTTATTTAGTATATTGTATGTATATATTTGATTTATCTAGGTATGATAAATCTTTAATTGGTGATAAGAAAATACACATTTTCTTTATTCACCTAGTGCCTCCAGCCTCAATTCTCTGTTCTCATAAGGAGAACAGGCCTCTGTATGATCGTGTAGACAGACGTAGTACATCTACTAATAATTTTCTAAAAATAATAAATAAATAAATAAACCACCGTGTACTACAATCATTTTTTGGTGGCCGATCATACATGTAGTTAAATGTTAACATAATAGAAAGAGAAAATAAAAAAGAGGTGAGGAAGATTGCAAATAGCAACAAAAAAAGGGGGGATTTTGTTCTATAATTCCTGGACATAAATTATAGATAAATAAAAATTAAAATGAGAATACAAAAATAGGTTTGCTAATAACGGAGAGGAATTGGTACGCATAGAAATTCAAAAAGATTGTTGGAATCTCTTGTTCATTTTTTTTTTATTTATTTAACAGTTTAATTATTCTTTGTATCCTTCATATTTTGTAGTACTCCATAAAAACAGGAAAAATCATTAATGTTTTGAATTTTGAGATGATTCCTATGGAAACCAGACGGTAGAATTTTGTGTTTCTTATATATAATGTACAATATAGTATTATCTATCAGATCTCATAATCTGAGCAATAGGTCTATCATAGTGTTTGTATAATTTGCTTTAAAGTGCGAAAAATTGGCACTTTCCAATATAATCCTTTAAAAAATATACTCGTATTTTGAGACAGTCTCTTTAAAATACCTGATAGACTTTCCCAAAATTTGGCATCTACACTGAAGTCAATGTAATAAATTAAAGAGTTTCGCCATTGTAGTTTTCGGACAGTAAAACTCCAGTGGGCTATCTTGAAAGGGGGAAAACCCAATGCACATATCCTCTGATACCGATGCAAACATTCAAAAACATAATCGACAGCAGACTTTTTTTCAGTTTATACTTAGAATAGAATTACTATTAGCGTGAGAAAACAGACTTCCAATCAAGCAAAGCAAGATTCTCCCTTCCACTGTTACGTTTTGAGTAAAAATAGATATAAATTTCCACAGAACTTTAATGCTTAAAAAAGTTATATTGCTACAAAAGTAAGGGAAGCAGTCGATTGAAAAGTTGAATTTATCAAGCTTATCTGCAAGCTTTGTTTTTTCTTCAGTAAAATATCCAAATACGAAACAGATAAATCAGACATTATTAATTTTTAAGCTCACTGGGGTGTATTGAATTGACAAAAATGGAAGTAACTATAGCTTATTGATTACTAGTATATACAGTTAGACGGGGTCACATGACCCCGTCTTTTAGTTTACTCTCAGAGGCCTAAAAATAGAAAAAGGAAGCCGTGGTGATAACACATGAATTAAATCTACGCATACGAAAGAGTGCAGAAATTGTTTCGATCAAAACATAAACATTTTGTATCAAACTGAAGAAATTGATATGAACCTTTGTCTAACTCAACTAATTAAGTATTTTGATAATTTAAAACTGAAAACATTAACTGTAAATAACACTAGTAGACAAAGTACTATTCTGCGTATTATTATGACTGTGTACGCTTCATCCATTGTTTACTTCCGGAAAAATTATTAGTTCGTACCTGATGAAATTCTGAGAAGTTCAGAAAGGTTTCCAGACTGAGCAATTATTAAAATTTCTACTTCAAATCAAATTAAATGAAAAATGTGAATGTATATTATTCATAGTTTTGTTTTTAGTATGTTAATGAAAAAATAAAGTTGTTATTAAAACTCGTTAAAAAAATTCACATTTGTGAAATCTAGCATGAAGATTATTTTGACCCCGTCTTTCAGTACTGTCTCAGTACTTTGATTTATATATAAACATTTCTATTTGGAGGCAACAGCATGTGATTTCTTCTTACTTTGGAGTTTCTGAATGAATAAATACGGCTTCATATGAATACTAACATAGGTCTGCCTTTTTTAACGGGGTGCGATTGGTGCATGTACAGATAGGAATTACAATAGAAAGACCTGGTCTCCAAATCCTACATAAATATATAATATTATCAATCAGAAACTCGAGCATCTATTGAATATCAACTTAAGAGTCCCGTAAGGTACGTATATTTACACGTTCCATTGAAATTTAAACTCTCCTATAGGAAAGACCCTTAGTAGGTGTCTTCGGAGGCCAAAGACCATTAGGGAGAGGACGTTAGTCGGATTCGTTAGCCGTTGGTCAGATGGATTAGAGAGCAGAGCACCTTACGTGTGACCCATACTATAGTATAGTTTTCTATAGTAAATCAAAGTGTCAAAGATTCCAAGTGTCAAAGTTTTCGCCAGTTTTCAAAGTCATTATAGTAAATTATAGTATTTTTTTGTTAGGGCTAGTCCGTCATTTTTTCTCCCTCACCTCTCACAAAAAGAAATCTTTGAATGAGATAGACCTTATTTGGTGTTTGGTATGAAGAAAACATACAAGTTAGAAGTTAGAACTTAGAATTCTATCTGGAGATTCTACAAAAGGGTTAGGGATCTGAACCATGTACACAAGAATTCATAATTTGATTCAGTAATTATATCTCCTACAACAAAGATTCTCTTTCCTGTGATTTGATAAAACAGGCTGGTATTACAGGAATTGTTTTCAAAATAAGAACACTTGAAAAACGAAATCGCTTGACTTAAGTCAGCTACGCTAAATATTTATATCACTAGGAAATGTATTCGATGCCAGTTGTGATATAAACTTGTTTTTGTAAGGATTTCGTGCTGAGAGAATCACATGAAAATATCAAGTACACATGGCTTTTTGCTCTTCTTCATCTTTGCAAAGAAATATAATGTAAGTATATGGAATATTTTTTTCCAATAAGTATTGAATAGTGAATCAATTTATCTCTACTTTAGCATATATTTCATAAGGAGTGTACAGTTTCTAAAAACAATTTAATTTTAAATACTGAGTATCAAATTTTATATAAACTTCTTTTTGTTTTAGTGAAAAATGTTTGGAACGTTTTTCAGAGTCTGTGTTTGTCGGACTCTGTCAAATAGTGGGAACACCAGAACTAGTGACCATGAGGAGGGATGTTTTAGACATCCAAGAGATGATAATTAATGAAGAAAATACACAAGGGGGCGTTATCCAGATGTTAAGTGGAAGTTTCAGAGAAGGATTCAGATTATTGGGATCTGATAAAGACTTTATGTTCTGGCCAGTTGATCACCAAGTGATTTGGGACGAATCTCAGTTACAATGAACAAAATCAAACAGTGATTGTAACAGACAGCTCTGATAGCCCACCAGGATTCACTTTGTTATGGCTTCCGGTAAATCAAATGACACATCGAAGTATTCTGTCCTCATGTGTAGTAATGAAGAATGAACTTTATATATCTAGCTCAAAATATAAACAGATCATGCCTTCATATGGGATTGAAAATCATATCATCCATGGTCCCTGCAAAAGTGGATCCCCCAGTGGAGCTGTGGAATTTGATATAGCCAACACCTTTCAGAACAGATCCTGGCCCCCATCAGCCTCCTCGTGGGTAAGCAGATGTCGTTCATGGCCCAAACCTCATGTGGTTCGCGATATTGTCAAAAAAGGGTGCCACTTTGTTGCAATAGGACACAGTCTTGGAAATCATGTAGATCATGAATGGAGGATATCTTTTTCTCTGGCAGAAAAACAACTTGTATGTTCAATGAACCACTGTCAGTTTTTAATTTACGGTTCACTGAAACTGTTTCTAAAGGAGGTAATAAATAATGACTTAGACAGTGAAGATAAAATACTGTGTTCTTATCATATGAAGACAGCCGTGTTTTGGGCGATTCAACAAAACACAATATGTCACTGGAACCCCAGGAATCTTCTGCAGTGTTTCTGGGTCTGCTTTAAACTTATTCTCAAATGGGTGTATGAGGGAGTGTGTCCGAACTTTTTCATTCCAGAAAACAACATGTTTCTGTCTAAAGTACATGGTGATTCACAAAAGATTTTATTTCTTAGACTGTACACATTGTATGAGAAAGGTGGTGTGTCATGTCTGTTGCATTGTTTCTCAATCAGGGCATATATATTAAGTGTACTTTATAATCCTCGGCTGACTGTCCGTATAGATGAGCACATGTTGATCTCTGAGTTAACATTTGATAGGTTACTATTTGAAGAGTTATCTTTTAATATTTCCTATGAAAAATATTCAGAGTTGCACGCCATTGAAAAGTTTATTAAGGAACCTTTGACACAATACCAAGTTGCTTTTTTACAGAAACTTACATGCAGAGTTCTTTCACTCAATGCCTTAATATTACACAACATGTACACTGAGATAGGTGTCAACAAGATGAGGTACATTACTGACAAAATTTCCTGCAATATGCTGAAATTAGCTGCAAGGCTTGGTTGTATTTCTGATGCGTTGTATTTAGCAATGTATTATTACAAGACATTCAGGTACACAGAGGCTTTATCTATTATAGAGATGACAAAGGTCAGGTTATCACAACCACATGTGATATTTATGCTACTCTTTATATTCGGGGACGGAGATAAGTATGCTCAGGTTGTAGGAGGAAAATCTTGGTCTACAAAGATGAAAGAAGGCATAGCAGAACGAATTTTTCTTATCAAAGATATCGGTTATATCAATGAATTACTGATAGAACAGTCTGTAGGCCTGCTTCCATTACAAATTCCACCTTTTGTGTTGCTATACATGCTAGAAATTTTGTGCTACAATCATGTTGATTCAACGAGAGTACAAACAGCTTTGAATGACCTTAGGAACAGAATTGAAAATAACCTTCTGGAAGGTATCACGAATGGAGAAATTTCATGGCAGATCTTAGGAATTTGTTACTACATAACAGGGAACTTCAAGGCCGCATTTTACGCTTACCTAAACTCACTCAAACAAATTCCACTACAAAAGATACAGACTGCTACAATTATCAGAATAATAATATTAATCTATAAATTCTTATAATAAGTAAAACACAAATAAGACAGGAATCACCATAATCTATAATAAGGTCATGTGGGACAGCCAGCTGCTCTTTTTCTGATCTGACGCACCATCAACAAATGAGATTTCTCATTAATAAAATGAACATAGTACAATATTAGGGATGATTTTTACATTGTTTTATCACAAAATTAAAGAATTACAGTAAGAAAATTTTAATATGTGTGTTGACTTGACTATTTTAAGATAAACAACTTGAAATACGTGTAACTTTTAAATATGAAAAAAAAATCAAACAATTTAAAAGTCATTTCTTAATGTTTTTGACGTAGTAAATACCACTCATAAAGGGTGAATGGTATCGTATTCTGCATATCTGACGCTAAGATCTACAGATAATTAATGGTAGATGATAAAAGAATTAGAAACTGTAACAACAAAACGTAATGAATCCAGCAGACAAAGCTTGTAACAATATAGTCTTTGCTTTAATGAAAATTTTTTTGGCTCAATACTAATAAAAAAAGAGAGATGTCAATCCAAAAAGAGTACATTGTGTTTAAAATAATGTATTTGTTGGTTTTAATTTGTGTTTGTTTTTAATTTTATAACCTCAGAACCAATCCATCTGTGGATGCTAAACATAGAAAAAACTCGGAATAGCCTCATGTTGTACATGTATTTTAATACCACTATATTTGTTTTCTCTTCTTTCACGACCATTTATAGATATACTTTGAAACAAGATTATTTAAATTATAATAAACTTTACAATCTGTATCATTTTATTTGCTACAATAACTGCAGTACAATACTGGGTTTTGATTTGTTTATTGATTAGATGGGAATACTTAAGTCTACCTGTCTTGAGTAGGGTACACATGTCCACAGTGTGAGCGAGTGTTGTCTGTTTTGGGAATGTCAGTTGTGGAAGAGGCTGTATAAAGTAGGCATGTCTTCTGCTTGGAGGAAGTTGCCATTTATGTTTTTGTTTTTGTCAGATTGTGTGTTTCTACTGTTTGGGTGGGGTTGGTGTGGTCCGTTTACTGTTGTCTTGGTGATGTTTGTGTCTACTGTTTGGGTGGGGTTGGTGTGGTCCGTTTCTTACTCTTGGATTTACTGACAGGCGGAGAAGCAGCAGCTTGCGGCTGATGGATTTGGATCTGCTGTAGCTGTTTATACTGAAGCTGCTGTAGTTGTAGCATATGTTGTCCGGGGAACTGCGCCCCCTTGTGGTGTGTTAGGTTTGAACTGAGACAGGGTAGCTAACTGGTGTCCAGAAATGTTCTGTGCTGTCAGCTGAACTGTAGTAAGGGAAAGGACAAAAAATATTACAACATTGACAAAGTCCACTATTTTATATTCATTCTGCTACTAAGACAAGAACTTTTCCTATTAATTAGACATTTAAAAATTGGAAATGAAGTACACAGCAGAATTTGTTTAATCAGTTCATTAGGCCTCTACCTTACCTGTTGTCGGTAGGGATGACCCTGGTTTACCACCAGACTGTGAGGTCACAACCCCTGGGCCTGACTTCCCTGGCGCCCTCTGTTGAGGGAGACCCAATAACTGTATACCAGGCTGTCCCTGGATCTGCAACATCAGATATTGTTTAAGACATTTCATTTATATGGATGAGTTCTTCACCTAAATGCTTTTCAAGATCAGTATCACCCCAAAAAAGTACATAATGAGGAGCTTGTTAAGAGCCATCCTCTGTAATGACTTGAACTTTTATATAGAAGCTGTGGCTCGCATAGTCTCAGAATTTCTACAAACTCTCTATGATAAAAGACTTTGATACCCTAAACTGAAATCAGGCAAAAATTGGTTGCTATGTTTTATAGTTACCATGGCAACATGTTTTAAAGTTCGAAAAATGACATTTTTTAACATGTTTAGAGCCCCATAATTAACATTTGCAGCAAAGCAAACAATTGGCAATGACTGTTTCCAAAAAATGAAGGTCAGACGTCTCAAATGCATGACAAACATGTTTGGTAAATCAACTTTTACATACGTTACTATGGTAACAAAGTATTCAAAAGTAAAAAAAAATATTCTTTGAATTTTATAAAGTCATACACGTAAAAATAAAAAGCAATTATAGGATGAAATTTGACCAAATAATAGAAAAAAGAGCCTTGAAACATATACCAAGAACAAAATCTAATATTTCATTTTGGTTGGCTATGGTTACCAAGGTTTTTATACCACAGACAGCCTTCAAAGTAACACTCTGCATGTTTAAATCTGATCCTATCTTTTAAAAAAGCACATTTCCTCATAACTAATGATCAATTTTGGAAGATGTTGGTGTCATCCTAGTTTTCCCATTTCACAAAATTCAGATTACATTCTTTAAATAGAGCGTTGCTATGGAAATAAGCAGAAAATATATGCTTAAAAACCTGAAAAATATTTTCTGTCCTTGGATACGTACCCTTAAATGTAGATTCCCAAAACTTTTATGATTGATATTCATTAACAGCTAACCTGACTTTTAATTTTGACTATCATCCAATCTCTAAGTGGATGCAAGAAGTTGGCACACAGGGTTTACTATTGACATAAAGTTCACAAAATCAAACATTTCCCCTTCTTGGTAACCATAGCAACAGTGTTGTTTTCTTCATTAAATTTTATCAATATATGATATTCAACTTCAGTTCTAACAGATAAGTACGATTCAAGCTGAGTCCTTTCATTTGTTTCTTGATTATATGGCAATTTAATTCTTAATGCAGCGAAAAATAATTCACTTTTAAGCACAGGTAATTTGTTTCCATGGTAACACTGCAAAGTCGTAATTATACCCAATATTTCTTATGGTTTTGGTGTTGTTAGGTCCAAAGGATGCATATTTGCCAGTCTTGAATGTTCATGTTTTTCCTCAAGACAGTAGCATTAACCCAAACTTAGTTACTGGTTTGTCATGGTTACACTGTGTTACCATGGCAACCATAAAAGTTATTAATAGAATAATATTGCTTATACTTATATACTTAAGGTCAAACATTTTCATTGTTTTTCTTAAGAAGTTGATTGAGTTTGAGCATGTAACACCTACCATTAGTGAATACGGAGTGTTTTTCAGCATATTTCAGCATTTTAAATGTATTCCAAATGTACCCTTGGTTACCACTTACTTAGAGATATATTCTAAACAGTTTCTTTACAGTATAAGTGACATCAAGGTGTCATGTTTTTGTGAGAATGATTTGTTTGCTTTTTCTAGTTTTTATTAAGCCACAGTCAACATTTAAAGTGGCTGAAAATCTCGATTTTTCAAACTTTTCTGGCTGTTACCATAGCAACCGAGACCCATAGCTATGAAATTTTGTTTGATATTTGTTTCTGGTGTCAAGTACTAAGTGGTTACAGAGAATGGCTATTAATACCTTGTGAGATTATCTGTGTGTGAGAATTATTTACCTGTGTGTGAGATACTCAGGTAACCTGTTTTTCAGATGTTAAGTTAACCTGTATTGAGATGTTGTGTTTACCTGAGAAATATTTATGTATATTTGTGTGTGAGAAGCTGAGACTAGATCTATATGAGACTTTACCTGTGATGTTGACATTACCTGTGATGTTGACATTACCTGTGATGTTGACATTCTTGTAATGTTGACATTACCTGTGATTTTGACATTAACCTGTGATGTTGATATTAACCTGTGATGTTGATATTACCTGTGATGTTGACATTACCTGTGATGTTGACTATGCCTGTGATGTTGGCATTACCTGTGATGTTGATATTACCTGTGATGTTGACTATGCCTGTGATGTTGACATTACCTGTGATGTTGATACTACCTGTGATGTTGACATTACCTGTGATGTTGATATTACCTGTGATGTTGACATTAACCTGTGATGTTGACATTACCTGTGATGTTGACATTACCTGTGATGTTGATATTACCTGTGATGTTGACATTACCTGTGATGCTGATATTACCTGTGATGTTGACATTACCTGTGATGTTGACATTACTTGTGATGTTGACATAACCTATGATGTTGACATTACCTGTGATGTTGATATTACCTGTGATGTTGACTTTACCTGTGATGTTGACTTTACCTGTGATGTTGACATTACCTGTGATGTTGACATTACCTGTGATGTTGACATTACCCGTGATGTTGACATTACCTGTGATGTTGACATTACCAGTGATGTTGATATTACCTGTGATGTTGATATTACCAGTGATGTTGACATTACCTGTGATGTTGACATTAACCTGTGATGTTGACATTACCTGTGATGTTGACATCTACCTGTGATGTTGACATTACCTGTGATGTTGATATTACCTGTGATGTTGACATTACCTGTGATGTTGACATTACTTGTGATGTTGACATTACTTGTGATGTTGATATTACCAGTGATGTTGATATTACCAATGATGTTGATATTACCTGTGATGTTGACATTACTTGTGATGTTGATATTACCTGTGATGTTGACATTACCTGTGATGTGATATTACCTGTGATGTTGATATTACCTGTGATGTTGATATTACCTGTGATGTTGACATTATCTGTGATGTTGATATGATGTTGATATTACCAGTGATGTTGATATTACCTGTGATGTTGATATTACCAGTGATGTTGACATTACTTGTGATGTTACCTGTGATGTTGATATTACCTGTGATGTTGATATTACCTGTGATGTTTACATTACCTGTGATGCTGACATTACCTGTGATGTTGACATTCCTGTGATGTTGACATTACCTGTGATGTTGACATTACCTGTGATGTTGATATTACCTGTGATGTTGACATTATGTGTGATGTTGACATTACCTGTGATGTTGACATTACCAGTGATGTTGATATTATGTGTGATGTTGACATTACCTGTGATGTTGACATTACCTGTAGAAGAGGAACAGAGGATGGCTGTCTGATGTTAGACCCAGGCTGAGTCTTTACCCCTCCTTGTACAAAGGGTGCTATTCCTATGATGGGGGATAAGAGTCCTCCTGAACCAGTGATAACAGAACTTGGGGTAGTCACTGACCCTGTAGGACAAAATACTTCATGAAATACTTAATAACTTTCTGCCAAAAAGTGAAAGAAAAAAATATGATCATTTTAAAAATAAAAATCAAGATAATTCATAAATTTCTTAGGCAGGGGATGAAATGTACTATACAGAATTGTATAAAAGTTCTAAAATTATATCATCCTTCACAATATGATACATAATTCCTTAAGTATATATCAGGAAAGTTGGGTCCAATTTTACAAAAGACAAAACTGTTATTTTGCAAATAACTTTCTTTTACACATAAATATAAATTTTTAAGAATCTTTTTAAATAGAATTGAGAAGGATATATCTATGCAGGCATTATGTAAAAGAATCATTAATTGTGCAATATTCCAAAATAAGACCAAAAATCACCTTCAGTTTTTGTGTCAGTCTTAAGTTCTTTTGTAAAACAGGCCCCTTTGGTGAACATGGAAATATGGTAAATTTGAAATCCTATACAATATCCAAGATCATTTGGATACTCTAATATTAAAATATCGAAAGATGATCTTATTTTTACTTTTACCTGCTGTGACTGTAGATGATGATGATTTGTTTACCTGATGTGACTGTAGATGATGATGATTTGTTTACCTGATGTAAGTGTAGATGATGATGATTTGTTTACCTGCTGTGACTGTAGATGATGATGATTTGTTTACCTGATGTAAGTGTAGATGATGATGATTTGTTTACCTTATGTGACTGTAGATGATGATGATTTGTTTACCTGATGTAAGTGTAGATGATGATGATTTGTTTACCTGATGTGACTGTAGATGATGATGATTTGTTTACCTGATGTGTTTGTAGATGATGATGATTTGTTTACCTGGTGTGACTGTCGATGATGAAGGTGATGATAAAGTGAAGGATAAACCAGAAGTTGTGACAGCTGTGGGCATTGACGTTACCATGGTAACCAAAGTTGGTGCTGATCCAACAGATGATGAAGTCTAAATTAAAAATAAAAAACACTGACATTGGTAAAAGATTTAATAGGTTTAATAGAACAGGTCTGACAGATTAACCTTATATAAGACTTGAAGCATTTTTCAATAGATTTAGTCATTGATACCTGCATGTTTATCCAGTGTATAAATAAATACAACAATAATTCTACCAGGCTTTTTCTAAAATGTCTAATGAAAATTTAAAATGAACACCTATGGCAAGTTTATAAAGTATAATAATTAACAGCAGGCATTTAGTAGAAAAGCCTTATATGAAACTTCATTTTATTTACAGATACTTAATTATCTATCATGATTAATTCTGAAATTCCCAGCAAAAACACTCATATACTCTACATTTTATTGTCATTATCCTTCAATGATAAAAGCAAATTGCTTCATTTGTCAAATGTTTACACCCTTAATGCCAAAAAGTGAGAGCATGCTGAACCCACACATGACCATACCAGGCTGAAGCTAGCAGCCAATAGCAGCAGCCACTAAGCGCGTAGAAGCTAGCAGCCAATAAGGAAATTCATCAAAGAACTGAGAGTACTCAGACGCAGTACTGTTTTTAATACGTTATTTTAGATAAATAATGGTTAATGATTATAAAATTAATGCAACAATTAATTACATAAAAAATCAAATACTCAGAGACAATAAGGATCACCTGAACAAAATATTTTTTCTTTTTTAAAACCGAAAAATAAGAAATACATTACTTTATAATTTTTATCCAATTGAACAAACAAGCACTAGGAAATGGTTAACTCCTTCAGGAAGAATCCCTTTTCAACTCCTTCAGGGACCTCAAGATAATGACAGGGCCAATAAGCTAACCTGAAATTTGATTAATATAAAACGATTGTAAACAGAAATATGGCACAAGTGTAAACTAGGTTTCGAACATTATTACTGGGACAACTTAATGAATCTATAAGACTGTTAATTACAACTATCAGTAATAAGTGGTGGTGGTGCCACTAAGTGGTTCCAAATTTTGATATTACAGGCGGGTATTATACCCATGATTTATAAAGTGATCAACATTACTAGGGCAAGATAGGAGGGCCCAAGGATTATTATTTCCTGCTATCAGAAGGGTAAATTCCAGGGGGGGTCCTGACCCCCCACCCCCCCTCTAGATCCGCGCATGTATTAGAATACAATGACGATATGAAAGTTAATAACAACCTGTTAATTCTATAAAAATTATTTCACTTCATTTATGAGAAGGACCGACGTACACGATATTTATGCCTCGTAGCCTAATAAAGCAATATCGAAATCTTATGAGGCTACATTTTAGGTATATGCAACATCAATCTGCCAAATTTTGGTTCAACAGTCCATCAACCTCTTATCATGACAAAATATACAATTTTGTTTTCAATTCGCCCGGGAAACAGAAGTGATATATTGATACTTTTGAAATAGTATGTGTATAAAAACGCTTACATGTGGTGACTACCACTATTAAAAAAATACATATATTTATAGTTTAAATTTCGTGGAGGTCTCGCCTTCATATTGACTTTATTCAAACGAGGAGTATTTAGCTATACACAATATTGATGACTGGGTGAAATAACACGCAACTCTGTAATACAGAATGCGAACCTGTGTGATACAAGGCGTCAGTTAAATATCAGTGGCGGATCCAGGAATCTTGAGGGGGCACAGTCACTCCAAAAGAAATTGATTTATTAAATCTTATGTATGTCTTGGACACAACTCCCTTTCTTAATCCGTCAGTGAATATTTATTTCCTCATTTTAAAAGTTTTAAAGGAATTCATTACCATTACACTAAAATCTTAAATCTAAGCTTATATTTTGTACAAAATACAAGGCACAATATCAGTTTTTTGTCTACAATTACAATTTTATAAGAATAGAACGATTTACACGTCAAACGGACCCAAAATTAAGACGTTGTTCCCATCTTAAAAGGCAGGGTGTTCAGTCGACTTCTAATCCCACAAACCCTCGGCAAAACTGTGGCCAATGTTCTATCCTTCTTAGTTATACTTCACCTGGAACCACTGAAAAGACAACCGTCAAGTGTATTATCATATAAACATTCATATGAAAACATATGAAAACAATCTGCTTTACCGTATTATTTTATAAAAACCATCTATCCTTCTGTTTTCAATAAACCAGGAGTGATAGGTCACATGATCAGTACATTGTACGTACTGGTCCCTGCTGACAAAGCAGGTAAAACATTGTCTTCGTTTGCAGGCTCATTATATAAATTGTATTTTAGAAGAACTTGGGTTTAATTCTAAAAGTGGTAATCCAACTTATACTCATAGTTCCCCTTCTAAGGAAGATATTCTTATGTCAGATTTGAACATTTTTAATATCCCAAAGAACCAAATAAATTTGAACTACCATATCTATATTGGATTCTGAAACTTCATAAAAATCCTTACAAACGTACATGAAACAATAACAGGAAAAAGCATATTTTGAATTAATGGAGGTGTAAATTAATTGTGGGTTATTATGTCAGTAAATCAGTTCGCGCGTGGGTAGAGACGCAACAACCTGTTTTTAATAAATACACAACATATATTACTGGACAGATGTTTATGATTATTTATGAATGAAATCGGGTGCGGATGTAAAGGTTGTGTGGGGACAAGTTCAATATTCCTAGAACATAACAGTTTGTATTTAAGTTGAATAATCCTATAGTGTAGAATGTGAAAGTTCTTCTTTTTAACATTAAAATACATTATCTATTTTCCATGGTTTTCATTCAATGTAAGTTAATTTGCATTAAATGTAATAAGGCATCATTATCATTCACTCTCAATCAATATCGGTAGGCAGGGGATGTTCACTCCTCCATGGCACCTGATCCCAACCCCTGATGTTTTGGACTCCTATTTTTGATTTTTTTTAAAATGGATTTTTGAGCTCGAATACTTTTCGTTATTTCTACATATTTCATGATTCAGTTTTTTTATTTTGTTTATTAAATAAAGAAGGACTAAGGGCCACAAGGACTTGCATTAACGTCAAACCATAAATTCATTGAGTTTCACTCTGAAACTTAATGGAAAAGACTGATATTCCTTTTCTTGCTCTAAGCATTTTTGAGTTCAATGACAAATGAAATGCAAGTACATTTTGAAAAGGGAAAGAAAAACAATTGCTATATAGTTTGAATGAGGACGTGTTCTGATCAGTGCTTAACAAATAGGAATTGACTGCATTCTAAGTCATCACAAAGTCGTGGTTTTCAAAACAGACACACACCTATACCAAGGTGATTGTGTGTATAGGGTTTGACTGAAATATTTGATAAACATTCCACAATAATATGGTTTGAAGAACTCCTTAGTGGTATCATTGTCTGTTTGTTTACTTGCATTTGTTTTGTATTGTCATTGCTTTTCAAATGTTAGAACTATTGAGTCTCTTGACGGTAGCTCAGTCGAAAGTGCGCTCGCTCCGTGTTCGGGAGATTGTGCGTTCGAATCTCGGCCGCGTCTGACCTAAGTCGAAAAAAAACAGGTAGCAATATTTCTTCGCCATGTTCTCGACACTTTGAAGTGAAAGTTGCGGGTCCTTCGGATGAGGCCTTAAAACCGAGGTCCCGTGTCACGGCGGGCGTTGGCACGATAAGGATACCTCACTGATCAATGACCCTATATAAGGGGCCGAGTTCAATGTTTATCCACGGTCTTACACACCTGCCTTTTTACTTCTGAATCCGTATACAACAAAACAATAACAGGAAAAAGCATATTTTGAATTAATGAAGGTATAAATTAGTTGTGGGTTATTATGTCAGTAAATCAGTTCTCGCGTGGGTAGAGACGCAACAAGCTGTTTTTAATAAATACACAACATATATTACTGGACAGATGTTTATGATTATAAATGAATGAAATCGGGTGCGGATGTAAAGGTTGTGTGGGGACAAGTTCAATATTCCTAGAACATAACAGTTTGTATTTAAGTTGAATAATCCTATAGTGTAGAATGTGAAAGTTTTCGTGTTTTTTCTTTTCAACAAAAACAAAAAAATAATATATATATATAAGATAAAAGGGGGTTTCAATCCTATGTATTTTTCAAGTATATTAAATGAAATACACATTCAGTTAGATATCCTTTTATCAAGAGAGAAATATTTGGAGAAAATTTGGCAAAAATGTATTAATATACTGTAAATAGGATTATTTTCGCCCCATGTTAAAATTGCCTTATCACACTCGCAAACAGTTTTATAATCGTCAAGTCAAAGTTCTTTTTAAAGAAAGTATACAGTGTTCTTTAAATTCGCACACCTGACATTTGAAAGGAGTGAGAATAAACGGTGGTGAAAATTTTCCTGTATGAAATATGTGTTTGATTTTAGTACTAGTTTGAGGATCTACATTTCATTTCGTCTTTACTGACCTAAGTCGATATAAAAAATCTGGTAGCAATGTTCCTTCGCCACGCTCTCGACACTTTGAAGTGAAAGTTGCGGGTCCTTTGGATAAGACCTTAAAAACCGAGGTCCCGTGTCACGGCAGGCGTTGGCACGATAAGGATACCTCACTACTCAATGGTCCTAAGGGGCCAAGTAAAGGTCATTATTTAAAACCCTTAACCGATATCTGGTGACTTCTCTATGTGAGTGAAAAATTCTCGAATGGGTCGTTAAACAACATACAATCAATAAATTTATCAATCTTATGGTGATGTTGTATCCTGGGCTTAAACATGATGGGGTCGATGAATAAACTCAATATGTCAGTAAAAGGAAAATTCTGTCAATTTTATAGGATTGAGTGATAGGGCATTATCTAATGCCACATTATTATAAATATACATGTACATGTAAGTATTAACAAAAACAAGCACATAAATTCTTTACTATAATTACTGATGAGTTGCTAGCTCACATCCAAGAAAGGATATTATAAAAAAAAAAAGATGGCGAATCATTCAAATATCACAAAACCACTGGACTAGACATGTTTAATATTTCTGAAGTAGATTCCAAAAATCGTGGTTCTGGTCAATTCGGGTCATAATAGATTCAAATATCCCAAAACCACTGGACTAGACAAAATCGTGGTTCTGGTCAATTCGGGTCATAATAGGAAATCAAATATTTTTAAGAAATTATTTTTTTTAAAAAGTCTGCTTTAATATTTTCAATACACTGAACAAAAAAATATGGATTAATAAAATTCCAGTGTGATGTAAATTTTTTTTTTCAAAGTGCAGTGGTATTAATGTATATTATCATGTATTATTTCAAAAAACTGTGTGATTGCGAAAACTTTTTTCAGTTCTGTTAATTATCTGCATCGCCCTTTGTTCTCATGTCAATGTTACTTGTAGCTGTCAAATAAGTTGAATCTTACTGGACACCTGCAGGAAAATTATTGGAAAGAGTGCAGGTCAATACGATATTTACTAAATAATATTTAACATAATAACAAAATAACAAAATATGACGTCACAAATATATTCAAAGCAGAGCATACAATGGCGTTCCCCGCTCCTACCCACGATTCTTTCTAGTCGGGTACCTTTCGTTAAATTCGCTACAAACTTGCATGTCAACTTGAACTTTCAAGCCCTCTTACCGGTAGCTATTCTAGTTTAAAAATATACAAAACATGCCCTCTATATATTTATTAATTGAATGAAAACCTGTGATAAATTAGGTTGTTTTTTTATGCTATTGGAGCAATTGGCATGTGGGTGGTGGGCAAAGACCTTCAAGTGCGTGGTCATTTCTTCCAAGGTCCGTAAACATCGATAATTAATGTTAGAAGTAGGTGTAGAGACTGTAACGAGGCAATAATAAGTCTGAATTAAAATCAAAAGAGAAGCCGTGCATATTGCAGTTGAAAATGCTTACGACATTCGCATTCGCCATTCTGGTTAATATAATATAATAATATTATAGTACCTTAAAAACATACTATATGTTAGAGTTATTTGAACTTTTACTGAAAATATTTGTTTTTTGAATGGATTAGAATATAGATGACAAGAAAGTAAGGTACTGATTTAGCCTATCACCAAGGACAACACCAGAGATCTTATATTAAACAGGCTCATTTTGGTATCATGGGGTGATGAAAGGGGGCGTATACGAGGGGGTTCAATCCCTATGTATTGTTAGAAATAAGTTGACATAAATATTTAGTGCCGTATCCTTTACTCTAGAGGGAAACATATGTCAGTTTGGGATGTTTAGTAGTAGCGAATTGGAACCTAGATCCTCCAACAACTACTAAAAACAAACAGACACTTCATAAAGGCAAATTTTTACCATTGGTTACTCTCACTCCTTTTATCCTACTACAGGTATGCAAATTTAAAACAGAGCGAATTAAAAGAACACAGTATAATTTCTGTAAAAGAACTTTGACTGGACGATTAAAAACGAGACAAAACTGTTTGCGAGTGTGAGATGGCGATTTTAATATTTCGCGAAAATAACCTTGTTCACAGTACATTAATGCATTTTTGTGATTTTTTTTACATTAATGCATTTTTGTTCTAATAACATGAAGTAGGGAATATTTGGTATTTGCGACCGTTAATGCTGATTTAACGGTCGCAAACTGAGTTTTACCGGCGACGCGTAAGCGGAGCCGGTAAAACGGATGTTTGCGACCGTTAAATCAGCATTAACGGTCGCAAATACCAAATTAGAAGATCAGTTATTCTCATTCTAATGCAATCCATGCATTTTAAATTTTGTTTACGTCTTATTTTGTTGAATTTTGTTACATGAAATACTTCACGGAGCATTGTGTTTTTGCGTCGCTCTATTATGACGTCACAATGAAAAAGCTTTCACGCTCGTTAATGCTCGTTTTACTGCTTCAAAGATCAGTGCATTAGCCAATCAAAAAGTGTTTTACAAAAGAATTGCATTAGAATACAAAGTTAAAGAATATCAACTATGTTCCATGGTTTTCTTAAAATGTAAGTTATATTCATTTAATGTAAGCAAGGCTTCGTAATCAATCACTAACATTTCACTTTTTTTTTAAAGAAGGACTACGAGCCACAAGAGGTTGTATTAGAAAAACAATGATATTGTTTTTCTTTATCTAATTGTTCACTCTGACGCATTTTAGAGTTCACTGACAAATGAAATGCGAGTATATCGTGAAGAAAACTATTGTTACAAACAGTTCGAATGAGGACATATTCCGATCAGGTCATCAGAAAATTGTGGCTCTACCCAGTAGTTTAATACACACAAACATATTCCAAGGTGATAATGTGTGTTGAGTTTGATGAAATATTTAATAAACACTCCTCAACAAAATAGTTTGAAGAACTCCTTAGTAGCATTATTGTCCGTTTGTTAATTTGATTTTGTTTTGTTTTGTCATTGCTCTTTTTTAAGTTAGGGGCGCGGATATGTATAAATTTAACTTATAGTCGCGTCAGATATTTCTATCTGAACAATTCAATTTATCATTGGCTTAACTTAAAAAAAAATTAAATCATATGAAAGCGTCAAGTATACTACTTAATCACAATCTTACATCAGTAAAGCTGAAAATATTTAATATTACAATATTGTTTAATCTTACATAAGTAAAGCCGAAAATGTTAAATGATCGAGCAATAAACTTTACAGATTCAAAAAAAGAAAAGAAAGAAAAACAAACAAAAGGTTACATAAAATGGGTTCTTCCCCAGACGGCTGTCCCCGCCTGACAAACCAGGACCGCCTGCTCAGAGATCTGTTGTGAGAGTTTAGAGGGATAATCGTAGGCTTATCAGGATTAACGCAGATTTAATCACCTTACTGCAAACAACGAGAGAGAATTTTAATACACTAAACTCTGTCGTACTCAAACTGAGGGGATAGTCAGAATAGCTATAAGAATTGGTAAGCATTTATCTTTATATTATCAAAAAAGTTTGCATTTGTTTTTGTGTTTCGCCAATTTTTACCCTTCGCCTTACAACCAAGAAGAACGCGTTCGCGAGGGGATGGGGGTGGGGTCAAAGTCTTGGTTTTATACATGTGGTTTTTGTCACACATTCCATCAATGTCTTTGCAGGTTTATTCTAGGCTTGATCTAATAATTGAATAAAAAGAATTTATTTGAATTTTTGATGACATTAAATAATTTGTTATTGATGATTATAAGGTACCGATTTTGTTTTATTAATAAAATCAATATTGTGTTTAATTATAACTTTAGGAAGTACATTTGTCTGTCGTAGAGTTGTTCAATGTAGATTTAATTCAAAATAAAGCGGGTGAAACGGACTGCCCACCACACATGACGGCACTCTTTGTCTCTTCGACATTTAATTCACTGTTTTGATTTAATCAGCATAGTGTTCAATTTTACGGTTATACCGTAAACAAATTAGAAACTTTCAATATTCTCTGTTAAAATGTAGAGATTAAATTTCCAATATGAAAACAAGTGAAGTAATTATTCATAATATTTGCAAACTGATGTTATTTTTACAGGAAACTTTAGAAATCACAAAAACGACGTAATTGAAAACAGTGTGGAGAAGGACAAAATTCGGCCTGTTGATGCAAAGTCAAAAACAAACACGAAAGTTTGGAAGCATTCACTGGACTTAAGTGGATTCAAACCGGAGGAAATTCAGGTGAATTGTTCGGACTCTAACACAGTTTCCGTGACAGCAGAAAAAATTAAAAGCGATGACCAGAAAGGATTTCAGCTGAAAAGAACAGTGTTTGTCCCAAGGGGAGTGGACATGTGCAATATTTCCAGCTTTGTGTCCGACGACGGAAGGTTGGTGGTCCAAGCCCCGTATCAGCGTACCCCGGCCAGGGAAGGCTGTCAAACATGTTCTTTAAAAAGAAAATTGAATGAAAGTACAGAAAAATCTCAGGGATACATTAATGCCAAAAAGCTTAGGACTGAGTCAATCGATACCACAAACGGGACAGAAAATCAATGTGGTTCAGAGGCTGGTATTGCGGAGGCAGACCGACGTCATCAGAGAGGCGCGATGTCGTGTCCCCCCACCGGAAATACCCGGTCGTACGGTACAGGAAAGGAAGAGGAGGAAACAGTAGATATTGACCTCACTGAACCTGATACCTCACCCACATCCAACATGTCTAAATGTAAAACTATAAATTCCAATAACGACAAAAATCCATCCTTACCTGAATCAAATTCTGCCAAAACTCATGTTTGCCCTCCGTCCCCTAAATCTCAGGTAAACTCAGACTCCATCCCCGCCAAACTGTCCCCCGGGACATACAGTAATGCTGCCAGGTCAGTGAGCCCTCCCCCTAAGGTGCTGGGGATAAGTGAGGGGTCTGACGTCTCCTATAAAGACATTGGTCGACTTCCGTCCGTCCGGCGCCAGTCCGTCGTTCTAAATATCCCCATAGAGAACTTTTTCCCTGACCAGGACGACATCGTGATATCTTTACAGGGGAACACGCTCAAAATAAAAGCCACCAGGACTCAGCAGGTCAAGCAGGCCAAACTCTCAGAACTGTTCGTCAAAGAGCTCGTGTTTCCTCCCCACTTTGACTGCCGCTCAATCCAACTCGCCCGGGACCCCAAGGGTTCTCTGATAGTCACCGTGGACAAGTCTCTGTGAGTGTGTGTCTGTCTGTAATGTAGATGTATGTATTTAATAATGTTGAAATGATATTAAATTTATTGTTACGTTTTAACATAGATTTTTTTTCTTTTTTTTATGTATGTGAAAAGGGTAAAAAAAAAATTACACTATATCCTTTGCTACCAATGGGAGAGGAGCCTAGCCCTTCTAATTAACCCCACACAAGTTATCTGTTGTAGATCTTAATATTTATAAATTGCATTATTTCAATGTTCTATTTTTTCTTTTATTATATCATATGACACATCATTTCAGTGTTGTGGGGTCGTATTTTTCTCCCTATTTATGGCATTCACTATACTGAACAGGTTACAAAGAAGAATTTATTTATCTGAGATAAATCGGAAACTTTTCATCTATTTCCTAAATTCATCCTTAAAAAGGAAAAACCCACTACAATTTAATGTAGGGCAAATCTTAATTACACCTACTTATTTAACTGGAAAATAGAACCATGGTACGTTCTGTGAAAACTTTAAGGCACGATGGCATTTGAAAAAAAAGGAAAATAAATTTAATGGATTTCCTAAACTTTACGATTTATTAAACATGGCTTGGTAAACGAATATCATATCTATTCATGACGCACATGTTTTTCTCAGAAAAAAGAATTTACTTTCAGTAAATACATGTAAAATTAACCTTTATCTAATTTTATTGACCTCAATTGTACAAATTCTATATAGGATACTTTTTTTTTATCTTTGACCAAAAAATTAAACATATAAATAAAATAAAGCTAGACATATTGTGAGCACCGAGCTAATAAATGATACCCTCAGCCTTCCATAAGATTAAAATGCTAATTCCATGTTTTGCTTTAGGAGGCCCAAAATAAGTGTCAGATCAAAAAGTAAAATAGAAAGTCACAATGGCATTATTTAATAAAGATTCTGTGAAATCTCTTTAAATTTAATTCAGTGGCGTAGGAACAATTGCGGATAAGAAGTGGGTACCCTTCAATATTATAGAAAGAATGGCCGTGCCCATGCTTTGTTATGGGAAACCCAAAATGAGTCGGATCAAAACGTAAAATAAGATAGGTACCCCCAAAGCGTTACAGACGGACCGACATCCCTACCACTATTATATAAACCCTCCCAATTTTCAAGCGGGGGTATCAAAATATTTTTTAAAATCCTATAATATTGCAGAAAGAGTTATACATCGGAGTAAGTATGTATGTAAAAGTACACGCCAGTAAGCATTATAATGTTTTGAATATAAAATGTCAAGCAACATTTTATATTGACTCAGAGCTTAAAGTGCATATCTGACTTACAGCATGATCGTAAATACGACTTTATTAAGACATGTTTGCAATAGGAATAAATCGTCAAAACCCCAAAATAATCGCTCCACAAAGAAATACTCCACTATACATAATAAGAGAGATTTTATAATGTATAGTGGGGGTATTTTTTTGTTGAACGATTATGCTATATGAACAAAAAACACGGTTACTTCATATGCAAAAACAGATGCTATATATGAACATAAAAACAATATTCTTCTCCATTCTTCCCTCGAGGGAAAAAACGAATGACATTTATCAAATTGTTTTTTTTCTTTCTTTCCTTTTCTTTTGTTGAGATATATTTCACAATATTGGATTTTTCGTTAGTTTCAAAATTGAAAAACAAATTTTAGTTTGTAATTTTTACTTCGTCTTCTAGTACTGACGCTAGTAAAGAGGTGGCATTTTTTCTTGAAAATTGTTGATTTATTAAATGCAAGTTGTTTCATTCATATCTTCAAATTACTGATAAAAGGAGCAAGAATTTTTTTAAAATGAAAAATGGCTGAAAAAACATGTATTTACCAGTAAGTGAATTTTACTTAACATATATCAAGGTCATTTTTCCAGCAACAGTTTAATGTACGATAAATAATAATTATAGTATGCATTAAAAGAAGATCAATTGTTAAAAATATTGCAAAATTAAATCTAAACCGAAAGGGGGAGGGGGCAGGTTTACACACATCGTCCAGAAAATCCTCAGAAGGTGTTATTGGTTAATGAATCGATCTTTTGATTAATGTTAGCATCAGTAATGGAATTCTCAAATCAAAGGTTTCAAAGACCCCCCCCCCCCCCCCCCCCCCCGCCCCCCCCCCCCCCCGCTGGTGTATAAATGTCGAACCCTGGAAACTATTTATGTTCCATTGGCATAAAAACAAGATCTTCCAAATATAGAATACGAAATGATAAATTCAGAGACAAATTCTGGCAACTTACCATTTCATATAATTAAAAACATAATTATATAATTGTCACAAGAATATAGAAAAGAGAGACATGATAAATAAATATGATATAGTCAACATAAAATGTAAATTTAACTCTGGTTTAAACCAGATTAAAACAGTTAACTTCCTTTTGAATTAATTAAACATAATGGATAATAATAATGAAAACCTTTCTCCTAATTTAATATACATTCATATATACAGTAGTAATAATTCTTTTATTTCCTTAGGTGAAATGCGCGACCAATATGAAGACTTGGTTGACATGGCGTGACTTATTTCTGTCTGGCGATTGCCGCGGGCGGACATATCCATCATTTGAAGACAAGGGTTTTTTACAGAGTCCCAATCTGCCTTACAGTGGGGGAAAATAAACACCAGGGCAAGGATCGAGGGACAAGGTCTAGTGAGGAGGGATGTTCACGTGACTGGCATCATCAGTCCCCATTTTGGGGTATTTTGAATTTTGAAGTCATTGAATATAGCGCTCTGGAATTAGTCGCGGAATGACGATTTTTTTTGGAACACAGCTGACTCACATTATTTCTTTAAGGTAAACATAAACTTCGTCTTAAATTTATTATTTTTTTTTTTTTTGTTTCTTTTGTCTTGGTTTTGGTTGTTTTTTTTTTTCTTCCCCCCCCCTATTTTAGTTACTGTTTGTTTGTTGAACTAAGATGATTGGGTAATTCATTTCTATTTTTTTTCAGTTTTCGTCAGGTGAACCTTACTACCTCCGAGTGTCTGATTTATTATGTATTTAACTGTCGCATTAATTATCCAATCATCAACCCTTAATTATCTGAAATAAAGTATTAAAAACAGTACTGCCTCTGAGTACTCTCAGTTCTTTGATGAATTTCCTTATTGGCTGCTAGCTTCTACGGGCTTAGTGGCTGCTGTTATTGGCTGCTAGCTTCAGCCTGGTCCTCAACAAAATAGTTTGAAGAACTCCTTAGTAGCATTATTGTCCGTTTGTTAACTTGATTTTGTTTTGTTTTGTCATTGCTCTTTTTTAAGTTAGGGGCGCGGATATGCTGAATCCCGGACCAGAACATAGTGGGATCGGTGAATATGCACAATATGTAGGTACAGGGAAAATTCTGCCGAATTTAGGGATTGTTCCAAGAAACCTAGGATTAAATGACAGGACATTATCTAATGCCAAAATTAAGAAACTTATATATATCAACTAAAACAAAAAAAGATCATTAATTCTTTACATTAATTGCTTAGGAGTTGCTTGCTCACTTCCATGAGAAGAGGCAAAAAGGCAAAGTAAGGTGGAATCACTCAAATATCCCAAAAACCACTGGATAAGACAGGTTTTTAAATTTCTAAGGAAGATTCTAAGGAAAAATCATGGTCCCGATCGAGAAATGTGTCGGTTCACAGTACGAAGACAAAATTTTCTTTATAAATAAAAAAAAATAATAATCATGATAAAGAAAATAAGAAGAAGAAAAGTCTGTGGGTCTTTTCAAAATCTTTTGACAATTTTTTTTTATTTTTTCAAGCTTCTTCTGTGATGTAAATCGTTATTTCTTTTAAATATGTTACCCGAATGAATTACATGTTTATTATTTTATTTAAGTGTTTGATTTTCAAAGGCTTTTACAGCGTTGTATTGTAAGTGCATCGCACTTTGTTTTTACTTCAATGTTACTTGTAGCAGAGCGAAAATTTGAATCTTACTGGACACATTCAGGAAGCTAATTGGAAGGGTAATTTATTGGACAGAGTGCAGGTCAATCCGCATTTTACTAGACCATGTTTAACATATTAACGAAATATGATTGACAAATTCGACAAATGTTTTATAAGTAGAGTATACAATTGGCCGTTCCCCACTCCCCCACCCCTCCAACGATTCACGTGATCCCATCTCGTTGAGTCAAATGCTGACTGACGTTTTTTCATACTAATTGTTAGTACATAATTTATACACTAAATTGACTACGGGATTTTTCTGTTATATCCCAATCATGACAAGGAGCACATGGCGGGTGTGAGAGGTCGGCAGGGGATACTCACTCCTCCATGGCATCTGATCCCAACTCTGATGTTTGGACTTCCGTGTTTGATCTGCTCCTGTTTTGTATTGTTTTATGGACTTTTGATCTGAAATAATAGTACTGTTCATTATCTTAATATGTTTCATTTCGATCCTGGGCCTGTAGGTCAATTACCTTTCGTTAGAATGAGCACTGTTTTTCTGTTTATCTATAAACTGACATGCCCACTTGCAAGCCCACTTCACTATTCTAGTTTTAAAAATACAAAAACATGCCCTAAATGTGTCTGTTGATTTAATTTATAAAATGAAAACGTGTGATAAATTAAGATAGATTTTTATGCAATTGGAACAGTTGGCGTGTGGGAAGCGAGCAAAGACCTTCGGGTGCGTAGTCATTCCTTACCTGGCCCCTGAATCAACATCGATAAAGGATGTTCGATGTAAGTGTTAAATTATACAGAAGCAGTATTCTTATTTCTGAAATAAGTCTCAATTCAAATGAAGTAGGAGGAAGAAAATATTGAAAATGATACTCCATTCTAGTAGTTAATACTACAGGTACTGAGAGCACTGCACTAACTAAACGATACTTCCCGCCATCCAAATGATTAAAGTGTTAAAGTAAATGTTTTACTCTGGGAGACCTGAATTTCTCAGATCAAAAAGTAAAAGGTGCACAATGATATTATTTAATAAAGAAAATATCTGTGAAAATATCATTAAATTTTACTCAGTGGTATAGGAGGGTGTCCGGATAAGACATGGGTGTCCTGCAATATTATAGAAAAGAATGGCAGTGTCCATGTTTTGCTATGTGAAACCCCAAAATATGTGTGGGATCAAAGAGTAAAATAGTAGGTGCACGATGTAACAAAGATTCTGTGAATGTCTCATTAAATTTCATTCAGTGGTATGAGAGAAGTTGCGAATAAGAGACGGGTACCCCAAAGCGTAACAAACGGACGTACAGACAGACGGATAGATATCCAGCTCATTATACATGTATACCCTCCCACATTTCAAGCGAAGGTATAATAATATTAAGCTTAAGGTATAATTATGTAAACTTAAGACGAAATAATATCCTTTTCTATGAAAAAGGGAAACTCTAGAGAAAATACTGCATACAAAAACTGTTTTTGTTTGTATGTTCATCGTCCCTTCGACATTTTTTCTTCAAATTGAGAAAACACTACATACAGGGCTTGATTTGATAACTTTTTGTAAAGGAAAATAGTGATTATAAAAAATTGAACGTAGCAACTTTCAAATATCGAATTAAACAACTATTATATTCTAAGAATGAAATATACGGAGAACAGTATTCAAGCCCAAAAGTTCAGTAAACAAGGCAAAATTGGAGCTGAGCAAACACAGACCTTTAAAACAACAGAGGTGGGATCAGGTGCCATGATAGAGTGAGTATTCCTTGCTGACCGGTCACACCCCTGTGTGTTCCTTGGCATGATCGGGAAATAACGGAAAAATATTAGGACAACTCAGTGTTTGAATAATGACCTAACAATTAACATAAAAAACGTTAGTCAGCATTTAACTCAATGATAAATTGCATTTTCTGACAAGGTCATTGTATCGACCATAAACTTACGAAATGATGACTTTAAACGAGACGACTGATTGTCCTGTTTCATCATGAATACATATGACATGTTCCAACTGTCGAATCAACTGAAAAATATAAAGCCCGTAGGCAGGTTATAAAGTATGTTGCTGCATCAGTAAGATGGAACATATGTTTCAGACTCTGTTGTTTCACTCAAGCTGTATTTAGCTCACCAGGATATATCATATCAATAATCAACATAAGAATGAGAAAAAACATTGTTAATTGACAACGTGTCATCGATATATCTGAATGTCCAGTTGAAGGCCACTGCGAGTGGGTTCTTTTTCTTTTCACATTTTAGATTTTGGACAAATTATGCTTCATATTCATGAATACAAAAATATGTCTGCTAATAACGGGTGGTACCCATGGGAATTTCAATAGGTTGTTGGAAGACCTGGTCTCCAAAACCATCTTAATATTATCAATCAGAAACGCAAGCATCTTTATGATATCAACTTCAGAGTACCTGTGTGTACAATCAGATTGGGTTTTTTTCCACAAAATACTTTTTGCAAATGACCAATGACAAGGTTAGTTCCATTCTTATTGAAAAATTAAATATATGGAGATAACGAACAGTATTCAATATCAAAATTCCATAATACAATACAAAACAGGAGAAGAGCAAAAACGGACCTCCAAAACAGCGGAGTTGGGATCAGGTGCCATGGAGGAGTGAGCATCCCCTGCTGACCGGTCACACCCGCCGTGTGCTCCTTCTCATGATCGGGAAATAAAGAAAAATCCGTTGGTAATTAAATGTGTAAATAATGGACCAACAATAAGTATGAATCAGCATTTGACTCAATTATATATTGTATTTGCTGACAAGGTCATTGTATCGACCATAAAACGTTAGAATTGATAACTTTAAACGAGACGGCAGATATTTTCGTTTCAACAACTTGTTTCATTGTTAATAACTTACTTCGCTTTAGAAATTGTACATACGTACAGCATGCTTTTGCGTATCGGAACAACTGAGAGATATAAACTCCGAATGCAGGTGATGAAGGTATATAGTGCATAAGTAAGGGAAGTTGACTATGGAAAAATTAAAGCCATCACGTTTATCACAGCACTTGGTTGTGAGATAACCACTAACGTCCACTAACGCCTGCGTGGTTAGAATAGCTGCAATAATTGAGCCCTCTCCGATTTTTTTTAATCTGATGTTTTTTTCTGGAGAGGGCTACAATGTCACAGCGTCTACGTAATGGTGCAAATATATTTTTAAATACGGGCGACTGCAGGCAAAATAAAAAGTTTTTAGTGACACTTTTTACATTCAACTTACTTCTAGTAAGACGAAATCTTTATTCACTATTTACAACATAGAGTGAATCACTCCCGCAGCTGCACCATTACGGAGATCCTAATGAGTAGTATCCCTCTCCCAAAAAAGGGGAGAGGGCTACATTATTGCAGCTATGGTCAGAGAGTCTGCTCTAGAGTAGTGGAGTAAGGAGTTAATCCTTACGTTGCGGGTTCGAATCCCACTGTGGGACGTGGAGACTGGTCGTTCGGATGAGACCGTATAAACCGAGATCCAGTGTCGTAGAAGGTGCTGGGTCGAAAAAGATTCTTTACTGCTCAAAGGCCCTAAGTGCCGAGCATAGGACAAAACTTGCAGCTCTCCATCGGCAAGTAGTGCCGTATCCATATAAGTGAAAAATTCTCGAGAGAGAGACGTTAAACAACAACAATCAATCCTCAAGCAGCTAGAAATTAATATTAATAATAAATGCAAAATCTGAATGTATTTAAAGAATGAATCAAAAATCAGGATTATTCAAAATCTAAATGGGTACAAATAATTCGAATTCGCATTCTCAAAGCAGTGATCTGAAGATATCCCCATTCAAAATAAATTTGTCACATATTACTTTGCATCGTTTTCTTGAAAACTTGCAGATTATTTGCCATTGAACTTTAACGTACGTCAGAGTGATAACTGTGATAATATTCTTAGAAAATATTTGTCTCTGTTCAAAGATAAGAATGTGAAAAATACATTACTCCAGTTTGATATTGTATCCAGAGGACGAGAGAGGGTGAGTACTATCTAGGTCATCAGACAGGGTTGACCTTACCCAGCAATAATAACGCTCCCTAATCCCAAGTTGGCAGGAATTACTGATTACTCGACGCCTGACTTACAGGACTACTTCATTTCGGGATTTTCTACTTTGAACACTCCATTTGACCAAAATGAGCTCGATCTACGCTTCTATACAGGAAATTCCAAGAGTGCATCAAGTCCTTCTGAACAAAGATAAATTGCTCTTTCTCCCCACAGAAAAAAAAATGTGTATTGTATTCCAGAAATTGTTTTAATTATAATTATGTAGTCAGAAACTCAAAAGAACTTTTCGAAATTTAAAATTCGTCATTTTTTGTGTCAGTTACAATGAGTGAAAACAAACTCGAGAGGGATGTTAAACAATCACTCAAAGCAACCAAGGTGAGTTCGATCTACACTCTCTATTCAGGATTCTTAAACTTCATAAAATCCTTATAAAAAACAAAGATACATTGCCGCATCCTGAAATTGCTCCGCCAAGCCCTGTTATTAACTCATTCCGTACACAAATAATGAAATGATGTAAAGTAGAAATTTACCTGTATTGTACCAACCATATTTCAGAAATTGTTTAAATAATGCGATCAAAAACTCAAAAGAAGTTTCCAAAAATTTAAAAATCACAAATTTTTAAACGTCAGTTAAATCGAAATGTTCGACTTTTCTACAATTTATACAACCATAATTGATAAAAAAAATTTCAATATTATTGACAACTGCTTCTTCAACAAAAAATTGAAGTCGAAAATTTTCTTGTCTCCTGGTCAATCATCAACAAAATTACTTTGTTCAAATAACTCTATACCTTCATTAAAATCTTTTGAAGTTGACATTAAAGGAAGTTGAAGTTCTTTATAGCAAATATTTATTTAGTCTTCGGAGACCAGACCTTTCAACACTCTTGAAATTCCAATGGACACTAATTGTGCTGCTCCACAAACCGACATGGTTTTATATTCCTATGAAGCAAACATTTGTACAGAAACATACGTGAGAAGAAGAAAGCATTTACGTTGGCTATCAATTCAATATACATTCTATCAAAATACATTTTTCACATGTATATAGGATCTCACATGATTTGTAGTTGGATATGATTTTTATCCAACGAGTTGTGTGGATTTTATCCCCAAGCCTTGGCGAGGGGATAAAGGCTCGGGGATAAAAACACACAACGAGTTGGATAATAATCATATCTAACTACAAATCGTGTGAGATTCTTTTTAACCCATTTTTTTATACACTACAATCAATGTTTATCACTGCTTTTATATAGGACTCCACTTCATTTTACTTCATCATACTAACGTAAAACTCATTGTGGCGTCACAACCGTGGGATACGAAAACGATATCATATGAGCTAAATCAACGGGAAATAGTGGTAAACATGGGATGGATAGATATATCGACGATGCATTATCGATAACAATAGACACTTCTATTAATATGTCAACTGCATTTTATTTCAAGTTCAAGAAAGATTCATCGTGTCGACATATACCTGAAAATATTTATTGCTAGGTTGTCTATTAATCTCATTGTCGACTGATGGCCACAGCAAAAAACTTCTCAAATTCTTCACAAAGTTTTCATTTTTAAAAATATATACTCTGCTTCATAAGAATAAAGATATGAGTCTGTTGATAACTAGCGCAATTGGTACCCTTGAAAATTCCGACAAATTGTTGGAAGGCTACCTCCCAAAAATACATAGATATTGTTAATCAGAAACTCCACCGTCTCTGTAAATCAATGAGTTCCATTTTAATTGAAAAAAGGGCAGCTGTCTGTTTTAGTATCGTTGGAAATGATTGGCTTAAAGTTGAAAAGTTTGGCGTTTGAATACTGTTGACCTTGGAAGAATTCTGTAATTTAAATTTTCTTTAAACTCCGATCTTTTTAAAGTATCTACATCTGTTTTACACCACTTGCCGAATTAATTGTTGAACAGTACTCCAGAAGTCTCTTCTTTGCTTCTATTAGTATTTTAATGAGAAGAAAAGAAAGATTCTTGGTACAACATTTTCTGGAAGCCGCTATGTATCTGTCTCCTAAAGGATTTTATGTTGCATTGGAATCCAGATTATACGTATGGTAATTCAATTACATTTTGATAATGGAGAATATTAAAATATTTCAAAACTGATTTCTGCGTTTGAATTTTTTTTCCGATTTCATAAATCAAGTAAATAAAGCAACCATTCTTCCAAGTGATGAAATACATATATCGATATCATTCGTCCCAGTAATAAAATACAAATGTAGATTTCGTTAGCCCAAACAGAAATCAAGTTTCCTTTCGTCCCAGTAATAAAATACAAATGTAAATTTCATTAGCCCAAAAAGAAAATCAAGTTTCCATTCGTCCCAGTAATAAAATACAAACGTAAATCTCGTTAGCCTAAACAAAAATCAAGTTTCCATTCGTCCCAGTAATAAAATACAAATGTAAATTTCGTTAGCCCAAAAAAGAAAATCAAGTTTCCATTCGTCCGAGTAATAAAATACAAATGTAAATTTCGTTAACCCAAACAAAAATCAAGTTTCCATTCGTCCCAGTAATAAAATACAAATGTAAATTTCGTTAGCCCAAAAAGAAAATCAAGTTTCCATTCGTCCCAGTAATAAAATACACGTGTAGATTTTGTCAGTTCAAGTAAAGAACAAGTTAGTTCAAAGCAAAGAATTCGTTTTTAAGGGGAAAAAATCATTAGTTCCAGCAATGTAATACCCCGAGGTGGTTTATAAAAAGCGTAAGCTGTCCCAAGTTATGTTGTTTGACATAGGTTAGAATAAGCTTTTATCCAATCCTATGTCGCTATGACGCGTTACAACTAAAATAAAATTAATTCTTTGCATATGAAAGAGATATAGATAAATGTTTCACTCATCCTGAGCTTCGAATATATTTTTTTCTCATTGGAATTTATATGTGTGTTTTGTAGATTTTTCAAAAGCATTTGATACTGTATGGAGATCCGCACTTTTATACAAATTGAATAAAAAGGGTATTGGTGGTAACTTTCTCAAACTTTTAACAGACATGTATTTAAACACATACTATTCTTGTAAAAAAGACAATCAAATGAGCGAGAAACATAAAGCCAATAGAGAAGTCAAGCAAGGTGATAATTTAAGTCCAACACTTTTCAATATTTTTGTTGATGATTTTAAGAATTAATTTATGAATGTAAGTACATATCCTGCTTATCTTAATGCTATGCCTATTAATCATATGTTTTTTGCTGATGATCTTGTCCTTGTATCAGAATCAGAAGTTGGTCTACAAAATTGTATAGATATTTAAGTAAAATATTGTTCTGACTGGAAATTGTGTGTTAATATGGAAAAAACAGATGTTATGATTTTTTTAAAAAAATCTGTTGATGAAGCATCATCTAGATTTTATTATAATCACAAAATGATTAACATAACAAATGAATATAAATATTTGGGTGTTGTGTTAAGATCTGATGGGAAAATGAAATTTGCCGCTGAACAGCTATCAGAACGTGCTAGAAAAGCATATCACGCTATTAAATCAAATTTTCTTGCAAATGTTAATTTTTCTGCTGAAATAATGTTGAATTATATCAGTCAATGATAATACCAATTATAACACATGGATCTGAAATATGGATAACTGACTTTAAATGTGATTTAATGTCTTCAGACCAGTTTCCTTTGAAACAAGATGTGTTTGTGAATCACTATGCTCCCGGCGGTAAAAAAGTTTTTTAAAAAAACTTTTTTTGCAGACAAGTCACAGTCAAGGACACAAGGTCATCGACCTTGGTGTCATTTGAAAGAACTGCATTAGTGGAGTATGCATACCAAATATGAAGTATCTACCTCTCATGGTTCAAAAGTTATGGCGAAAAGTCTAAAATATTTAAAGATCATATAACATCAGGAACTTCAAATTGTTATTGATAACGATGAGACGACTTATGTCCCACCTCTGTGCCGTGAGAGGACTTTTAATTGGCTATTTACTACACCATTTGACATTCGGCCGCATTTCTATCATATGTATATTTCAACAGTGAAGGGAAGCTGTGTAAATTTCAGAAGCTAATTAGGCAACGTCGAGAATGCCACGCCTAACTGAAAGTCCAAACTAAGCGTGTAATTCTTCTAAACATTTAAATGTTCTAATGTTTCAAGTTAAATCAATAAACAGTATTTTATAAAGCGATATCATATACAAACTGCATCAAAAGCTTTGTCACAGTGAGCTCTAGGGGAAAGGAGGTGGTGGATTGTTCTAGCGTAGGACGTGGAATTTATAATTCAATTGTTTTCCAGCAGCACAGAAAAATATTTTCTTCGCCGTCCTGACCTTTTGAAATGACATTAACTTCCAGGTGATAATTATAAAACAGGTACCAACTACCAAAGCAGAGGAACAGCGCTCCTCTACCTGTGTCGAGTCCACCCACGCGAAAGGAAGCCTGCAGCTGCAGATAGAAGGAGATAGTAAACAGAACGCACCGGAGTAACTGTATCTATGTCGTATATCATGTTTTTCGGTATAAATTATGACATATCACGTTGTAAATTTTGAGTTTACTAGGGGAGGTAAGTGCAAAATTTACATTGGTTAACTTTTGCATTTACCTTGCCCTTTCTTAGAAATTTCAGAATTTACAACATAACTGAAATGCGCAATCATTATGTGTGTAATTGTTTACATATACTTACAGACAATCTATTATTTATAGTAAACACAACGCGTAATATCTGTATTATTGAATGTTATATTGTTAAAGTGACATATAGGCCCGATGGGCCGGGTGTTTCAATTCTTAATATATGTATATTTGTTGACAACTGTTGTAATTGTATATAACACATGTCACTATAATAAACAATTTACTTACTTACTTACTTGTTTAACTTTGATTGTTTGATTTAAACAAATGATTTATCAGAGAACAGAATAGATTGGGGAACAGGCAAACTGACGATAAATACCCTCTCTATACCAGGTCATGGGTAAAAAATACAATGAACTAAGTTAATTTTCACTTTGCTTGTTTCACAGTCCACTCACGGTAAACGTTTGATACTAGTATTTTAAGCCAATGATAACACTTTTGTTCAGTTCAAAGTTTATTAATCCAAATTTACAATTTTACTGTGATCGTATAGATTTATAGTATTATAAGCGTTTTCGGAATTTGATCAGGACAAACCAATACAATAAAATAAAAGTCCAAAAGATTGATTCTCAGGACTTATATTCTCATATAGGTTTTTTTTAATGATAAAGGACATGATAGGCCAAGACTACTTTTTGGTCCTTAATTTTTGGTGTCTTTCAGAATGATGCACCAGTTTATCCATTAAAACCTGATGTCACCCATGCTACAAAATGAGTATTGGTTTTAAGATTTGGAATACACAGAGGTCATAGAGATGTTCTCTCATTTTTATGCAATTTTTCATCGATTTTGCAGCACATTTTGTTTCGGAAAACAAAAGAGCACAAGAGAAATAAATCTCAAATATGATGAAATTCCACCAGAAATGAGGAAATTCGGGAAAATGTCCTACTTCTACACCCTATAGTGGTTTCCCTGTATGCTTTGAAAGAAAATTAGTGCTGATTTTAAAGCAGGCATTATTTTAATCTTAACTGCAAACTCTCATAATTGTACCAGTGTTCTAATTTTTATATCAAATAAGTGGCCAGATTTGGCATTTACCCTACCTTGTCCTTTATTTAAATTTTACCTAGTCTACATAAAGTAAGAACACTACAAATAGATGAATACATATACAAAATAACAACCATGAGATAAGCAAAATATAAAGTACTGCAGAATAGATCTATGTATTCAAATATCATTGGTTGTTTTCCTTTTCTAGCTGGTATAGCTGTACGAAAGGCATAAAAAATTGTATTCTCAAAGCTAGCTAGGTACATGTGATTAGGCAATAAACATGACGTTTTCTAGAAAACATTAAAGTACGTAAGATATTTAAACTAAAACGAAATACACTTTTATAAACAATTACCCCACATTCTTAAATCAAATAAAGGTCGTTTTAGCAACACCTCGAAGATAAAGCTATATACACTATCTGAAACCTACTTAAACCTTTAATATATTATACCTACTTAAACCTTTAATATATTAAACCTACTTAAACCTTTAGCATATTATACACAATAATATATATCATTATTTCACAATAAGATAAGCAGGTCGCGTTAGTGAAATTCTTTTGCCTATTTCTAAATACTCAGTAATGTCAAAGAAGAATTCCATTCCGAAAAGGAATTTCAAGTTTCTTTCGTAATTAGAAAATAATGTTTCATATAAACCAAGAGATGGTACCTTTACGGGTAGAGAACTAAGAACCGTTAATTATACGTTTAAATTTGTAAAAGCATTGTTTATGGGCTAATCAATAACGTCCATAATATAGAGAATTATGTATGTTTTTGTTTTTTTAGATGTATAATAATGCCCATCTCAGACTCGTAATTATGTCTGTGAGTGTGTAACCAATTTCTCATCATTTGAAGTTTCCTTATCTCTTATTTTGATCATAAATGTATAAAATATGCCCCTGCTGTAGGCTGTGTGAGCCTAAACAATGTAAAATACAATAAAGGCTTAAAAGAGGATGTCTTCGTCTATCCCCCCCCCCTCCCCTAATTCTAGCCTATTCTGTGCTTCCACAAAATGAAAAATTCACTTCTTAATTAATTGTTTAAGAAATGTCACTGATATTTTTGTTAAGTTTGAATAAGGATGATATTAGGCCCTGTATTGCTTGTACATTTTTTTTAAAATTAATTAAGAATATGCTATTTAAATTAATATTATAATTATACAGACATATTTTGATTCCTCTTTTCTATTATACCGCTTTATATTTATTTATCAATATTTATTTTATTTATTTATTCATTTATATTTATTTCATTTATTTATTTATCTATTTCATATTTATTTATTTATTTATTGGATTCCTTTATTTATTTATTGGATTCGTTTATTTGTAATTTTTTTTTACTTCAAGTTTTAACTTACGTTTTATTTAAAACACAAATTCATACTGCTTACAGCACTCCAACCGCTGAATTGACCTTCCCATCCGAGTATGAGTCGAAAAAAAAATTGATCATCACCAAAACAATTTCTTATGATTAAGGTCTTTATACACAGAATACTATAGCCGTGAGTGCAGATTGTACAATAAAGTTGTGTAGGGACAGCGGGATTGGCCAGCCAGTGTTAGTAGGCCAGCCCACACAGTACAAGGTTAACCTATTGACAGCACGAAATCGAGGGAGCGTGGGCGAGGATCCAATTGGAGATCACCCACGCACTATATCCATACCGAACTCAGTCTCACGATCTATCCGTCAGTTAATTATCATCATATTCCTTTTGATCGTTCCTACCAGGATTTTTCATTCACAACATAAAAATAAATCAATTGGTTTCGAAGGCGAAGTCTATTTATAGATGTGGGAGAAATAGAAACGACTAAAATAGATCCATTCGTGTGAACTCGGGATTTTACATTAGCTCGTAAAGCACCTGTTTTGTCGATAAGTGTCTGTGACGTCAATGATCACTTTGACGTAGGCCGGAGATATTTATAAACATTAGAGATAGCGTGTGTGTTCAGATTTTAAAGAAGAGTGGATCGGAGCGGATTGAATTTTATTTTTTTTAAGTGATGCTACCGGTAGAGATTAAAACATCAGAACGCCAGGTTCCACAAGTAAATAATAACTTGAAAGAAATCATTGTGCCAAAATATTTGGAGGGGGTCGTCCCCCCAATATTCAACAAAAATAAGGACAAAATTCGGCCTGTTGATGCAAAGTCAAAAACAAACACGAAAGTTTGGAAGCATTCACTGGACTTAAGTGGATTCAAACCGGAGGAAATTCAGGTGAATTGTTCGGACTCTAACACAGTTTCCGTGACAGCAGAAAAAATTAAAAGCAATGACCAGAAAGGATTTCAGCTGAAAAGAACAGTGTTTGTCCCAAGGGGAGTGGACATGTGCAATATTTCCAGCTTTGTGTCCGACGACGGAAGGTTGGTGGTCCAAGCCCCGTATCAGCGTACCCCGGCCAGGGAAGGCTGTCAAACATGTTCTTTAAAAAGAAAATTGAATGAAAGTACAGAAAAATCTCAGGGATACATTAATGCCAAAAAGCTTAGGACTGAGTCAATCGATACCACAAACGGGACAGAAAATCAATGTGGTTCAGAGGCTGGTATTGCGGAGGCAGACCGACGTCATCAGAGAGGCGCGATGTCGTGTCCCCCCACCGGAAATACCCGGTCGTACGGTACAGGAAAGGAAGAGGAGGAAACAGTAGATATTGACCTCACTGAACCTGATACCTCACCCACATCCAACATGTCTAAATGTAAAACTATAAATTCCAATAACGACAAAAATCCATCCTTACCTGAATCAAATTCTGCCAAAACTCATGTTTGCCCTCCGTCCCCTAAATCTCAGGTAAACTCAGACTCCATCCCCGCCAAACTGTCCCCCGGGACATACAGTAATGCTGCCAGGTCAGTGAGCCCTCCCCCTAAGGTGCTGGGGATAAGTGAGGGGTCTGACGTCTCCTATAAAGACATTGGTCGACTTCCGTCCGTCCGGCGCCAGTCCGTCGTTCTAAATATCCCCATAGAGAACTTTTTCCCTGACCATGACGACATCGTGATATCTTTACAGGGGAACACGCTCAAAATAAAAGCCACCAGGACTCAGCAGGTCAAGCAGGCCAAACTCTCAGAACTGTTCGTCAAAGAGCTCGTGTTTCCTCCCCACTTTGACTGCCGCTCAATCCAACTCGCCCGGGACCCCAAGGGTTCTCTGATAGTCACCGTGGACAAGTCTCTATGAGTGTGTGTCTGTCTGTAATGTAGATGTATGTATTTAATAATGTTGAAATGATATTAAATTTATTGTTACGTTTTAACATAGATTTTTTTTCTTTTTTTTATGTATGTGAAAAGGGTAAAAAAAAAATTACACTATATCCTTTGCTACCAATGGGAGAGGAGCCTAGCCCTTCTAATTAACCCCACACAAGTTATCTGTTGTAGATCTTAATATTTATAAATTGCATTATTTCAATGTTCTATTTTTTCTTTTATTATATCATATGACACATCATTTCAGTGTTGTGGGGTCGTATTTTTCTCCCTATTTATGGCATTCACTATACTGAACAGGTTACAAAGAAGAATTTATTTATCTGAGATAAATCGGAAACTTTTCATCTATTTCCTAAATTCATCCTTAAAAAGGAAAAACCCACTACAATTTAATGTAGGGCAAATCTTAATTACACCTACTTATTTAACTGGAAAATAGAACCATGGTACGTTCTGTGAAAACTTTAAGGCACGATGGCATTTGAAAAAAAGGAAAAATAAATTTAATGGATTTCCTAAACTTTACGATTTATTAAACATGGCTTGGTAAACGAATATCATATCTATTCATGACGCACATGTTTTTCTCAGAAAAAAGAATTTACTTTCAGTAAATACATGTAAAATTAACCTTTATCTAATTTTATTGACCTCAATTGTACAAATTCTATATAGGATACTTTTTTTTTATCTTTGACCAAAAAATTAAACATATAAATAAAATAAAGCTAGACATATTGTGAGCACCGAGCTAATAAATGATACCCTCAGCCTTCCATAAGATTAAAATGCTAATTCCATGTTTTGCTTTAGGAGGCCCAAAATAAGTGTCAGATCAAAAAGTAAAATAGAAAGTCACAATGGCATTATTTAATAAAGATTCTGTGAAATCTCTTTAAATTTAATTCAGTGGCGTAGGAACAATTGCGGATAAGAAGTGGGTACCCTTCAATATTATAGAAAGAATGGCCGTGCCCATGCTTTGTTATGGGAAACCCAAAATGAGTCGGATCAAAACGTAAAATAAGATAGGTACCCCCAAAGCGTTACAGACGGACCGACATCCCTACCACTATTATATAAACCCTCCCAATTTTCAAGCGGGGGTATCAAAATATTTTTTAAAATCCTATAATATTGCAGAAAGAGTTATACATCGGAGTAAGTATGTATGTAAAAGTACACGCCAGTAAGCATTATAATGTTTTGAATATAAAATGTCAAGCAACATTTTATATTGACTCAGAGCTTAAAGTGCATATCTGACTTACAGCATGATCGTAAATACGACTTTATTAAATTGACACTTTATCTAACGCTGACTTTATTTAATTGACACCTTATCTAACGCTCTAACAATTTTGTCCTACATCTATATAATAGTTACATAGAAATTTCCTCTCTGGCTATAGTAAATACATTGTGCCGGTACCATGGCTGTAGGAACCGAAGGGGGGGGGGGGTTGCCCCCAACAATTTTGCCAATATATAGTATACTATAGAAAACAAAGCCACTAAATATATTATGCTTGTGACCCCTCAATAAAAACGTCTAATGGCCATTTTATTTTTTCCGCTTGTCAAGGAATTTTTGGTAGTTGATAGCGCCCCCAAATGAAAATAATGGCGGTGCCCACCCCCCTTGAAACTGCACCGCGGGCTTGAGTACCATATGACTGGGTGTCGGGGGACCTCCGTTCAATAAAATCATTCACTTAAGCATTGTCCATTCAGTAGCAACGAACAGGAATGCTTCATATTATTATGGTCTGTTTTAATTTAAGAGGAAGTTTTTTTTTCTCAAAAATAATAAATAATAATTATCATACCATCCCGCTTGAAAAGTTGGAAAGTATATAGTAATCGGGATGTCCGTTCATCCGTCTTTTACGCTTAAGGGTACCCATTTCTTATCCGCAACCCTTTTACCACTAAATCGAATGTAATGAGACTTTCACGGACTCTTGGTTTTCGTGCTATTGTGCACCTTCTGTATAACTTTTTGATCTGACACATATACTGTATTCCTTTTTTTCCCCCATAGCAAAACATGAACAATGTCATTCTTTCTTTAATATTGAAGGGTACTCCTTCTATACCACAAAATAAAAATTCAATGATAATATCACAGATATTTTTTACATAAAGCAAATGTTCACCTTGTAATTCGGGTCTCCCAGAGCAAAACTTGAACTTAACCATTTTAATCACATGGGAGGCGGGGGGTAACATTTTCGTTGTATTTTTTGTCTGTAAACCCCTACCCCTCCCCCATCCCACCCCAACCCGCGTATACAGAAAAAGCTGAGATGGGTTTGTAAAATGCCTATAGGCCTAGTTATTCCCAGTTAATAAAAAAGTTTTACAAATTTAGTTATCTCTCTTTATTTGTGTACTACTGCACTTTACACGGAAGTTTAAACATCAACGCGGAATTTTAAGTGTACCAGTACCTATCAGATTTAATTTCATTACTTCCAAACCTTCAAGTTTTCAAATGTATCTCACACAAATGTCCTCAATTAAGTTTTTCTGTTTATTTCTAAAGTTTAGGATCTGTTAACCATATATCTTTGGCTAAATGGCACAAGCGCGACAACTTAAACTGTTTTATTAATATATTTGAATACCAACACTGACTTCAAGTAATTCTAAATTTAAAATTATTATATACTGCCTGGACACGAAAAGAAAAAAAATGTTAAATTAAGCCTTAATAGATAAAAATTACATTTTCTTGTGGTGTCATCACTGCAATCTATCTGGGTCTTTATACAGAACAAATGGGTCCATCTGTTGCTTTTAGATCTTTTTTAACAAATATAAATACTATTGCGTTAATTCCGTTATAATAACCTGGTCAATGAATACAAGTTAGACCGGAGCCGGTTCCACTGTAATCCGGAGTTCACTCACCAGATAATTCCCGCCATCTGTTCAGCTGTTCGGGGGACAGTCTAATTCCAGTAATGCCGCATCACAGGGCTTTTTCTTCTTCATCACTTTGATCTGCATAATGTAGTGTGGACAAAATGTAGAAATGAGATAATATAACGGGAACATAACGTAGAAAGGAAATAAAAGAGCCAGGACAGAAAGTAGAAAAGGATAAAATATAGAGAGGACAAATATAAAGGACCATATCTGAAAGGTAAGACTACGTTTGTATACAATAAATGGAGGTGGGGTGGGGTGGGGTTAAAATACTTATATTTTTACGACAAATTAAGAAATAATCTCAGTTGGAAAAAAAAAGGAATACACACAAAAATTTTAAAAAATGAATATAGTTGAAGAACGCATGGAACGCATGCAAAAAAGATCTAGAATACATGTACAGTTGAAAATAAAACATGCAAAAAAAAGTCTTAGATATAATTGAAAAAAAGAACCCATGCAAAAATAGATCAAAGCTCTTTAAAAGGTCTGAAATGAAAATAAGTAAATTTCATTACAGGTTGAAAAAATAGCTATACTAGTATGACTGGATATAGTGATAGCGATCATGAATGTAAAAAAACATGTTTGATTGAGTCTGGTCAAAATAGAACTTCTAAAAGATCATATATATTAAGACAATATTTCCTAAATTTCACAATTGTTAAGGTATATTCTTTTGACTAATTAAGTGATCATGCAGATAGATAGCGAGATTTTATCGGTAGATCTGCTGAAATCTTTGTAAATTGAGAAAGGCTTCAGTACTTGTTTTAATAAAATTTCTCTTACTTCCGCAAAGTATAATATTTATTCCTACCTTTTGAAACATTCAGTTTCCGTGTTTCATCTAGAATAAAAGGACTTTTTTTTAAATTATAAGACGACCATATTGATACATGTATCATGTTACATGTATCTTACAGTAGTAATGCTTTTATTAGATCAATTTGGTTGTCAGAAATTAAACCAAGGTCATCTGCAAAAGTTTCGACTAGACTTTCTTTCCTTTTCCTTTCCTTTCTTTACTTTTATGTGTATGCGGGCATTGTCAGAACTTGTTTTGTTCAATTAGGGTTGAGAAATCATCGAGGAATATTTTAAAAAGAAATTGATCCTTATAGAGCAAAAAAAGCGTCTTGTGATGTAAATAATTCGCATCGCTATTACATTCTTATGAAATGTTTTTGAAATCAAGGATTTAAACCAAATTTTTCATTAAAAAAACGCCAATATAATAATATTGTTGGTTATGTACAGATTACCTACACTTATTACTAAAGTATGGTACAATTTTCAGTAGCAGCTTTATAGATCAACAAAACACATGAAAAATCCTAATATTTAAATACATCTGAACCTGCAAATTTATGGAAGTACGGGACGAATACGGTCATGTGACTTGCTTAAATCTTTTTAGCTGAACGTTAAAGTAGTCTGACGGATAAACAAGAGTGACCTAAGTCCATGGTACACAAGGGAAATAATCAATTTTGTTTTTCATTATTTAAACAAGTTATCCCCCGTAGACCACAATATGAACCGCAGTATAAACTGGGTCTCTTCGTTTGCATGAAATTTTTATTTACCGCATATTGTGAATAATTTAAAGGATAAAAAAATGATACAAAGAGAATAACATTCAATTGTGACTTAACATTTCTTTAATTGATTTTTAAAATATTTCTATACAAAGCTTGATCTGTTTAATATCGCCGCCCTTATTGTGGCCCTCACTAACCCAGTTGTCGGCGATTCAAATGAAGTATCGTGGTTCTAAAGATTGCTAATTGTTTAATGCCGAGTGGGCAATATTTCAGTCATATTTTGACAGAGACGAAAACAGAAATGTGAAAAGTGTATGACAATGACGATTCGTTTACAACGGCACACGGACAACTCCGTGAATATATTTCTGTTATACTTTTTTCCCTTCATCTCATATGTATAAATGTATAAAAATTAAAATAGCATATAAAGAATGAAGAAAAAAATCATAGAAACAATCTATAGTATTATAGAGGAAAAAATCAGAGAAACAAGCACTAAATGAAATTCATTTTCTGAAAGTTTTTAGATTAAACCTATAACTCCTCTTATTCAATTTTTGAACTTTGATTTCCATAACAATTGTATCACCTCTGCAAGTTTATTAAATATCTAACTGATCTTGTACCTTGTGGCAGGAGATAGGTCTAGACTTAGGGCCTGTTGTCCAATTCAGTTTAGCTGAAGGAAATATTGATTAAATTAAATTTTCTTTGATCCTGCATGATTCTCAATATACCTTAGACCGATGAAAATAAATTAGACCAATGAAAAGAATCGATGCTATTTACCCTGGATTTGTACATATTCTCCGTTTCCTTGGATCTTAAGAAAGTTGACAGACCATTTTATTTAGTATTGTGGGGGAAATAGTTTCTTATACTAGCTCCTTATATAAACCAATCAAGGCCTCCTGACTTACTTTTAAAAAATTTAAAAACCTTACTTATAGCTACGGAATTTTGCAGGAGCCTTTATATACAGTATATAAGAACAATACATTGAAGATATGTATCAATAATTTTATAAACTTATGTCAACAAAGATCTTGAAGTTAACACGTCTTATTTAGGTTCAAAAATCGATTGTTTTAGCGTGAGGCACTTTAAACTTTTCGACCTGATAGAGAAAAAAACAATAGACACAGCTCTATAAATATGTCTAGGAATTGTAACGGGTTTTATTGAAGAATTCACGTTTCTTTTATTTGATATTTCATTTGTGGTAATCTAATGGCTGCAAGGGAAGCAATTAAAGGGTATGCTCTCTCTCTCTCTCTCTCTCTCTCTCTCCTACTATATAGTTGTTTTTAATCACTTCAAGGATATTCATTTGGTGACATTTAATAGGTAGGAAAAACATTCCAAACAACATATCCTTTGTAAATTAGTAAGCCTAAATTGTTGGCGTGATGATTTCAAATCAGGAGTCGTGAAGAGATTTCAGTGATTTTTTCTAATGATCGCAATGATAATTTAAAAAGAATTAGAATTTCTCCACTTTAATTGCTCATACAGTAAAAGAAATAATCACCTACAAAATGTATCAAATTAACCATCGAAAAACGATATTATGTATGAAATAATTACTGTATTAATATTACTGGCTAAACAATTATATTTCAATACATTCCCTTTTGAGTAAAAATTTCAAATTAACATACAGGTGCCAAGCAGGGATAAAGTTTTCTTCAAAAATTAAAGAAAACCTATGCATTTTCATTCTAATGCATTGAACTAACCTTAGTAAATATATGATAGAATGGGGTTCATTAAATTACTGATATTAAGAACATATAGACCCTTCCCCCCGGGCTTCTGACCGGGCAATGTTCGTAATTGACTCGGTCGAACACAGCGGTACGAAGTCATCTAATGGCTAGAGAGAAATATGGATTCGCGCCGGTGCTGGTTGCTACAAAGGATTGTATATCTCAAAACAAAGTACATGTATATCATTTAGTTTATGCCATCGCTAAAATTAATACTGAAGTTATTTTTTTAAGTTCATTAATATTCACACACCAAACACGCAAATACAGAAACAAAACAAAATAAAATTTATATATATATGAATGAAAATCAAACTGACATTGATTTTTTTGACTTTTTTATTGATATGTGTCTAAACAATTAAAAATCTCTTTGTAGATTAAATGCTAAATTATATGATTTTATCTTAAACTTTTTCAATAAAGAAACGTTCTTCTTTTTTTAAAAAGTGTGCTTCATGTATACTTATTACACAGGTACTTGTGGACAGGAACCCCCCCC
>PRKT01000070.1:1364248-1381556 GCA_003671525.1 Saccostrea glomerata
TTGTAAATAACATTTGTTTTTTGACAGTAAATTTTATTGTTTTTACGCCTGTCACATTGATTCATTAGATCACTTTCTCATTGTAGCAATACATAAATATTTTATGTGTGTTTCAAACTACGCATTCCTGGGATAATTTGTATCAATCTGACAAATAAAAACATCCATAATGTTTATTAACTGTCCCTGTCTGAGTTGTTTGCAGATCTTTAAATATATCATTATCTCCCAGAATTCACAAGATTTTACCCATCTAACAAATCAAAAATAAATACTGTGTGTGAAAATTGATATTTACCATTTGGAGAACAATTGTGATAATTCAAAGCCCAATCTATGCTTCGCTGAAATTTTACAACCCCCAGAGAAAAACTCAGGGGCATATTATACAATTTAAATCTTCGATTTGTAAATTAATCAATGGTTTAATCATCAGACTTTATGACAGAGATCCAATAAAGCCATGCACGAATTAACAATATACTAGAATAATGGCTATATATTTGCTGAGTGATTCATAAAGACTAGTACATTAATTCATAATCCAGTACCAATAGTACGAATAAACTATACTTTATTCAGGTTAACCACAAAAAACTTTAACCTTTTCAGAAGAAAAATCTAATGAAGGATGCTGAAAATATAGTTTTTTTTTAAATAATTTTTTCAGTCGTCTTGGAAACAGTTCGTAGTATTGTCAATTATAACAAAAGGAACCTGAAGTGAGAGAATTTTTTCTACCTATTGACATTAAATTCTTTGAATTGGGAAAATATTTTGTACTCTTGCCTATATTTAAAAAAAAAACCACTATATATATATATATGTGTGTTCGTTCCAAACTTTAATTTTCATCAATTCAGGTTATTTTGATTTTTTATTATCTGATATATTTGAAACGACACAATAGCTTTGAAATTCTTTCTGTTTTCACGAGTTTGTAGATGGGGTTTATCCTGCGAGTTCCTTGACCAAAATGCCGAAATATTCTCTGCCCCGTAAACGCATCCTCTCCAAAACAGACGTTCTTTTCAAATCCTTGACCTTATCTGTGTGACCTTGGTCCGAATCTTCTGCGAACTACATATTCAGGATTCCATTATAATTAGTATGACTTGCAGAACTCCGTTATCCTGATCACAAAATGCCTAAGAATTAAGGCATAAATTCCAATTCCCAAGCAAGTATGTAAGATTAAGAGGTCAAAACATATCCATTAAACAATTTGTAGTTATATGATATTTTAAACAAAGACTTTGTGTTGGGTCTCATACAGTTTCCATTTTCTAAATTTCAGTTGATTTTTTTTCTTGAAAAGCGCTACCTAGAGAATTTTATACTGGTGAAACTTTCTTTATTTCACTGACCTACTTGTAAGTCAGGCGGGGGGCTTGTCTTACTTTTATAACAAACAGATATACGGACATGGTGATTCCTAGTCCTAGTATATAACAACATATGCCGAAAGAGAAATATGACAACATCAAAAGTAGTGGGAATTAACTATAACTAACTTAGAGGGCTCAGACATATAGATGATTAAAACTACTACTGGCTCGGGTTGTTAATTAATTAATCCGTGGGGAGGAATTCGTTCTGCATTCAGGCTTCTCCTTTGTGGCTATTTCAATAATCGTAAAATCACAATTTCACATACGTTGCCATTCCTTGGACCTAAATTAAACAGTCTTTATTCACCTTTATTTGTATGAATATCTTTTTCTTTAGACAACCAACACAGCTGTTCTTTTTGTTGCAAATTTATTTCTTTTTGAATAATTGCTTGTTTACTTGTTAGTTTTAATCGATGCCGTACAAATTTACGACCGAAGAAACGGGACATCACGAATACGACTGTCGCAAAAGGACGTTAGGACTATTACGACTGCTGTACTCTAGTTTATAATTAATGACTATATTCAATCACTGTTAATATCGGATATCGATATCCCTTTTATTGGGGAGTCTCAAGCCTTAAATGTCATACATTAAATTATTAAAACCTGCAATTTCAAAATGTAAACTTATGTGTACTCAGTAATCGTAGAATTAAAGGGTCCATTTGTTCGAGCAGTTGAATTGATTAAAAATATTTAAATAAAGAAATGTATATCTGACACTTGTAAAGTTTTAGAATTTTCTTCCTATTAAGTACATTTTTTAAAGTAATTTATCAATATTTTTTAAGAAATATGTTCAGATTCTTTATGTCATTCAGATTATAGAATAACCGCAGCTGTGTGTATCTGACAATAAGATGTATCTTTTTATAAGTAAAAGTCATAATCAATAAATCACATCAATTAAAATCGGACCCTGAATCAAGTCGGGAGACTGAGCGAGGAGTTTGTTTCCACTTACAAGAAATACATACATTTTAATGATCAATTAGATATAAATCCTACAATCTGGCTTATCTTTATTTTAGTTGCTGAGCTGTGGAAGTTTGTACAATGTGGAGTTCATTTAGAAGGTAAACTATTTTAATGGTTCCAATCAGATGGTAATTACAATGTTAATTTCTTTTCAAATACAAAGAATTAAGAAATATTTGCTATATCTAATTTTAGTTTTAATTTATTTTATTTAATTGAATCGACTACATGTATTTTATTGGAATGTTAATAAGGCAGTAAAGATTGCCATATAATCTTCATCTTCTAAAAATATTTTTTCAAATGCCACATTTAATGAGACATTCTGAAGTTAAGATATTTTCTGCTGATGATTTTTTTTCAATGAATCAAGACCAGATTAATTTTTTCAAAGTTTCTGGTTATTTTCAAAAAGCCTTCATAAGTACCTTTGAGTGAGTCCGATATAGTTCAACCTTTATATCAGTTTATGTTTAATGTGACAGTGTCATAACTCTTTATAATCCTGTAAACTCTTTTGTCTTTAAGGTATTACTGGGTTGCCGGACTTGTTGTCCTACTCTACACGATATCAGTGATGATCAGAATGAGCACACATCCCAGTGACGGAATAGGCGGTCTATACAAAGAACTCGACCTCCGAGCCTCGCTGCTGGAGAGAAGGTCTCCTCTGGGCTGCAAGAAGAAAACTAACGTGGCCTTTCTGAAGGTCCACAAAGCGGGGAGCACCACCGTAATGAATATCTTCATACGATTCGCCTTAAAGAACGATCTCAATTTAGTGCTACCAAGACGTAACAACGGTACAGGGTTTAATTACCTCGGGTACGGAACAACAATGGACCGGAGCAAGATTATTCCGCTTCCAGGAAACGAAACCTACAACATCCTGTGTAATCACGTGGTCTACAATAAGGAGGCGTTCGATTCTGTGATGCCCATGGACTCTGTTTATGTGGCCATTGTGAGGGAACCAAAAAGTCACTTTATTTCGGCTGCTTCCTATTACGGGTTTATTCCTTTTCTGAAGAAAACAATTCCTCATCGAGGTAACGTCACTGATGGGATGCTGTTAGACATATTTTTGCGGCGGTTTGCCGTCAGCGGAAACCACTCCCAGGCTGGGCTAAACTACATCAACAACAGACAGTCGTTTGACTTTGGGGTTCCGCGTACCCTGTTTAGAAACAAATTTGTCATCAATAAGTACATTCAGAAGCTAGACAGTGAATTTCCCCTTGTCATGTTGATGGAGTACTTTGACGAATCACTAGTTCTCATGAAGAGGTACCTCTGCTGGGATCTAGATGAAATTTTATATGTGCCTCTTAATATCAACAAAGGAAAGAGAAAGCATCCCGTCCAGTTACCAAAAGATTCTGAAAAATTCCTCCATTATTTTGATTATGCCGACTTTCAGTTATACGACCATTTTCAAAAACGTTTTATGGATCAGATGAGGTTAGAAGGACCAGACTTTCAAGATGAAGTGAATACTTTTAGAGAAATAAAAAATCATGTGACGACATTTTGTCAGAGCAGGCCCCTTTCTAACCGCTTTATAAACTTAGAGTCCACAAAGTGGAATTCTGATTTTAACGTGACAACGGAAGACTGCAAGGAAATGATGATGCAAGAACTTCCGATGATGCGCATGCTCATAGACTCAGCTAATACTCGATATAGAGATTGGTTGAGAGTGCAAAAATTTAAAAACTCGCGACAACGAATGGTTGGTTGAGAACACAATCGTGCAATTATTAGGTGGAATTTTACTACTTATAAAAAGATAAACCAATTAAAGTGATCCGATAATTTGAAGCAGGAATATATATGATTTCAAGTGGAAAAGTAATGAATGGAGTTTATTCCAAGTCACTGTATTCCAAGGCTTTCTCATGAGCTACTGTACGTTGTGGAAACTCAAAATCTGGTCTGTGACGAATGACTTGTCGCCATGACAACACTGACCAGTACTCCGCATCAGACCAAAGCAAGAAGACCAAAGAGTTCCGAGTGAGTCACAAAGAATGATGAATGAGACTGATATTTGAAATCACAAAATCTAAAATCATTCCACCATTTCTTTCATTTCATTACTAAGTCTTGTTGTGATGCCGGTGAGTCCAATGTGTGGTAAAATCGCCGTTTATATACTGCAATTCATTCCAATAAAATAGACAGACTGAATACCGTAATATGACTGAAAAGGAGTAGAAGGCATTCAAAGCATGCATAATATGTTTCATGATTTTTGAGAACGTTCATATTCTGTTAACTGTTGCTGCTAGACTGGTTAACTAGCGAGTATTGTTTACATAATTTTTGTTAAAAACGAAAAGAAATATTTATTGTATGAGTGAGTTAATTTTTCATTGCATGTGTGCTACAGTTAACGAGTGTATTTTCAAAATAAAATGTGTGAATTAAAAAGAACGTCTTTATTAAAATTTCTGACAACCCTTTAATGAAAAAATCTCTTCCAGTTATTCTATACAACACTTTAGAAAAAAAATGAAACAATGGGTATATTGTGAAGGAAAAACAAGACATGTCGTATAAATGACCTTGTTTAACATGATCATGTTCCCAAAAAACACGACCCTCGGGGTGAAGTTCAGCCATAAAGAATATATCTTTATTTTTAACATTGGACAATAATGAGTTCATTTATTTCATACACGTGAAAAATTACGAAGTTTATTACACACGTGATTAATTAAGGTTTACGTGATTAATAATAATTTATGAAGTAAATCCTAGTTTTTTTCGCCCATACTAGATAATATATATTGATATTATTTCATATTTTTATTTTGAATAGTTAACCCCTTTACACTATATAACTTACTGAATATAAGAAAAGGGTGTGCATAGGCCTTACCTGTGGCCCAATCCTGATTGTATTATTCGATAAAATATGTTTAATGTAAGGTAATGAATATGATTTCTTGCATTCAATGTACTATAATCTTATAATTTTGAATAAATTCATTAAATTATTAATTCTAAATATTTTCAAAAATAATTTGATATGGATATGATTATAAAAATTTGCAATGTTTTAATTTTTATATTAAAAGTTCCTAACATGGAACTTCTTAAAATATAACATGCCGGAGTGAAAACAAATTCTAACATAATGATTTTACTAACATAGTGGGTTGATTTTTTTTAGTTTACCCGAAGAGGAATAAATGAAAGCATGACTTAAAAGTTGAAAACCTGGATCTAATGCTATTTTTATGCTAGTTTTTACCCGTGAAAGAAAGTCCATTTCTCGGTAAAGTTCATTGCAAGCAAAATAATATTAAAAGTTTATCTGAATATTTAACATTTCTTTGAACTTATTAGGTAATCATACTTGGGAAAAAAAAACACACTGTATAATGCAAATTGATTAATATTCGTACATACTTTAATTATTCGTACTTTAATTCATTCGTCATATGAAATCGGTGTAACAAATTAAGGATAAAAAAGTGCGCCATTTCTGCATTTTTGTGAAAATGACAGAAATGTATTCTTATACACTGTATATTTAAAAAGAAAGCAATTTTGGCCTTTGGGTTCATTTTTTTTACCCATTATACAAATGAACAAATCAAAGAAATTTCTGTTGTTAAGAGTGAGGAAATATCAATTATAATATTATTGCTCATAATGGAATAAGTACAACAGTGCATAGTAATATCATATGATTTGGATTTGATATTAAAGGTAGTCTGATCCTCAGGTTTATAGTAATCAAAAATACTCATAAAAGTATCTCTGAATCCACAAATTTTTGTAAATATACACGGTATTTTTAAAACTAAGTTAAAGATTAAAGTTAATCATATTATATAGGGAAAATTGTCAAATCTCCCATATTTTTGCAGAAAAGGCGAATTGAAATATCAGCAATGCATTATCTAATTGCAAATTGATCAACAAATATATTTTAGGATAAAAAACATTGGTTGCTGGATTCAAGAAAATCTTATTTCTCTAAAACTGTATTATTTTTTCTTTTATAGGGTACAAATGTCAACTTTTATAAGACCTTCTCCAACACTTCAAAAAAAACTTAAATCTTATGAAGATGAAGATGAATAAAATTAAATTGTTGCATGAAATGAAAAAAATTTCAATTTCAAGTTTTATTTTGATGCATTTCAACTTAAATATAAATTTTTGGAGTTATCCTTCCTGGCTGAGGATCTGATTACCTTAAAATATTTCATATATTTAGTAAACTGGAAGGATCACAAGGGTGGGAGTAACACTGTCTAACTTGTTTATAAAATTACTAAAATCCTTCAATTTTTAATGTTCCGTCTACGTTGCCGTAGTTAGACACGGCTTCGATTATACGTTTTTCATGCCAAAAGAAGCAAACTACTTACAAAGCAATCAGCTGTGTATGTTATCCAAATAAAAATACGATTATGTGATTTGTATCGAGGAAAGGATTCGGTTTACTCGGGTAAAAACGAGATTTAACCCCCATTTAAAAGTAACAATGGATTGTCCTGTCTCCATATGTTACAATTTAGGATTCAGCGGAGGAGATTTTTTATGTTAATTATACTTACTGTAAACAAGAGGCCCATTGACCACATTGCTCACCTGACCACATTAGCTAGAAAAAAAGCACAAATCAGTTTAGCATTGAAAAGTTTAAATTAAGGGGGAGGGAAGGACTTGAATTTTAAACTATCTGAGGATGCTTTCATAACAATAACATTGGCTTTATTGTTCTTGTACAGAAGATTTTTAAAGATTCTTCCTATAGATCCCTTTGTAAAAAGTTCATTCCCATTGTGGTCCTTCCCTACTTCTTGGGATCACTACAGTACCCAAGGATGCTTTCATTTCAATATGACTAAACATGGCTTTTTTGATCTTGAGAAGAATTTATCTCTCCTTTAAGTCTGTATTCCTATGTAAAACTTTTGATCTTTTATTGTGGCCCCGCCCTTCCCCCAAAGTTGATAATTTGAACAAACTTGATTCTAACAGAGGATGCTTTCATATGAACATGACCAATCGTGGCTTTGCTATTCTTGAGAGGATTTTCAAAGATTTTGCATACACTTTGTATATATTCTTATGGAAACTTGGATTGTTCATTGTGGCCCCGCTTTGACCCCGGGATCATGATTTGAATCTACACTACCTCAGAATGTTTCCAAATAAGTTTTATCTTCCATGGCCCAGTGATTCTTGAGAAGATTTTTAAAAGAGCCTTGAAAGAGGCATGGCCCTTCATAGACATTACCCCACTTCACTCAAAAACAGATTTTGGCAAGTTTGGTTGAAATTGGCCAAGTAGTTCTTGAAAATAGTCGAAAATTTTAAAAGTTTTCAAGCCGACAAACAGCTAGAAAGACAGACGGATGTCGGACAAAGTGTGATCAGAAAAGATCATTTGAGCCTTCGGCTCAGGTACGTGAGCTCAAAAGATTTTTTTCCAGTTTAAAAGTTTCAGCTTTCCAGGCTCAGTGGGTTTGAGAAGAAAATTTTTAAAGCTTATTTAGCATTTATATCTTAATGCCTCGCAATGAATATGATTGTCATGTCCGTCTTCCGTCGAGCTGTCCTTCCGTCAAACTTTGCATTAAGCTCAGTTCAAAGCTAAGTTTAAAAGAAACTATCCAAGATATTTTCATCAAACTTCATATGCTGATAGACAATGATAACTAAGAGCTATGCAACTGCATCACCATTTTTTACCTTGCCCTCTCCTTGGACCTTTGAGTTAGTTTCAAAGAATCATTTAGAATTTTTTAAACTTCATATGCTGATACATATTGCTGAGAGCTATTCAACTGCATCACAATTTTTGTTTACCTTGGCCCTTCATTTGACCATGACCTCACTTTCCTAAATGAGTGTCAAACTCCATATGCTGCTACATACTAATGTTAGCAAATTTAACTGTATCAACAGTTTGACCTTGACCTTTCATTTGACCTTGTCACTTTTATCAAAATTGTGTTTTAGTCAGTTTTAAAGAAATCAATCATAATATTTGTTTTTACTTGTTATGCTGATAGTTTTTCAACTGCATCAACATTTTTTGACCTTGGCCTTTCCTTTGAACTTGGTCTCACTTTCCTGATATCAGTTTCAAACTCCATATACATACTGATGTAAGCAATTCAACTACATCACTATTCAAGATATTCTGACCAAATTTCATACACTTATACAAATTTTCATTTTGCATTACTAATATTCCCTCGGCGGGGCATTCATGTCCTATGGAAATATTTCTAGTAGCCTAATGTAAAACTTAGATTCACTATTGTGCCCCAGTCCTACCCTTGGTAGCATTTTGAAAGAATTTCAAAGAAATTTCTATTTTTAGTAACCTCGGCAACATCGTTCATTGAAATCAAAAACCCATGCACAGAATTATGTATCTTAGTGTAGTCTACTTGTGTGCCAAGTTATATTGAAATCGAACCAAATCTGTAGGAGTAGTAGCATTTTAAAAGAATTTCACAGAAATTTCTATTTTTAGTAACCTCAGCAACATCGTTCATCGAAATCAAAAACCGATGCACAGAATTATGTATCTTAATGTAGTCTACTTGTGTGCATAGTTATATTGAAATCGAACCAAAACTGTAGGAGGAGTAGCATTTTGAAAAAAATTCACAGAAATTTCTATTTTTAGTAACCATGGCAACACCGTTCATCGAAATCAAAAACCGATGCACAGAATTATGTATCTTAGTGTAGTCTACTTGTGTGTCAAGTTATATTGAAATCGAACCAAATCTGTAGGAGGAGTAGCATTTTGAAAAATTGTTTACAGACAGACAGACGGACAGCTAGACAGACGGACGGACGACGGACGCATTACTGTCGCATAAGCTCTTCCGGTCTCTGACCAGTAGATGGTCTCTGACCAGTAGAGCTAAAAATTAAACCATGTATTATCACTGTTTTCCACCTGACAATATAAGTTCCAAGAAAATGAATACAGTGTTCTAATACATGGGTTTATGATTGTGTTTGGTATCAAAAAAAAAATATTGTTATGATAGTTTCAGATAGGGTCAAAAATTTAATTCCTATAATTGATTCTTTGAATAATATTACAATTAATCATATTTAATTAACATACACATTCATTTACATTTATCATATCACTATCACAATATACAGCATTGTGATTTTTTTTTCAAGATAATACATCATACTTGTAACATGATACAGTTATCATATCTGTTTTTTTTATACAATGTCTACTACAAAAAATAAGAATTGCAGTGATTTCCTAAAAATCGGGACTGACAGTTTTTACAGTGTTATATCTTGAAGACTTGCAAGGTATGATTTAGAATTAATTATACATATATTAACCACATCTTAATTGTTTTATCCCACAGCATTAACTTGGCACTTTTTGCAGTGCAATAAAGCAAATTAGCTTAACATTTGTTAATTTTTTAAAACAAAGTAATGATTGTTTGGCTGTTTGATCAGTAAATCAAAAAGAAAACCTAATTCAGAGAGTTGTGGATTTTCAATGGATTTATAGTTTTATGACAATGTCCAGATTTAAGATCACTTCACTCTCTGGTTAAGGAAACCATTAATGACCAATTACACCTCACACAGTCATAACTCAGATATACCCCCTACACTTAATCCCTGGAAAAATATGTGTTATCCCCAAGAAATATACACCGGACTATACGTAAAATATTTCAGAAATATAATTCAAAATATCTAATTCTCAAACAATGATAAATCCCAACTCTGTCTCACAATGGTATCACAACCATAAAATATAAAATACTCTTTATTGCACTAAATAACATGACAGTAAGGCACCTTTATTAAGGTGCCTGACCCCTATTAAGGCCGTATAATGGAGTCCAATCACTTCAGACATCCTCTTGCATTATTAATGTGTCCTGACATCACAGGTTCAAATGACAGTCATGCATTATGTTTCTCATGTTTTCCACTGTTGAAGAACCTGCAACACATAGAAAATTACGTTTATAATAACCTGCTTAAAATGAAAAGAGTATTACTTTCAAGTTAACTCCTTTTTTAATCAAATTTACAAACCTCCCCCTTAAAAAAATATACAGGATTTTCTACCTTTAAATCAAGAGAAGCATTTTCATGTCTGTTTTTCAATCTAAATATTTCTTGTACATATGAATAAACTGACTGTAAAGACTTTTTTGTTTGATCCTTTCTGCAGCTACAATTGATCACACACAAGAATCTTGATCTGTACAAAGCATATCTCTAAATTCTAACAATTTAAGTAGATTTCCCTGCTAAGTCCTACAACTCCTACTTTCATTGTGACTTAGATACAAAGATCAATATTACAGGTGGAGTTATCTCATCCTGTTGGAGACTATAAATTAGTTAAAGACCCATTTTTAGACGGAGGCTTAGCCTCCGCTCTATTGGTATCGCTCAGCTGCGGCGGAAGGGAATTTGCGATCGCCATCTAGCGGCAAATCACGTTAACTTCGATAAACTGACCTGCCTGTCTGATATCGGATACGTGCTGTATACAGACAGGTGATCAGTAATGTTTAGAGTCCGCTGCTGACACGCTCATTGGCTAATAAAAACTCTCGCTGACATAGAATTTAAATTGTCGGGGAAACCAAAACAGATCACGGAGTGCAGTTCTCTGCATCTGCTTTTAATGCAATTAATCTAATTCGGTCACAATATTTTCAACATACAATACATAATTCTTTTTTTCAGATGTTGTTTAACACAAGTGTTATGATTTCTCATGGACCTATAATTATCTCACACCTTTCGCCACGCCTGATGGTTTTTTTAATTAGATTGCGAAGGTCCTATCAGATTAATACCCTACACCTTGATAGAAGAAATCTGCATCATTGTTAAAACTGAAACTGACATATTTTAAATGTCCACTCACTGACTCAGCAGAGAGCTGCGGCTTATCTATTTATAGCACAGGTTCAGAATCTCTGCTGCATCTATTTTTAGAATTCCTTATCACATGATTGTTTCAGAAGAGTTTGCAAGCTAGATGGGACAAACTGACCCACATGTGTCTATGTTTACATGAAACAGTGGCTTGGATCTTACTTTGTGGTGTAAATTTAGTAATATTATGGCTAACCTGTGCAAAAAAGGATGCAATAAAACACTGTTGTCATGGAATCTGCAATAGTGACTCAAAATATGCTCACAAAAATATATGCAAGGAGTTCTTAGATTTCCCAAACCTTGGAGAGATATTGAAAAAGTGTAAAGGATGGGTGAACACTTGTAAACGGGAAGCTTGGATTTTCAACGAAATTGGATTTTATTCGTAAAATCGCGTATAATACTGGATATTAGGGTATCGTAGAATCCACGATATCTAGTGAAGGCAGTGTAATCACTTAATAAAACTTAAACAATGGCCGGGATGGCAAATTTTGCGGAGTAAGCTTTCATCTAGATGCAAATGTTTTCTAAAGGTATCAACAGCCAAGTAAGGATTTAGAAGTGATGCTTAATGCGCACTGGACAACAAATACCTGTAGAGCTTGGTATATTTCATGATCTGCACCCAAACACGCGTTTGTTCTGCTTAATATTTTTCATAATGTATGAAGTATTTGCATCTTCTTCATGTTCATACCCACCACATCAGAATTTTTAATTAAAAGTTGAATGTGCATGTAGATGCATTGATATATCTGAATGCTTGTATCTCAGCTCCTTTTAGTCCTGAAGAGTTAGATATACTAAAGTACTTTTTGGCTTTCTCACATTTCAGGAAGCTCTTACCATGAGTCACTAAAGAATTCAAATTAATATAGTTTATTGTTATTAGACTGGTTTGTCCTTTTGACGAAAAATTGGAATTTAGTAAATTACATAATTAAACATTAGACCACGATAACATAAATGAACAAGATGTGTTTGTGAAACACTGTTCCCCCCGTGTGGTAATATACTGAAGATTAAACTTTTCTTAAATGCAAATTTAATATATTGGTACCAAAAGTAGGGTATTCTTACTGGAAATACAATTGTGAAATATGAAAGTAGGCAAAGGCTAAAGTTACTCCATAAGTGCGGAAATTTCCAAGGTAAAGGTCAAAAGGTCATGACTGTTGGTATGCATTGAAAGGTCTTTCCACAAAGAATGGATATGTGAAGTATGAAGCCCTAAACCTTCAAAAGTTATGACAAAGGATATTTTTTTTAAGTAGGCCAAACTCCAAGGTCAAATGTCTTGCTATCAAATGAAAAGTCTTGTCATAAGGATTAAATATATATGTAAAGTATGAAAGCACTAACCCTAAACCTTTAAAAGTTATGGCCAAGATTTGCTTTCTAAAAGTATAAAAAACTCCAAGGTCAAAGGGTCAAAGTTCTTGGTATCCAATGTAGGGTCTTCTCAAAAATATTACATATGTGAAGTATGAAAGCACTATATATCCTTACCATTCAAAAGTTTTGGCCAAGGTTGAAGTTTTTTCATGAGAATGGAAATCTCGAAGGTCAAGGTCAAAAGGTCAAGGTTTTAGTATCCAATAAAAGGTCTTTCCACAAAAAATAAATATGTGAAGTATAAATGTTCTGGTATCTACTGTTCAAAAGATATGGCCAACCACCCTAGCTTAGGCAAATGTTGGGGTCAGAATATGAATTAAAAAATTCCTAAAGAGACAAACAATCATGTCCATTCCAAGCCTCCGTCTATCAGTACTTTCAGTACTTTGATTTTTTGTATGGTTACCTGAGGAGGGGGAGTGGTCTAAGTAACAGTGGTGTTATTTACCTGGAGACCCCCAATACCCAAGATGTCAGAAATCTATATATACGTCCAGTACACAGGAAGTCTGCGTTTGTTAATCAGGGTCAATATTACATATTTGATTCTAATTTTGAGTGAAACTACTAAAGATAATTAATTATTTCCATATAAAATTTAAAACAAGAGGCCCATGGGCCACATCGCTCACCTGAGAAGCTTTGACCATTCTGTTCTTTACCAGATTTCCCCCTTGTAATACATATTGTAACCCCACCCTACCCAACTGATCATAATTTAGACAATCTGAAATCTGCACTGCCATAGGATGCTTTGATTCCCCATTGTAAAACTTTGATTCCCCATTGTGGCCCCATCCTACCACCGGGGGTTATGATTAGAACAATTTAGAAACTACACTACCCCAGGATGCTTCCACATAAGTTTCAGCTTTTCTGGCCCTGTGGTTCTTGAGAAGATGATTTTCAAAGATTTTTCCTATATATTTCTATGTAAAACTATGATTCCCCATTGTGGCCCCGCCCAACCCCCGGGGGTCATGATTTGGATTATTTAGAATCTACACTACCCAAGGATGCTTTCACATAAGTTTCAGCTTTTCTGGCCCTGTAGTTCTTGATAAGAAGATTTTTAAAGATTTTTCCTATATAATTCTGTGTAAAAATTTGATTCCCCATTGTGGCCCTGCCCAACCCCCGGGGGTCATGATTTTAACAATTTAGAATCTACACTACCCCAGGATGCTTCCACATAAGTTTCAGCTTTCCTGGCCCAGTGGTTCTTGAGAAGAAGATTTTTTTTTTTAACCCACCCTATTTTTGTCTTTTCATGATTATCACCCCTTGTGAGGGGACTTGGCCCTTCATTTTAACAATATTAATTCCCCTTCACCCAAGGATGCTTTGTACCAAGTTTTGTCAAAATTGACCGAGTGGTTCCTAAGAAGAAGTCGAAAATGTGAAAAGTTTACAGACGAACAGACAGACGGACTGACTGACAGAAGGACGGTGGACAAAATGTGATCAGAAAAGCTCACTTGAGCCTTCGGCTCAGGTGAGCTAAAAATGTGTGGATACATACTACATGTGTATATTGAAATAAAAATAATTCATTCATCTGATGTGTGACCATTTACAGAAATCGGAAGATTTTTAAAATATTTTTTTGTCAACAATGTTGTCCATATTATTTAATATTTCGGAATGTTTCTGTGTTAACAAAATTTTATTGTTTGAAAGATTTCTTCTAAGGATTGATTAGTGTTCATTTAATATCTTCACCTTTAGTTTCCATTACGAATATAGACAGACGATAGAGGAAATACCAGCAATATTTTTGACATTTATTTACAACCAGAAACGTCTTTGTTAAATTGAATAAACAATACAAAGATAAAACATATTTTGTAAACCATACTATCAGTGCTGAATATCATTACTTATTCATTATATTATTTTTTTTTCCTAATTTTGATTATTGGACTAATAAATTTCAATTGCAGCTAAATGAGCTATAGAGTTTCTGTGGATGGCCTATATTCTGTAGATATTTCGGACGACATATCACTTACAAGTACCAAACAGTCGTGAGGATAAAAAACATATATTTTATTCAATCAGAGATTTGATTTACTGTGAAATCACAAATTTTCATGGGGGTTTAATATTTGTTGTTTTCGAGGTGTGAAGAGACCCATGAATTAATGTCCACCATGAAATGTAAACTGTTTCATGCATAACTACTCAACAATTCTACATCCACGAAATCAAATCCCGATAAACCAAGAATTTTTCCTGAAACCATGAAAATTTGACCCCACGAAAATATGTGATTTTACAGTATATCAACTCTAATTTAAAAAAAAAATAAAATTACCAACATTAGACCTTACTGGTTTTTGTAACCTGCATTTATCAGCTCTGTATACAAAGCAGGTACATGAAAGTGTTTGATGCATGACCAAGCAATTGTCTTCAAAACGTGTATATTATATTTCAGGTAGCAGAGGTAGCTGGCCTGTCAATCAAATCAGAATGTATTGTTTTTTTAATGATTGACAGGCGGCAAATTATTGATCTTGATTCAGGTAGATTTTGTGGGTGTTAACATAAAATTGGGTGTTTGACATCACTGTCAACAAACTCGCACAAAAACATTTACATCCCTTGCCTATCTATTCTCTTATATACCAAACCACTAAGAAGTAGAATACAGATTTAAAATCTGAATCCCCTCTTCTGAATCTGAATCCCCTCTAATTGGGACTATTAGACCTGAGATTTTGTCAAAACCACAGGTACCTCCCCCTAAAGAAAGTCAACCCTGCTGCTTTTATAGTAGTAAGTGTGTTAACTGTTTGCCAATGTGACCACACTGAGTCTGGTTGAAGCTAATTACAAATGTACCTGGTTTGTTCCCTCAGCACACAGAGACAGGTTACATAACATACCCGGTTTACATTACATACCCGGTTTGTTCACTAAGCACACAAAGACTGCTTACATAACGTACCTGGTTTACATAACATACCCGGTTTGTTCACTCAGCACACAGAGACTGCTTACATAACGTACCCGGTTTACATTACATACCCGATTTGTTCCCTCAGCACACAGAGACTACTTAAATAACGTACCTGGTTTACATTACATACCCAGTTTGTTCACTCAGCACACAGAGACTGGTTACATAACCTACCTGGTTTACATTACATACCCGGTTTGTTCCCTCAGCACACAGAGACTGGTTACAGAACGTACCCGGTTTACACTACATACCCGGTTTGCTCCCTCCAGGCTGGAGATCAGATTCCTCAGGTCCTCCCCGGTCAGTTCCAGAGAGTGGATTTCTGTTGCAGCCTCACTCTGAACATCAAGGTCAAGGTTCAACAGGGGTTCATGAATAGAAGACAATTTGTCACTGGACATGGCTAGCTGTGGACCACAGAATTAAGGATCAAATGTAAGCTATCAATCTATTACATACAGACAAATCATTTTTTTTATTTCATATCAATCATAAAAAAATATCTCGACAACTTAGAGAATAATTTCAAGCAGTGTACAAGTTTGGGTTTTATTTGCTATTGATTTGCTATTTAGTGTCCCACTAAACACTAATAACCTAAAGGTATGATTTATTGTAAAACAGAAACTGACATATTAATTCTTACAATGTGTTCTTACTTTGACTTGCCAATCAAAGTCCCTTAGTGTGGACTTTGAGATGGAGTTTGTATCAGACAGTAGCTGTTGGTGGACATCTGACCGCCGGGCATTCAGGACATCTATAATTAACGACCGGAAATCTTCTGGAAGGTTCTCTAACCTCTGCAGAATCTGAAATAAAAACATGATATTAAACAATTCTGTTTGCTTCTGTTTAATAAAATGAGTGTCCATATTAATAACAGTTGACAGCATAATTCAATAAACAACTGATCTTGTTTACAGTTCCACAGTATGACATCAATCTTATAATTACAGGAGAACAATTTTTTTATGGTTTAAAGTTCAACATCTATACAAAGCAGAAGATTTTTGTATCACTATGGTAAAATTTTGTGTCTGTTGTAAACCGACCTGGTCTTTGTTAAGGGAGTCTCGGACTACGGCCTTAATCAGATTTTCCCAGGATTCAGTCAAGGCCCACCACTCCTGTAGGGTCCAAATCTGATCGTAGTTAGAGTAATGTAGATGTCCTCTTTTACAGAAGTTATCCACTAAACCATGGAGCAACTGAAATAATGAAGACAAAGTAAACCTGAATTTTTTCTCCCAAATTATGAAATTCTTTTTTCAATTGGAACTTATTGATATGCTACATGTATTTGTATTTGATGTCACGGCCATACCTGGGACAAGCATGCCTGAATGAATTTTGTTTGGTGAACTTGTTATAGCAAATTTTATTTATCACAATTTTCTGACTTTGCAATAATGAATTAATGTTTTATAACAGATTTTCTGAATTCAATGAATTCCACAATTTGTTATATCACTTTTGAAATTTGTTCTAATAAATCCAAAAAGTTTTTGCACTAAGGAAATAACTCTTTACATCTTGCTGAACTGTGATGCAACATACACCTAATGTTCATGTGATAGAAATATGATGTTAACTCCCCCCCCCCCCCCCCCCCCCCCCCCCCCCC
>PRKT01000070.1:1419471-1442027 GCA_003671525.1 Saccostrea glomerata
CCCCCCCCCCCTTCCCTGAAGTTAAACATTTGATAGAACTATAAAGCCTTAAATTTGTACTCTTCACATTTAGCCTTTGTAGTACATTTACTATAAATAGAATCCCCCTGAAGAAACCCTGTAAGGGCTTATGAATAAAGTCCCAAATTATTATGATAATTGATAATACTGCTTCATTATAAATATATCTAGTACTGCTTTAATATAACAATCAAAACTCTTGTGGTAAATCACAAAGTAGTCATTAAACATTTTATTTTTATATTGTTTCTATTAATTCAATTGACAATGTATACATGGTATAGGGGTATTCAGTTCTGGGTTAGATTTGTTTTTCATTCCCTAGTGTGGGTTATGCTGCTTGTGTTTGATTTGTTTATATCTTTAGGATATCTAAAGATTCTGATTCACGGACCCTGTACATGATCTCCTGTGTCGGAAGGTAGATAAAGTCAAAGTCCCATTGCTAATCATGGACCAATTCAGTAAACAGATATCGGTTTGCTTTTTCTGTGTGGAAGGAATTGCTGTTTAGTTATCACTGGGATTTTTTATCCAACGTTCAAAGTAGAGGCTTTTAATTGACATTTTAAACACTTTTGTGCCAAAGTAGAAGTTACATTCCTGTGTAAATTTTCAGTGTTTCTAAGACTTCCCTCATCTCATTTTGTGTTATAATAAGATTCATTAACTTTAATTAAAGTTTAACACATGAGTACCAGAATAGTAAAAATCTGTCGTAATAACTGAAGAGGAACTGAAATGAAGTATAGCAACACCAGACATTCCGTCCTGTAAAAATTATAAACGAATACCAGATATAAATTAATGTCATTAAGATATAATCAAAAGTGTATTGTCTAAAAGTAATGTCACCCAATTTAAAACTTGTATGACACACCATATCATTGTGATGTAGAGAATTCTCAATATGGTCAACTTAAGTGTAATTATCATTGTTCTACTGGTCATGTTGTTTGTGCCATGCAAAATCTGTGAATTTTTTTAATGTTGTGAAAATGAGCGAATCATGATTCAAGCTGATATTTTGTTATTACTTGTTCAGGGAAAACTTTTTTGAGCTGTCTAAAGTTTTAAATATTTTGACCTCATATCCATTTATAAGTCTACCTAGCTGATGTCATCAATTCAGACAGACAGTGCTTATGAATGGCATTTATCAAAAATGTGCATTGTATATTCTGTATCAAATTTCTTTGCATTTGTTTCATATTTTCAAGTTTTTCTAAGTTTGTATTATTGATAATTTTAATTTCATTACCGAACATAAATACGACACATAAAAATAGTAGAATTGAATTGTTGGTGGGATTCGCATAAGAATTGTCGCAACTATTTATGAAGGCTGTGTAATATTATTATAATGTTGTGATAGAAACAACTAGAAGAAAGCACTTTTGTTTTGAATCCTGTCCTTTAGGGCTGAACTATTTATAAAACTGACAAAGGATGACATTAACAGTTTTATGTTGATTCCTTAGGAAACTATTGTCCCATGTTGTAAACTGTCTTTCTTCCCACATTCTACAAATGTCACCGTCTCTCAAAAAAACATAACCCCAAATTAGTGCGAGTTTTGCTGATGTTTTTATATACATGTAGATAGTGTAGGATTATTCTAAAATCCAAGTGAATTGGATTTATATTTCATATATTGTTATGTTTTCTGTATTGAAAGTCTGACTTAGGACCAAGTTTTTGCTAGTGGAGTGATTGTGATAAACACTGTCATGTGTTTTCATATCATACAAATGCTTTTGAAATTAGCTGTGATAAAACCAAAACCTATTGTGCTTGTAAATTGTTTTTATGCCCAAAAGGGCCCAGAAATAAATTATAATGATGCTGTTTTCATGTCTTATTTTTGTGCAGGATCCAATACAACTGACTCTGAGTAAGATTGTTTTACCGATTATTAGAAAATATGCATACATTTTGATATGTCTCAAATATCACTCAAGAACACACTTATCTACCCTTTGTACATGCAAGCGCATTGTAAAGTAAGGAAGTTTGAGTTGACATATATGTCTTTAGAGACCAGGTCATCCAAAAAATTTTGGAATTACAATGGGCACTAATTGTATTCCTTTATTAGCTGACCTGATTTATATGCCTTTGGAGCAGAGTTTCTTCAACATTCAGATATATTGACTATGTGTTAATAGAGAGCTTTAGCAAGCTCACTTGTACGTGAACATGTATGTGTAAACTACAAGTTAGAATTACATGTACACGTTTACATTTTTTTCTTGTTTAGCAATTAAGTATAAACTCTACTTGTACTTGTAAGTTTTTAAATGTAAAAGTGGTTTACATTTAAAAATCATCCGAAAAAGCAATAATTTTAATATATATATCACCGTTTTACATAAATATATGCATGTACTTGTGAGAAAAAGATTGTACAGATTTCTTATATTTTTAACCGGTCACAGCCTGCTTCGAAAATCGAGATGTTGTGATTTAAACTCCTATAAATTAATATTTTTGAATTACTGGCGTTCAGTTCTTTTATCAGTATTTGCATTAAATATTCAGGTTTTAGAAAAACGCACACTTTTTGAAAAATAAATAGCAGTTAAAGAATTATGAGCTACAAGTTTTGACTTACGTGTACTTGGCAATCTACGTGTAACCTGCGTAAGAGGATACGTGTAGAAATTCGTTATAAGCAAAAGTGATGGCGTAATGCACAGATTTCTTGTGCTCTACGTACACATATGTGTACACGTTGGTTTGCTAAACCTCTCTAATAATTAACAAAAGTTTCCTATTTTTTAGTTTATTTTAACTCAATATATCCCAGTGAAAAAAACACCACAGTCTGCCTTATGAAATATGTGGAGATAATGCACATTGCACAGTATTCAAGCTCAGAAGTCCATTTAACAATACAAAATAGGAACAGAACAAACACGGACCTCCAAAACATCCGAGATGGGATCAGGTGCCATGGGGGAGTGACCATCCCCTGCTGACCGTTCACTCCTGCTGTGTGCTTTTTGTCATGATAGGAATATAATTTAATTGTAAATAATGGCCTTACAATTAGTATGAATAACGTCAGACATACTATTTATATTCACCTTTGATAACACAGTCACTTTTTTTTTTTATACATTTTTATTATTTTCAGTTACATTATACAACAAACTTGGAATGTTATTAATATTTATACTTGTCTTTCTATAATTCTTTACCCTGAATTTCTGGTAAGCAGTTACGTTTTGTGCTGCACACAACCTTTAGTTTTTATTTAATTTTGGTTACAATATGAGAATCATTGAAAATAGAATGCAAACATAGGATAAAAATTATAAGGGACAGTCATTATTTGAAAAAGGGAGATAACTTGTACATCAGGAATTCAGATCTGGCTAATAAGTAGACTTCAACAGACATCAAAACAAACAATAATGGATATTTCATAAAATATGTTTTACAAATTAAAATGCCAACATTCTAGAATAGCACTATATTAAAAGATCTAATTGAAATTAAATATATATCATGTATATAACATGGATACAGATCCCAACATTGTGCAGTTTTATTATGTAAATGTATATATATTGCATTCTACTTGAGGTAATTTTTATTGACTAATGTATGATAATATAATGATTAATAACATTATACAGAACAGGAATAGTAAATATAAAAACAAAAATTGTATTGAAAATGTTAAGCACCAATTAAAGATGTCTAGCAAAACTAGCTTGTAAAACCAAACAGCTGCAAGGATTTTATAGTTTCCTCCAGAGTAAATGACCAAGACGAGTTAAGTGGACTTAACACCAGCGATGGTCTCCTTCACCGGGTCGTCCACCAACTGGTTGTGAATGGTCATCAGGTCCTTGAAGTATCGGACGGTTTTGACCTTCAGTTCTAGCGTGGCATCCTCGTCGCAAACAAAAATAGAACGGGGGTGTTGCTGGAAGGCAGAGACGGTCCACATGTGACACACCCCCTCCTCTATAGCTTTGTGGAGGGCCAGAGCCTTGTGGGCCCCCGTAATCAAAATCATCACCTACAAAATCATTGTGTACATAAACTAGTCACCAGGACTGGGCATTTACTTCTGTTATTTTACATCTTTTAAAAAACAAAACCATTCATCCCTGACTCTATTTTATGTGTTTTGATGACATACAGATGAGATGATGAAAAAAAAATGACTTTGACATTCCCTTTAACCTTGACATAATTTTTTTTAAATTTGCCAATACTGTAGTTCAGTTTCAGAGAAACTTTAAACGTTATTCTAATCAATCTTCATATGTTGATACATATTAGAAATTTTTTTTAACCATGTGATCTTCGCTTGACCTCATGATCAAACTTAGTATACTTACCTCCCTGGCATCCATGACTGTCCCCACCCCCACCGTGAGGGCCTGGCGGGGGACCTTAGACATGTCACCATCAAAGAAGCGGGCGTTAGCTATAATAGTGTCCTTATTGAGGGTCTTTATCCTGGTTCTGGACACAAGACTGGACCCTGGCTCATTGAAGGCAATGTGACCATCTGGACCAATTCCTGAAATACAAACAGGAGACTGGCTAATACAGAGAGAACGAGGAGACTGGCCAATACAGAGAGAAATGTTTAATTTTTTTTCACATAGGCAAAACAAACTCTCTATGAAAAATATGCAATTACATGTATTCCTATATTTGGTTCAAATAAATAACTTCATACCTTGAGTTAAGTTATACTCCTTCAATACCTCTTATATTACGCACTCCCTACAACTCAGTACCTCCTATATTTCATGTACTAAGGCTTTACAAATTAATAAATTTCTCATATGATACCTACTCCATACAAAAAACCCATAGTTCCATGTAATACATGATTTTTTTTCCTTTAAATAACAAAAATCTTCCATCATCACTAACCTCCAACAAACAGTTCTACACCTCCTGCATCTGCAATCTTCCTCTCATAATCATTGCATTCCTTAACCACGTCTGGAGCATTGCCATCCAGAATGTGAGCATTTTCTGGCTGGATGTCGATGTGTTTAAAGAAATTAGTCCACATGAAGGAATGATAACTCTCTGGGTGATCTCTTGGAAGTCCTTCAAAAGTCAATACAAATTTATGTTTTCTTGTCTTCATACAAGGAAAAAGGCTTAATATTAAACCAGTACATCAGCTTTACTGATATGGTAAAGCTATGGCTAACTTATGTAAACATTGTCTTTAATCATGATCATGTTAATAGAGGTTAATAACCTACCAACATATTCATCCATGTTGAAGGTCTTGACGTACTTAAAACTCAGGGCCCCAGCTTTGTGGAATTCTATCAGCTTTTTGTACATTCCTAATGGTGTGCTTCCTAAAAGTAAAAATCAACATAAAAATGGTGGTTAATTTTATGGAGATCTACAAATATAAACGTGTAACGTACCATTCATGTACTTCATACTTTACAGTTGAATTAGTTAGGCTTAATGTCAGTGATTCAATAGTACATATATTTGCTGGGAATACAAAAATAAGCATTTTCTAAAGTATATTTTTTTAGAAACAGAAAAGTTTGGGTAGACAAAAAAATCTTTATAAGACCAAAATTAAAAATGTTTTGATTTTATGTACTTAGATCAACACATCAAAAATGCTCCCAGGCCATAAAACTTATATAAAATCACTGTTGATCTTGGTCTCCCTTTTACATAAGGTTTACTTAATGGATGAGACCAAGATCAAAAGTGAGCACATCTAAGTTTTATGCCTGATTTTTTTTTTTCAGTACTATAATCTTTCAATTTTTTTTTATATCCAGGAAATTATACAGATCATACAATCTGCTTTTGACGATTGTTTTTTCTGTAAAGTAACATATGATTACAGTGACCTACTGTAAACCAACTTTTATTCGCATCGACTTTATTTCGCAATTTACCAAGGATAAACTAGTTTGCGACAACTTATTTTTGCGATAAGGCCTTTTTTTGATCAGTTGTAAAAAGACAGAGAGACTTTAAGTAGTCCGATTCACGGCTAGAAATATTCACGATAACAAGGCTGTCGAGAACTTCGCGAAAATTTCTCGCATGCAAATAAAAGTTGTTTTACATTATATGTATTATACCTGTAGGTAGACCCAGGGTGAAGTAGTTATTGGGTCCAGGGTTATAGTCTAGGATCCTCCTCCTGATGTACTTGGCTGCCCACTCACTGACTTTGTCATAGTTATCCAGAATCGCTAACTTCATCTGTCACAGGGATGTATAATCAAATAACAAAGTCATTAATAAAAATCAGATCTTCAGAAAAACTCCAAAAATGTTTTAAATAAACAAAAAAACTTGCATTTACCCAATGCGGACATAATGATAATGCATGTATGGAATTGTTGCATTGTTTTAAATTGTGTTTTTGTCATTCAATCAAGAAATACACCAAAAAAAAATAGTACATACCGTCCGAGTTCTAACTTCAATTCAGACACTGCTTCTATAGTTCTTTGTCACAGGACGTTGAGTGGAGACCAAACAGCTGATACTAACGTAAACTAGTCCTCATTATATTACGACTTCCTAAGGTTTCTACGTTCCACATCATTAGATATGCTTCAGCAAATAGTAAACCTATTCAAGTTGCCTTTAAAAATTTGATATTAAATTTCAATGAAAATGTTTAAAAGTCCTCAACGACGTTGATCTTGATGTCGTAAATACAAAGTGAAAGTAGAGACCCACTTGTGTTGCGATGGCTGATAGAATTTGCAGACAAATTGTCCGTAACACTGTTAGTTTTATTTCAAGGAATAAGCATGTTTTAAGAATTGATGGAGCAGTAGTAAGTAAATCTCTACCCAAAAACAATTCAAAAGTCTTATCTGCGATACATTTGAACAAGTGTCAGTTATATTTAGTCCGAAATATCGGTGCTAGGAGTAGGGCCAGATTAATACACGTGTTTGGGACCGGTGGTCTTCTATGTGCGGTTGCATACTGTTTTAATGGACCCCAAAACAGTGAGTAAAATTACAGATTGTTTTATGACAGGTAGGGCTATAATTTATGAGACAAAACAGTGATCACAATTCAATTCAATTCGCTTTATTGACAATTATCATGTCGGCATACAGCCATGGACATTAATCAGGTTGGGACCAATCGCCCAAATGGGATATAATAGTCCGTTTGGGATATAATATCCCAAATGGGCTATAAATTTACAGTGCAAAAATTGAAAATTTTTATTTTGGCAATAAATATCATAAATCCGCATCAGAACACTTAAAAAGGAATAACTTTGGTAAGCAAGTTTTAATGCATCCCTACCGTTTGTTAGATTGATCCCCAAGAAGTTAAGGAACTTCCGAGGGATCAATCTTCTAAACAATGGACATACAGGAAAACTTGTCAACCAAAAGTTATTCCTTTTTAAGTTCCCTGATGCGGATTTATGAAATTTATAGCCAAAATAAAAATTTTCAAATTTTGCACTGAAAATTTATAGCCCATTTGGGCGATTGATCCCAACCTGTTAATAACATACACAAATACATGCATATACAAAGTGACAAATAGGAGCTGAACAAAATATATTGTATATTCAGTCTTCACAACAATTCTTTTTCAGCACATGTCCTTCGGGCATGTGTACCGGTCATTTTAACCCAGCCCGTTGAAATTTGTACATGCCCTACTCAAAATTCATTCATATAGCAGATATATGATTTTGCAACAGAAAATAAGGTTTTTTTATTAACTATAAACTTTATAGCTTCGAAAGGCCAGCCCTTTTGTATTTATTCTGCCTCGTCATGCTAAATGCTAATGATTGCCACCCTAATCCAGGACCCAGACCACCAAAATTTCCATGCCAAATATGTGGTAAAGCATGTAAATGGTCTAAAGATGTACACTCCATAGCATGCAACAACTGCGAATTATGGTTCCACAGGAAATGTCTTAACATGAACACCTGTGTTTATGAAGCTTTTAGTAAATCAGACGTAATCTGGTACTGTTGTCAATGTGAGCTCCCAAATTTCAACACTAGCCTCTTTGAGGACATTTGGCCAACATGGAAAATAGCTGTGGCACACCATCACACTCATCACATATTTCCATAGCCTCTGACTTTGACCTAGCTGCAGATCTGTAGTGGTATGGTTTTATATATTTGTCTTTGACCATAACGCTACAGATCCTGTAATGCAAAAAAGGTGCAATTTATGGCACAATATTTTTTGCGTGCTTTTGGGGAGAATTTCTCCACTTTCAAGCATTGGTCAATTATCTACCTTTCACTCCATAATTCAAGACACATTCTATAGCCAATATGTATATTTTATACACCTCCCAACCCTTTATACTCGTCTCTACAAGTGATAAACTCGCTTGATTAAAATTATTTGTTATATTGCTGAAAATTCAATTCTAGCGACTTTATTGCCTATAGAGACAACTATAAATGGTTGAAAGGTGGATAAAATATACATATTGGCTACAGAATGTAGACAGAAACCGGTCAGACGCCTCATCCACTTATGGAAGAAAGCAAACACAACGAAGATGGCAGAAGACCTTGACAGTGACCTGGCACACCTCCTTGATGGCTCTACACATGACACCCCCATAAACGACCTTTAGATCACCTTCAAGACAGTCTGCCTCAACACCATCAGGAAGCACGTACCAACCAAGTGGACTTCAAGTAGATTTAACCAACCATTGTGTAACAGAAAGATCAAGCAACTGTCAAGACGAAAACGAAGAGCTTACAACACATATAAAAGATCAGGCAAGGATAAGGATCGACAGAGATACAGGCGCCTGCAGAAATCAACCCAACATGAATGCAAAAGTGCCTATACCTCGTACGTATCAGACATGGTGCAGGAGGATTCCAACAGTAAGAAACTCTACTCCTTCATTTAGGGTAGGAAGTGTGACAGTGTTGGGATTGCTCCACTTCGATCTGACAGGAACCTTCATGGAGATCCACAAACAAAAGCCTCTCTCCTGAACCAACAATTTTCGTCAGTGTTCACCAAAGAGGATACATCTGATATTCCATCCTTAGGCACTAGTTCCAGCCCATCGCCACCTGACATCAGAGTCACAGAGAAGGGTGGTCTGAAGCTCCTGCAAGGACTCAACCCCAATAAGGCGACTGGCCCGGATGAGATCTCCACTAGATTTCTGAAAGAGATAGCTCACCCTGTTACACCAGCACTCACCAATATTTTCCAGGCATTTGACCAAGGTCAAACACCTGAGGATTGGAAAACTGCGAATGTCTCGCCTATATTCAAGAAGGGTGATAAGAGCAAGCCTGCAAACTATCGTCCTGTGTCCCTGAACTCTGTGTGTTGCAAGGTAATAGAGCACATCATCCACAGCCACCTGATGAATTTCTTCGAGCATCACAGAATCCTAACCGACTACCAGCATGGGTTCAGGAAGAAGTGATCCTGTGAGTCCCAACTAATAACAACAATCCAGGACCTCGCCATGAGTATTGAAAACAACACCCAGGTTAATGCCGTGCTACTGGACTTTTCTAAAGCATTTGACAAGGTCCCACATGAAAGATTGCTAGCCAAACTAGACCACTACGGGGTACGAGGCAGCCTACTCAATTGGATCAGGAGTTTCTTGCCCGACGAACACAAAAAGCATTTGTCGAGGCCCATTTTTCACCAACTGCACCTTTTACATCTGGAGTGCCCCAAGGAACGGTCCTTGCCCACTGCTATTCCTGACATACATAAACGATCTACCCTTCAGAGTGAGGTCCAAGGCCAGGTTATTCGCGGATGACTGCCTTCTGTATAGGACCATCACTACAGAGGCGGATGCCAGACAACTCCAGATGGACCTTGACAACCTCCAAGATTGGGAAACAGAGTGGCTAATGCATTTCAATCCAGACAAGTGCGAGGTTATCCGTATCACCACCAAACGGAAGCAACGCATAACCCCATATTACATCCATGGGAAGGAGTTAGCCACTACCACCAAGGCCAAGGTTCAAGCTAGGTTCATGACCAATAACTACAACACCACCAGTAGTGTCACAATGATGACCGACAGGCTAGAATGGAAAAGTCTACAACAACGCAGAATTAAAGCAAAGGCTTTTATGATGTACCGTGTTGTCCATTCCCTTGTTGCCATAGACCTGCCCCCACAATTCAGCCAAACAGGAGCAGCCACCAGGGGACACCAACACCGGTACAGGATCCCATTCTGCCGTACCAACGTCTACAAAGAATTGTTCTTTCCTACTACCATCAGGATATGGAACCAGCCGCCAGAAGACACCATCACGGCTATGTCCCTGGAGTCCTTTAAGACCAGGATTCAGGGATATAAAGCACCATAAACCAAGCAGGACATGTTTTTATCAGTTATTTTAAAATTGTAAATAGATGCGTGGACTCCCCCTCATGTACACGCTTTTAAACATAGTGAGAATATGCCACAGCAGCGGCCCTTCACTTTATCTGAAGAAGAGAAGAAGGACAGTGTTTCTGTTTTTAAATTTTCTTGATCTTAATTTTAAATTGTTTCCAGAGTTTAAATTCAACCGTGGCCTGCCTGTCTGCCATTTTCGTATGCCTTTTTGTTCACAACGTACTTTTGACTGTTTAGCAAGTTTACACGAGTAACTGGGGTACGACAGAAGAAATAGCAAGTAAATATTGTGAATCGAAAGAAAATTCACACATGCCCTTTGGGCATGTAATTTGAGAATTTTCACATGCCCGCTGGAAAATTTACCGGGTTCGGGGCATCGGGCACCAAGGTTATTTAGAAGACTAGTATATTAATTTATTATTTGGAGGCACTATGCCGAAATAGTATTCAGGGTTTGGCACATGGTGGCCATGAGCCGGAGGCGAGTGCACTATGTTTCAAACCCTGAATATATTTCAGCATAGTACATCCAAATAATACCACTATCATTATTATTATGTTGACTGTCTTTGAATAATCATCGTCGCTAGCCAAGGGTTTCTGATCCAAAATCTACCCTACATCTTTGCTAGCCAAGGGTTTCCGATCCGAAATCTACTCAGAGTAGATTTCGGATCGGAAACCCTTGGCTAACGAAGAATATTTTGTTGAATAGTATGATTAGAAATGCAAATTAAACATTGCACCTTGCAAAGCAGACGAGAAATCATGACAAAATGCACTTTGCACTTTCACCCACATTGCATATTATTTTAAGTGTTTTAAGGTGTGCTCTATTTTGGCATAGTATGCTTACGCTATATAATTTCTTAGACCACTATGCGAAAATAGTTGGGTGTGGGTTATATAGAGACAAACTAACAGGAAGCATAATAATTCTCAATATTGATATTCATTTTTTACTTTCTTTGCTGGTGCATGTCAAAGCACTTTTTCAAGAAACATTACATATCCTTCTAGCAGTTGAAATATTTGAAGGATTAACAATTTTTCTAACGGGTTATCACTAATGAATGTGTTTACATTAAACAAATCATTATAATTGCATCTATATTGGTCATACTTTGGACAATAAAGAACGAAATGTTTTTCCTCTTCAATAAACAATTTACATGAATAACATAGACAGTCTTTTCTCTAGGAATAGGGGGTTTACAGTGTCGACCCATTTCAATATACAGTGGGTGGGCACTGATCCTTAATTTTGTTACAGATCTACAACTTTTTTTCAATGGTAGTTTTGAATAACTTTGCAATTTTTATTCATTTTGATTTTCAATTTTGCTATAAAAAGCTATCTTTCCAGAATCTGACTTTTTAACATTTTTCAGTTGTTCATATATCTTGTTTTTGTAATTAAGGTCTTACGTTTCAGACGGAAGACCTTATAGTGATTCTACTGTTTCTTTTTATTATTATTAAGGTCTTCCATCTTCAGCGGAAGACCTTATTGTTATTCTTAGGTTTCTTTTTCACTTTTATTAAGGTCTTCCGTTTCAGACGGAAGACCTTATAGTGATTGTACTGTTTCTTTTTATTATTAAGGTCTTCCGTCTTCAGCGGAAGACCTTCTTGTTATTCTTAGGTTTCTTTTCCACTATTTAAGGTCTTCCGTCTTCAGCGGAAGACCTTCTTGTTATTCTTAGGTTTCTTTTCCACTATTTTTATTATTATTGTTTTTTTTCTTACCGATTTTGTGCACGCGATTTCTCGGAAACGGCTCGATCGATTTTCATGAAACTTTCAGGACTGATAGAACATCAAGCAAACCTGATATATAATTTTTTGTTTTGATGACGTCACTTCCGGTTTTGAGATTTTTGCGATTTAGTGATTTTCAGAGTGTCAATTTGTCCGGCAGTTTTCTCAAAAAGCATTTAACACAGAAGCATGAAATTTTCAGCGATGATAGAGCAACATGTGCTGATGTGACATACACCTATCTTTTTCTCCGGAAGTGCAGCACGTCGGCGCTCGCTATGGCTCGAAAAAAGCCCTATCGAGGATTTGGAAAATTTTGACACCTTTTCTGCAATATCTTTTTACATGTTCACATTTTGTAAAGAGATATAGAACAAAAGTTGTAGAGAATGTCACGATCTTTCATAGGATATCAACAATAAAGGGCTGGCCTTTATAATTAAGGTCCAAAAGGGGCTGAAGGGTTTTTTTTATATCTCAAAAAGTATTGGGAATTCGTAATACGTCAAAGAAGCAAAGTTGTTAAAAATGTCAAGCTTTATCTAATGGGGTCGTCAAAATGTGTCCGGCGACGTCACTTCCGGTCAAACCGGAAGTAGTCAAAAATTGCATATTTTTGCTGTTCTTGACAGGTTTTTGGATATCATATGTCACTGGAAGCTTAAATCTTAATTTTCCGTCCGCCGACGGTACTTCCGGTCAAACCGGAAGTTGTCAAAAATGACTTAACTTTGCAGTAACTAACATAAATTTGGAGGATTAAACCATTTTTGGACTTCATTACTCTTTTTTTTTTCAAATGAAAGTTACTTCCGGTCAAACAGGACGGAAGACCTACTCGTTGCTTTGCAACGAGCTCGGCTCTAGTTTTATTATTATTGTTTTTTTTTCTTACCGATTTTGTGCACGCGATTTCCCGGTAACGGCTCGATTGATTTTCATGAAACTTTCAGGACTGATAGAACATCAAGCATACCTGATATATAATTTTTTGTTTTGATGACGTCACTTCCGGTTTTGAGATTTTCGCGATTTAGTGATTTTCAGAGGGTCACTTTGTCCGGCAGTTTTCTCAAAAAGCACTTAACACAGAAGCATGAAATTTTCAGCGTTGATAGAATAACATGTGCTGATGTGACATACACCTATCTTTTTCTCCGGAAGTGCAGCACGTCAGCGCTCGCTATGGCTCGAAAAAAGTCCTATCAAGGATTTAGAAAATTTTGACACCTTTTCTGCAATATCTTTTTACATGTTAACATTTTGTAAAGACATATAGAATAAAAGTTGTAGAGAATGTCTCGATCTTTCATAAGATATCAACGATAAGGGGCTGGCCCCTATAATAAAGGGCCAAAAGGGGCCGAAAGTTTTTCTTTTATATCTCAAAAAGTATTGAGAATTTGTAATACGTCAAAGAAGCAAAGTTGTTCAAAATGTCAAGCTCTATCTAATGATGTCGTGAAAATACGTCTGGCGTCGTCACTTCCGGTCAAACCGGAAGTAGTCAAAAATTGCATATTTTTGCTGTTCTTGACAGGTTTTTGGATATTATATGTCACTGGGAGCATAAAAAGTAATCTTTCCGTCCGTCGTCGTCACTTCCGTTCAAACCGGAAGTTGCCGAAAATGGCTTAATTTTTCAATAATTAACATAGATTTGAAGAATTAAACCATTTTGGGACTTCATCACTTTTTATTTTTTTTTAATTGAAAGTTACTTCCGGTCAAACAGGACGGAAGACCTACTCGTTGCTTTGCAACGAGCTCGGCTCTAGTTATTATTATTATTTTTTTTTTCTCCTTTTCTTGTAAATCGGATTTCTCAGAGATGGCTGGGCGGATTTTCTTGTTATTAAGGTCTTCCGTCTTCAGCGGAAGACCTTCTTGTTATTCTTAGGTTTCTTTTTCACTATTTTTATTATTATTGTTTTTTTTTCTTACCGATTTTGTGCACGCGATTTCTCGGAAATGGCTCGATGGATTTCCATGAAACTTTCAGGACTAATGTAACATTACCTAAACCTTATGCATTTTTTCCCGATTTGATGACGTCACTTCCGGTTTGGAGATATTGTCGATTTTATGATTTTTGAAGGGTCAGGTTGTCCTCGAACGTTCTAAAAAATGGCTATAGATAGAAACCTGAAAATTTCAGGTATGATAGTCCGAAGTCTATAGATATGTAAAATTTATTTCATTTCGATCTGAAGTGCCGCACGTCGGCGCTCGCTATGGCGCGAAAATAGTCCTATCGCGAATTTCACAAATTTTAACACCTTTTCTACGATATCTTTTTACCTGGAAATATTTTGTTAAAACATATAGAACAAAAGAAGTGTAGAATTCCAAGATCTTTCAAATCATATCTTGTAAAAAGGGCTGGCCCCTAAAATTAAGGGCCCAGAGGGGCCGAGAGTTTTTTCTTAATATCTCAAAACGCATTTAGAATTTGTAAAACGTCAAAGAAGCAAAGTTGTTCAAAATGTCAAGCTCAATCTATTGGGGTCGTCAAAATACGTCCGGCGTCGTCACTTCCGGCCAAACCGGAAGTAGTCGAAAAACGCGTATTTTTGCCGTTCTTGACAAGTTTTTGGTTAACATATGTCTCTGGGAGCATAAAAATTAATTTTCAGTCCGTCGTCTTCACTTCGGGTTAAACCGGAAGTAGCAAAAAATTGCTTATTTTTGCATTAATTAACATAGCTTTAGAGGATTCAAACCATTTTTGGCGTTATTTCTCATTTCTGTTCAAAATGAAAGCTACTTCCTTTCAATCACGACGGAAGACCTACTCGTTGCTTTGCAACGAGCTTTGCTCTAGTTATTATTATTATTCTTTTTTTTCTTACCGATTTTGTGAACGCAATTTCTCAGAAACGGCTCGATGGATTTCCATGATACTTTCAGGACTTATGTAACATTACTTGAACCTTATGCATTTTTTTTGATTTGATGACGTCACTTCCGGTTTGGAGATATTGTAGATTTTGTGATTTTTGAAGGGTCAGGTTGTCCGCGAACGTTCTCAGAGATGGCTATAGATAGAAACGTGAAATTTTCCGGTATGATAGTCCTATGTCTATAGATTTGGGAAAATGATTTCATTTTTTTTTTGGAAGTGCCGCACGTCGGCGCTGGCTATGGCCCGAAAATTGTCCTTTTGCGAATTTCATAATTTTTGACACCTTTTCTACGATATCTTTTTACCTGGAAATATTTTGTTAAAACATATAGAACAAAAGAAGTGTAGAATCCCAAGATCTTTCAAATGATATATCGAAAAAAGGGCTGGCCCCTAAAATAAAGGGCCTATAGGGGTCGAACGTTTTTCCTTTATATCTCAAAAAGCATTGAGAATTTGTAATACATCAAAGAAGAAAAGTTGTTCATAATGTCTAGCTCAATTCACTGAGGGAGTCAAAATACGTCCGGTGTCGTCACTTCCCGCCAAACCGGAAGTAGTCATAAAACACGTTTTTTTGCCGTTCTCGACAGGTTTTTGGGTCACATATGTCTCTGTGAGCATAAAAAGTATTTTTTCCGTCCGTCGTCGTCACTTCCGGTCAAACCGGAAGTAGTGAAAATGGCTTATTTTTAAGGTTTTGATGCAAAATTGAAATTATAAAGTCACTGGAGACTACTTATCTCATTGCTTTCTTTTGTTCCGGCACTTCCGGTCAAAACCGGACGGAAGACCTACTCGTTGCTTTGCTCGGCTCTAGTTATTATTATTATTTTTTTCCCCTTTTCTTGTAAGGCAGATTTCTCAGAGATGGCTGGGCGGATTTTCTTGAAATTTTCAGGGATGATACAGAATGAAAATACGCTCAGACGTTTATTTAATTTTTTCAAAATTCACTTCCGGTCGTCAGATTTGTCCGATTTCCGTTTTTTTCAGAAATATTTTGTCATAGTCATATCTCAGAAACGGTAAGAGGTGAAGACACCAAACTTATATGAGTAATAGATCTTGATAAGTAGGCGAGCCCATTTGGGTTAAGATCGTCCGCCGTCACTTCCAGTTGTCACAGGAAGGGATCAAAGAAATAAAAAATTTCAACTTTTCTTTATTGAAACTTTTTCTGCATCATATTATAGCATCTTATTTGTAGTTTCGAAATATGTCAGTCCCACCGGAAACAAAAACGACAACTTCCGGTTATAAGAGAAAAACTGCATATTTTGAGTATTTTTCTTTCCCATAAATATTTTTTACAGATAAAGTATTTGTTATGATTTTTGGATATGTTATTCAGACTGCAAATGTCTATAGTAACGTCAAATATCTTTATAAAATTCACTTCCGGTCGCGTGATTTCCTGTCCTCAAAATGAGAAGTTTTCATAGGTAGATCTCGTCAACGGTAAGAGATTAAGACACCAAACTTATAGGAGTTGTAGATCTTGATGAGTAGGCAAAACCATTAGGGATAAGATCGTCCGCCGTCATTTCCGGTCGTCACAGAAGTGGTCAAAGAAATGAAACTTTTTTTGCATCACATTATTATATCCTATTTGTCGTTTTAAAATATATCAGTACCACCGGAAACAAAAACGACAACTTCCGGTTATAAGAGAAAAACTACCTAATTTGAGTATTTTTCTTTCCCATGAATATTTTTTATATATAAAGTATTTGTCTCGATTTTTAGATATGTTATTCAGACTGCAACTGTCTATAGTAACGTCAACTATCTTTGTAAAATTCACTCCCGGTCGCGTGATTTCTTATCCTCAAAATGAGAAGTTATCATAGCTAGATCTCGTAAACGGTAAGAGATTAAGACACCAAACTTATACGAGTGATAGATCTTGATGAGTAGGCAAATCCATGGGTTAACATTGTCTGCCGTCACTTCCGGTTGCCACAGGAAGTGAACAAATAAATCTTAAATTTCAACTTTTCTTATGGAATCTTTGTAAGTAAGACATTACAGCATCTTATTTGTAGTTTTGAAATATGTCAGTCCCACTGGAAACAAAACGACAACTTCCGGTTATGAAAGAAAAACTGCATAAATTTAGTATCATACTATCCCATAAATATTTTTTTTTATAAAAAGAGCATTTGAAATGATTTTTGGACATGTTATTCAGACTGAAATGTCTACAGTAACCCCAAATATCTTTTCAAAAATTTACTTCCGGTCACGTGATTTCTTGTCCTCAAAATGAGAAGTTAATAACATCACGAGATCTCTTAAACTGAGATATGAATTATAAACCATGAAGATTGGGCAACAGATATAGGGTAAATTGCGTCCGCCGTCACTTCCGGTCGTCACAGAAAGTGATAAAATAATTGAAAATGATTTTTGTACATGTAATTAAGACTATAATTGTCTTAAGTAAAGAATCTTGGTAAGTTATACCTCCGGCTGTTTGTTTTCCTGAAATCATTTAAAATATCATATGCCTTTTTTAACATAGATAAAAGATAAATAGAGGAGAACGGAAGACCTTCTTTGTTGCTGTAGCAACAAGAGTTTCTAGTTGCTCTTGTAATTTGTTTTTCAAGGTTGTGTGAGATATATCCAAGAACTGATATTTAATTTTTGTAGGATAATGAAGACATTCTTCTTTGCATACTAGATATTCTAGATACAAGTTTTTTGTCTTCTTTAAATGCAGAAACCACTAGATAATTATTATAATCATGTTTGCATTCCATTTCCTTCTGTCTCTCCTATACATAATAGGAGAACGACCCAATTCACATAAAATTAAACAGCAAGATTTGATGCCTTTCTAGTACATACCCCTAGTATGTCTTTAAATATTAAGTGCTGTGTTTTTTCATAAGGAAACTAGTCTGAAGACATTAAATCACATTTGAAGTCTGAGTTATCCATATTTCAGATCCATATGTTATACATGTAATTGGTATTATCATTGACTGATATAATTTCAGCTGAAAAATTAACTTAGCTAACTTTTTAATATATTAAAAACAATGAATAAAGGTCATTTATTAAAGATTAATATGCATATACATGTATGAGTCAAATTTTATCTTGAATGTTTCTCAGACGCAGCTCAACTGCTTTCAAGTGCACAAAGAAAAGATTATACCGAGGTGGAAAGGTACAAACTATATTCTTTACATCATATCTCTTAGGAGCACAATCATTTACCACAGACCATGAAAAAGTCATTAATTAATTCAACAAAAATATTGGAAAAGATCAATTTTATTATACCCCAAGCAACAAGTTGCAGGAAGTATATTGTTTTTGACCCGTCAGTCAGTCAGTCAGTCATTCCTTTTTTTTGGTCAGCGCAACTCCTCATAAATGCCTGCACAGAATTTAATCAAACTTTGCAGATATTAAGAACACAAGTAGATGTGCATATTACTAGGAAATTCCAATTCCATAATTTTTTCCGAGAATTTCCGCACACTTTTACACTTAGATTTTTTGCCATACCCCAAGTTGAATATAAAGAGATGAACAGTGTGTCAGAGCAACTCCTTTTAAACCGCTGCACAGAATTTTGTTAAACATAGCATATTATATTTAGGACACAATGTGTAGATGTGCATATAACCAGGAAATTCTAATTCCATAATTTTAGATTTTTGGCCATACCTTTAATAAAGAGATGAACAGTTTGTCGGCACAACTCCTCTAAAACCGCTGCACAAAATTTGCTCAAACTTTGCAGATGTTTAGTACACAGTTTGTAGATGTGCATATTACCAGAAAATTGGGATTCCATTAATGTTCTGGGAATTTGGCACTCTTCATCTTAGATTTTTGGCCATACCTTGAATATAGAAATAGACAGATTCTCAGTGCTTCTCATAAACCACTGCACAAAATTTTGTCAAACTTTGGAGATATTTAGGACACATTATGTGTAGATGTGCAGGAAATTTTGATTTCTTTATTTTTCCCAACAATTTCAGCACTTAGAGTTTTGGGGGAGCATGGGGTATGTGAGCTTGCTCTCTTTTTCTGTCATTTATTTTTTTTTCCAGGCTCATAAAAAGTGGGGTGGATGTTAATTCCAGGCATCAGCTGGGGTGGACAGCTCTACATGTGGCATCAATCAATCATGACTCCAGGTAATAGCTAAAATCCACACAGATCTTTGAATCTCTTCTCATTCTAATGAGAGGTCGGGTAAAAAACGACAAAATTTCCTGTTTTGAGCTATCATCTCACCATCTAACCCCCCACCCCCACAATTTGTAGGACATCAAGTATTGGAAGCTACTTTCAGATGAAAAAATATAACTTTTCATTAAACTTAAATAACTACGAGGGTCATTCAAAAAATACGTAGACAATGCTTCTCATCGTCATGATTATTACAAGATTATAGATCAACACATTTTCGTAAACATAAAAATTTATATTGTCGAAGTGTGAAGTTTCATTCCATTTGATTAAACAGAACTCACATTACCCAAATTAAAAGCAACATGTTTTGTTACCAAGCAGCACGGTTAACCAAAATTGTAACGTCAAAAACAACGCTGAGAAAGTTTGTCAAAAGTATACACATTTTTGTTATTTCAAACACGGTTTGTTGCGTCTTCTCCATTCAAAACACATATCCACAATACTTAACACCTGGTTTGCTAACAATTGTACAAATATAGCTTGAATTAGAATGTTATTGTTTTCAAATTCTTTGATTTACCATGCAACTTTATTATTTCTGCAACATTGAAGCACACACCATGTACAATGACGTTCCTAACTCTTTTGACAATATTTTTAACTTTAACCTGTTTCTTTGCAGACAATCCATCGTCCAGTTCAAACTCGCTACCACTCAAAAATTGTATTTTCAACTTAATACAAATACACAGATTTTTTTCATACAGATCCTGATTTATAAGGATTTTTTAAGCTTGTAGAAAAAGTTTCCCGGATGTAAAGTCTAATTTTATTGCTACTTGCTGCTCTGTGACGTCCTCCAACAACATGGTTTTTTGCCTTTTTTAATCAAGTCCATATGTATTTAGAAGCTGATATCTTTTAAATGGAACAAGATATTACATAACCTGATTTCATTTTAATTAATATAGCAATACTTTATTTAAACATGTAAATTTTATTTCGTTTCAGCTCCATTTATTAGAGGTATAGCTGTAAAAACTATAAAGTGAAAATTAGAAAATTACTCAATTTTGACGGTGCTCCGTAACCCCATTTTTGCTGTTCTAAATCCTTGGTAATTTTAATAAATATGAGGATACATTCCAATTTTTTTTATCAATTTATTTGAATCTGTTGTTAAAATATTTGTACCAAATTTGGATATAATAGAACGTTAAATAAAAAAGTTCGGACAAAAGTCTACGAACTTTTTGAATGACCCTCGTATATGATATTTCAATAGAGAATCTCCTATCCAGCTACAGTATAAAGACATTGTATTATCAATGATACAAAAAAATACATAATTATTATGAAACTTCCTTTTTATAGACTTGTTGAACTACTTTTAAAGTTGGGAGCTGATCCAAACCTTGGAGATGAATATTCTACATTCTATTCAATGGCCCTAGAACAAAGATTTGATCCCATGAGTGGTAAGATACTGTAAACATACTTTTTTCATTGAGTGATAATTCCAAAGAAATAATTTCTGTTTAATCCAGGGGTAGAAAAATATTGGATTTATTGGACTGTCATAGTGCAGTCTTCGAAATAACCTGGGTGCCCCATGCCCGGGACCTGGTAAATCTGCCAGCGGGCATTTTAAAATTCTCAAATTACATGCCCGAAGGGCATGTGTTGATTTTTCTTTCGACTCGCAATGTTTATTTGCCATTTCTTCTGCCATACCCCAGTTATTCGTGTAAACTTGCTATATATAAATTCTGTTCAGCTAAACCGGCCAACAAACCACTAGCATGTGAACAAAATCGCAAAAGAAAAATGGCAGACAGGCATGTCATGGTTGATTCAAAACTCTGAAAACAATTTAATCTTAAGATCTAGAGAATTTAAAAACAGAAACACTGTCCTTAGTTAATAGTTATAGCTAATAAAAAAACCTTATGTTTTTGATGCACAATCATATCTGCTATATGAATGAATTTTGAGTAGGGCATGTACAAATTTCAATGGGCTGGGTTAAAATTATCGGTATACATGCCCGAAGGGCATGTGCTGAATAAGAATTGTTGTGAAGACTGTAGTGTACTTGTAATAAGCTTGGAAAAATGTCACTGGATAATTTGTGACAGTATGCATAATGAAAATCACATGCATAAAAAAAGTATGTCTACAGTACATCTTTGCTATAGTTGATTTGAAATTTTTAATTTGCCTTCAGTTCTGGAGGTCAGAGAAGAACAGTTCAATAACCGCCTCAGTCAGAGAGCCAACTTCAAAGGCTGCACACCTCTACATTATGCCGTCCTGATGGAGGATTTCACCATTGTTAAAATGCTGCTAGAAGCAGGTAAGGAATCAAAAATTGTGGTAGAACTAAACCAAATACTGTATATGTGGAAATTTTAGTGAGACGCAAATTTAGCGATTTATCCTTAAAAATTGGTTTTTAATTTTAGCGAGATGTAATTTTAGCGATTTTAAAATGCTCACTAGAGAAGCTATTACAAATAAAACGCAATTAATTTTTAGTGATGTTCAGTTTTAGTGATCTCAGCACCTTGGCCAATAATGCCAAAATAAAATCCTTGCTATTAGAATTCTACTTATACAGTAATCTATCTGACTCAAAAGTTCAAGACTTATAAAAGCAACTTCACAGCTTAACTTATTTATGCTTGTAGGAGCAGATCCAACTCTAGAAAATGTTAACGGCCACAAACCTATAGACTACACCAAAAACCAGACAATGCAAAACATTCTTACAAATGCGGAGAGCAAGGTATGATTATTAAGTCTACTACATAAAGAAATTAAAACAACGTATACACAGATTTTGAATGTACTGTCACTGTCTCTGGACTATGAGATTTATGTTCAGTTTTTAGAGCTAAAAGAGAAGAGGGCTGCAGAAGAGAGAAGAAAGTTCCCCCTGGAACAGAGACTGAGAGAGCACATCATAGGGCAGGACGGGGCAATTAATATTGTCGCTGCAGGTAAGATCATTGGAAGGTATTGATGAACATATCATATGGCAGGATAGGGTCATTATTTTTATCACTGCTGATATGTATCATAGGGAGGAATTCAATTAAGAAATAAGGTATCATTTTTTGAGTTTTATTGAGATGTAAAACGGGTTGGTCACGTGATCAAATCCCATAAAGCCCGAAGGGCTTTATGGAAGATTTGATCATGTGTCAACCCGTTTTACATCTCAATAAAACTCAAAAAATGATACCTTATTACTTATATTTACATTTGTGACTTATTCATACTTTATATTTGCCTGATTGTTACT
>PRKT01000070.1:1447047-1469890 GCA_003671525.1 Saccostrea glomerata
TGTTGTGTGTTGTTGATGGTGTTTATGTCTGTTGTGTGTTGTTGATGGTGTTTATGTCTGTTGTTGTGTGTTGTTGATGTCTGTTGTTGTGTGTTGTTGATGGTGTTGATGTCTGTTGTTGTGTGTTGTTGATGGTGTTGATGTCTGTTGTTGTGTTTTGTTATGGTGTTGATGGCATTGTTGTTTGATGAAGTGGAGAAGGCACATCCAGACATACTGACAATCATGTTACAAATGTTTGATGAGGTAAGGATTGAGTGTTGTGTTGTTTAGTGTGGTTGTCTTTGAGTTGTTGTTGTCTCTTGTTGTCTGTTATTGTGTGCTCTTGTTCTGTTTGATGAAGTGGAGAAAAAATTCAGACGTACTGACCATCATGTTACAACTGTTTGATGAAGTTAAGATTTAATGGGGTTCTCTTATAGAAAGTATTACTATTTTGTAAAGTTGAAAAGGTACATCCAAAGGTAATGACTGTTTATTTGGGTAGAAAAAAAAGTTGATTTATGGATGTTGTGATTTTCAGCATTGACATTTTGCTCATATGATTAAATCTGTGATGCAACCAGTTTTGTTACATTACTTAATTATTAATTTAGATAATTTTTAGCAATTTTTGTAGAAATGAACTACTTTAACAACATTTGTTAATCACTAAGACTACTGTACATTGATTGATTTTTAGGGTCGACTGACGGATGGTAAAGGTAAAACTATCGACTGTAAGGATGCTATTTTTATCATGACCTCTAACCTTGCCAGTGAGGTCATCGCCAGTCACGCGTTACAACTTCGAGCAGAAGCAGCGGAATACAATAAACGGAAAGACGCAGAGACCCTGGGTAACGTTCTGTAATGACTGTCTGTACTTCATTGTGTAAATAAAATGACCTTGTAAATTAAATGTTGAGTAATAAATTATTTAAGAAACATTATTGCATGCTATTATGTAAATTAAATGTTGAGTAATAAATTATTTAAGAAACATTGTTGCATGCTGTTACTATAAAAGTAATACCAGTTTTCTGAAATTGATATAAATTAATGTTTACAATATTTGTAGAGGAGCTGGAGGCTGCAGAAAAAATCACCATATCTAGAAAATTCAAAGACAATGTTGTGCGACCAATTCTCAAGGTAAGAACCGGAAAAATGATTAACTTGTAGGACATAAGAAATGTAAATGATGTCAGTAAATGGTTAAACCTTTATTCATAATTTTTGTTTAGATGGCCTTCAAGCGAGATGAGTTTTTAGGGAGGATCAATGAGATAGTATATTTCTTGCCGTTTTCCCGCTCAGAACTGAGTAAACTGGTCACTAAAGAACTACAGTCATGGGCCAACCAGGTTTGTATCTTCATTGATTTTGCAGCATTTTTAGCTCACCTGAGCCGAAGGCTCAAGTGAGCTTTTCTGATCACATTTTGTCCGTCGTCCGTTAGTCTGTCTAGCTGTCTGTCTGTCCGACCGTCTGTAAACTTTTCACTTTTTCGACTTCTTCTCAAGAACCACTGGGCCAATTTTGACCAAATTTGGTACAAAGCATCCTTGGGTGAAAGGGAATTTAAATTGTTAAAATGAAGGGCCAATTCCCCTCACAAGGGGAGATAATCAAGAAAAGACAAAAATAGGGTGGGGTCATTAAAAAATCTTCTTCACAAGAACCACTGGGCCAGAAAAGCTGAAACTTATGTGGAGGCACCCTGGGATAGTGTAGATTTTAAATTGTTCAAATCATGACCCCCGGGGGTTGGGTGGGGCCACAATGGGGAATCAAATTTTTACATAGAAATATATATGAAAAATCTTTAAAAATCTTCTTCTCAAGAACCACTGGGCCAGAAAAGCTGAAACTGATGTGGAAGCACCCTGGGGTAGTGTAGATTCTAAATTGTTCAAATCATGAGCCCAGGGGATAGGGCGGAGCCACAATAGGGAATAAAAGTTTTACATAGAAATATATAGGAAGAATCTTTGAAAATCTTCTTTTCAAGAACCACTGGGCCAGAAAAGCTGAAACTCATGTGGAAGCACCCTGGTGTAGTGTTGATTCAAGTTTGTTCAAATCATGACCCCCGGGGGTTGGTCGGGGCCACAATGGGGAATCAAAGTTTTACATAGAAATATATAGGAAAAATCTTTGAAAATCTTCTTTTCAAGAACCACTGGGCCAGAAAAGCTGAAACTGCTGTGGAAGCACCCTGGGGAAGTGTAGATTCTAAATTGTTCAAATCATGACCCCTGGGGATAGGGCGGAGCCACAATGGGGAATAAAAGTTTTACATAGAAATATATAGGAAGAATCTTTGAAAATTTTCTTTTCAAGAACCACTGGGCCAGAAAAGATGAAACTGATATGGAAGCACCCTGGGGTAGTGTTGATTTTAAATTGTTCAAATCATGACCCCTGGGGGTAGGACGGGGCCACAATGGGGCATCAATGTTTTACATAGAAATATATAGGAAAAATCTTTGAAAATCTTCTTCTCAAGAACCACAGGGCCAAAAAAGCTGAAACTGATGTGGAAGCACCCTGGGGTAGTGTAGATTCTAAATTGTTCAAATCATGACCCCAGGGGGTAGGGCATGGCCACAATATGTATTACAAGGAGGAAATCTGGTAAAGAACAATATAACAAAAGATTCTCAGGTGAGCGATGTGGCCCATGGGCCTCTTGTTATGTTCACGCAGAGAAAAAGTCCTGTGCACAACATGCCTACAAGTACTTTACCTTTAATGCTGTTTAAATGTAGAGAAATGACAGTTTTTTATTTGTCATCAATTTTTTTTTATTTAGGCAGAGAAGAAACATGACATAAAGTTATTATGGGACCACAATGTGGTGGACGTACTGGCTGATGGGTATGATGTACACTACGGGGCCCGCTCTATTAAATATGAGGTATGTTTACAGTGCTGTAATATATTTAACATTTCTTTTAACACAAGTTTGTTTATGGTGCTGTATATAGGGCATGTTTACATGAGGTATGTAATAGATGTTTTGTATAAAAATTACCTGGTATGTCTAACTACATTGATTCAGAAACACTTTGAAATAGTTAACATTCATTTGCTAAAAATTTTGATTCTTGAAAACTAGTATTTATATTAGAATAATAGAAGTTTGAGATATTAATACTTAAATTTAGATATAAAACCCATCTTACTTTGACCGTAGGTTGAGAGGCGAGTGGTGACCCAGTTAGCCATGGCCCACGAGAGACAGCTGATAGGGAAGGGGTGCGTGATCCGATTGTCAGCCTCTAACGCTGAGGACTTGACAAAGACCGACAAATCATCCGAGGACCCCCCGACAATTAAATTACAGCTGTTACAGAAAGGAAAGGGAGATAAATATGTAGACATTAACCTCAGAGGGGGAGATAATCCGTTCACAGAGGGATTCAAATGAAACAGTATTATAAGGAAAAGTCTGTCAAGCCAATCAAGTGTGCTAATTGTTTCTTGTCTTTCTAGTTAGCAGCAAATATCTTGGATATGGTTGTTTTTCTTTGAGAAAAAAATTTGAATCAATTAGGGAATAACTATCTTCTAATTTGGTATTTGCGACCGTTAATGCTGATTTAACGGTTGCAAACTGAGTTTTGCCGGCGACGCGTAAGCGGAGCCGGTAAAACGTATGTTTGCGACCGTTAAATCAGCATTAACGGTCGCAAATACCAAATTAGAAGTTTAGTTATTCCCATTCTAATGCAATCCATGCATTTTGTTTGTTGTTTACGTCTTATTGTTGAATTTTGTTACATGAAATACGTCACGGAGCATTGTATTTTTGCGTCGCTCTATTATGACGTCACAATGAAAAAGCTTTCACGCTCGTTAATGCTCGTTTTACTGCTTCAAACATCAGTGTATTAGCCAATCAAAAAGTGTTTTACAAAACAATTGCATTAGAATGTGATATTTTCTGCAAGATAAATGATGATATTCAGGTGGGTTTTTTTTAAATATACATAATATTTTCATGTACGGGCATATCTATACTTTCATAAAATATTACAGTGCCGTTTCCTATTTGTAAACTTTATTTCTTATATTCCAAGACACTACAGGTTTAAAACCTTTCTTTCAAAATATTTCCCACATATGTCTAATACTTCCATGCTTTTGATGTTGTGGGTCTTGTAATATTCTGTACTGCAGACAAACACACGCAGGTTAAATAATGAGATTATGATCCCCGTGCACCTTGCAGTGCAGCGGACTTTATAAAATGTCCATATATCTGAACATTAATAAATTATAAAAAGGCTCATAGATGCATTACAAAACATACTATTGGTGCATTTAGCGAAGTCAATTTTTTTTTCAGAAGCGTAATTTTTTGAATTACAGTGTTTTGAATGTTTTTGGTCACTTCAGTCATTTAGGCGACTTCATGTTAAATGTTGTTGTGCATTGTCCATCAATATTTTAATATTTTTAGTTTTTCTCTGCAATGGCATTTTCAACCAATTTATAGCATTTATTGATGCTTTTTGCTTTTGCTTTCAAGCATTAAAGCTGCATTTATTTGTATATATTTTAAAATTGGTCATGCTTTGTGACTGGATACAATTTTTATCCAACTTATGTGTTCTTATAAATTTTGAAAACCAGTAATTTAATGGTATGAGGATATACATACTAGTATCCATTTTATTATGGAAAACTGACTTGTAAGGCATAAAATCAGCTTAGCATTAAAGTATGGTTGTATTCAGTACAGAAATTTAGTTTTGTTATCCATAATGCAGGTCAGACCCTAAACTTGTATGGTTTGACTGTGCTCAATTGTATGATTTGTGGAAATATAAATTGCTGATCTTCTGGATACTGTAAACCAACTTTTAATCACTACAAGAAATTTTTGCGAAATTTGTGAGAGCCTCATCATCGCGAATATTACTCGCAACGAACCAATCCTTAAAGTGTATGTGTCTATTAATAACAGATCAAAAAAGGCTTTATCGCGAAAATTAATCATACGTGAATTAGTTTATCTCTGCTAGATCGCGAATAAAAGTTGGTTTATAGTATCTTTTTCACAGCAGTGAACCCTGACAAGACCAGCAAGTAATATTTACAGCTCTATTAATATCTATGTCAATAACATCTGATCTGGCAATATCTATTTATAGCTGTGAAGCTTGACAAAGCCAGTAACATTGTCAGCTGATATATGGCTAAAGCTGTAAAGTTTGAGAAGACTGGTACTCATTTACCGCTGTAAATAAATGGGTTAACAGCTAAACTGTGACAAGGCTGGTAACATTTACAGCTGAACTCTAGTACCAGTTTACAGTTAAGAAGTATGACAACATCTTCACTAGCCAAGGGTTTCTGATACGCTCCTCTCCTTATAAACCCTTGGCCTACGGTGAAGTCAAAAGACGGGATTGTTTTCCGTCACGTGATCTCGAATCTATCAGGTACTCACAGATTGTGTCATCGCCAGAAATAAAGACACTATTAAAAAAAATTAAATCAAAGTTTTTTCAAGAATAATTAAGAAGCAATAATTGAGTTATGTTTATTCATTATTTATAGAACAAATCTGAAGCTTCAATATAGATTCTTAATCACATATTTAGAAGACATTGGATGACACCATGGCTATTCATAGAATTGAATGTTATCTTACGGATTGTTGTTTTCTTGCGTTTTTCATTTCCGAGATTAAAGAGTGAAGATGTATCCCGAACGCAAATATCATCATTTACAAAAAACAATTGCTGATTGGTCGACCTGGGTGCACTGAAATCCAATCAGAACTCTGGAAAAAATCCCGATTTCTATGAACACCGTAGGCCAAGGGTTTATGAGGAGAGTAGCGTATCAGAAACCCTTGGCTAGCGAAGATGGTATGACAAGGGCAGTACACATTTACAGCTAAACTCTAGTACCAGTTTACAGTTATGACATGTGACAAGGCTGGTAATGTTTACAGCTCATCTGCTAGTACCAGTTCAAAGCCGTAAAGTGTGACAAAACCAGTAAAATTTTACATGGAAATATGGAGTAACAAACAGTATTCAAGCAGCTCAAAAGTTTACTCAACTTCTTTATAATCTTGCATTAGGATGTAAAACCTCTTATCCAAGAAAAACACTTGATATTTTTAAGACGGATCTATGTGAATCTTTACAAAACTGAATCTGCAATTTCTATAATGACAAAATACTTGTTACGAATAAAAAAGAGTTTAATATCACTCAAAGCAAATATTCTCATAACAAATTATATAATGCATGCTATGCAACAGTAGACAAAAGCTTTAGTCAACAAAATAATAAGCTATCAACTTTCACCTAAATCTGACATTCATACCACAGAGACCAAACATGATGGACAGAAAACTTCAGGCAGACATTACAAGCAAGAAAAGGGAGGTCATCCCATTGACATATTGTGATTTTTCGTTTTTTCCCCATTGTGAAAATGGACAATACGTACCACCATGTGAAAACACATCTCAAAGAATAAATACAATTTTGCAAATACAAATGTAATATTCAAAAGGAGGGAACTATTTTCATTGTTTAAAGATGATGAGAAAGTATGACTCATTTATTTATTACTATGTGTATTTGAAATCTGGTTATACATGTATATTAAAGTTGTAAAAAGCAAGAAGTACAGGTACACCCCATAAGTATAGTCCTGTACTTCATAACAATACAATGACATACAGTATACATAGCACCCGATATAATGGGACCAGTCATAATTTATCACAGATACTCAATCAGCACAGTCTCAAAATATAACAAATAAAAAAAATTAAATTGAAAAACATTCCTGCAGAAATGTACATGTAACTATAGGTAATTATCATGTTCTGTTAATAGTGTTATTTATTTTTATCTTTGTCCTATTTATTGGAGACATCAGAAGACAAATCGGGGTCCACTGCTGTCAAACCCCGACGACCCCCCACAGCTCCCCGGGGGCCCCTGGTCTTCGTCCGGTTTGTAGAACCAGGAGGAGGTCTGGGAAACTGGTCGCTTCCGAGAGGCTCTCTTCTGTTCACTGACTTCTTGTTCCTGCAAGACAGAAGGATAATGCTCTTTAATGCAACCCAGGGAAAATAAAACTACGTTGACACCTAATATTAATTTACTTATTATCTATAGGTTGGAAACATTACTAGTTTGAAAAACTTTGTTAGTTGCATCCTGTGTAGGTAACATAAGTATGTAGAATATTTTGATCATGTGATGGTACAGGTAGCAGGTAACTATGGAGATTACCTGTAGGTACAGAGCATTGTCCTTGCTGACTAATTGCCGCAGTTTATCCTGGAGGGGTGGGTCCACCTCTGACAGTCTGATGGTTTTATTGAGATCCACTCCTCCATTCTCACTATTCTGGGGGTCGATCCTCTTGTAGAACAGTAGGTAAGCAGTGTCCTTTGTGAATCGCTGAGTGACGCTACAGAAAGAGTTGTACTGGGCGTACGAGACACGGTTATCATTAAACAGGTACCACTTATCCTGTAGGAAGTCGATACTGTCCTCGTCGGTACAGTCCGATAATGTCGACATCACGGACTCGGGATCCTGAAACAGTGAATGTCGCGAGTACGCGTAATAATGTCCCGACTCAGAAGACGTCCCAGAATGCACCACAACAGCATTAAGGCCGTACACCTCTCCTTTCTGGGTATTTAGATCCACCCCGCATTTCTCTATCTGTCTAGACACAGCACTCCTCAGTGACCTCCGTGAGTTGGCTGTCTTTGTTTCTATGGCCTGATCTTTGGGTAATATTAGAGTCCGCGGGTATTTAACCTCCTGGAATATCTTTGACCTGGCGTGTATTTTGGGGTCGTAGGAGAACCGCAGGAGGGTGACGATGAGATGTTCGGGGGACTGAACGATTGAGATCCTTCTCTCCCCGTCCTGTAACGACCCACACTTATCACAGAAGTACTGGTTATCCCCCCTCAAAGTCTCCGGCTTCAGGTAATACTGAAGCAGGTCGTTCAGATGTAAACACTGGGTTTTGGACTCAGTCTCTGGTTTGGTTTTATCTCCTGATTCCTGACTGACAATTGGTTTATACTCTGGGAAAGCCAGAGATATATCTGAGAATTCTTCTTTACGTGACGACTGAGTTTTACAATTTAAACATGTGACTGTTGTTACCATGACTCCCCCAAAGTGATCCTCAATGAGTGACGTTATCACAGATTTCTTATCACAACTGTCCGTATCAGTAGCCGTTTCTTCTGTCGTCTGACTTCCACCATCAGCTGATTCCTTGGCCAGCTTCTCCTTTTTCTGTCGCGTCCGTTCCTGCTCATGGATCTGATCCAGTAGATATCTCAGATACTCAGAGCAGTCTTGCTGGTGACCCGCCACAAACCAGCTGGGTCTCGTCATACGACTAAACGTCATAGGGGCATAGGCAGGTCGCTATCAACAGAACAATATAACATGTCAAGCACTTTCTTGTAATAGTATGTAAAATAAATATAGAATCAAAAACATAGGTAATCAGAGATTACAGAGCTCACCTCAATGAATGTTGTCTATAAGTAAGGCAAAGGCACACAATTAACCAACAAGAAGTGTACATTCCAAAAATGAAAATGTTTAAGCAATTTTAATCTGATTTTGAAATAGACCTACATAAAAAAATTAAACTAGTTCTTCTTCATGAAAATGTAATTAAAATCCAGCATCTGAAGCAAATTTGAGAGTTTTCATCTCTTGATGCAACATTTGTGCAAGTTTGGTTTATACAATGTTATATAAGCCTTATAGTTTTTTGGTAATAGACCTGCACCCATAACTTTTACCTGGTCTATTATCTGTAAATGTATGTAGAATTCAGCATCCGAAGCAAGTCCATTAGTGTGCATCCTAAGATGTATCATCCATGCATGTTTGCTCATTATAGGGCTCATAGTCAATTGGAAATGAAACATGCATCAAAAACTAACATTTTCACTCATCAACAAAAAGTAGGTCAGATTCAGCATCCGAAGCGAGCCCGGTAGTATGCATCCTTATATGTATCATCCATGCAAGTTTGGTCATTAAAGAACTCATAGTAACTTGGAAATAAATCATGCACCAAAAACTTTAACCTATTCACTCAACTGGAAAATGTAAGTCAGATACAGCATCCGAAGCAAGCCTGGTAGTATACATCCTTATATGTATAATCCATGCTAGTTTGGTCAACATAGGGCTTATAGTTACTTGGAAATGAAACCTGCACCAAAAACTGCACCAAAAATGTTAACCTGCTCCAAAAACATTAACCTGGTCATTCCTTTGCTGAAATTGCAGCATCTGAAACTTTGACTGGTACAATGAAACACACTAGAACCATCTTCCATGCATGTCTAATCAATATAGGACACAGAAGTACTTAAAAAAACAAGAGGCCCATGGGCCACATCGCTCACCTGAGCACCAAGGGTAGGACTAGTATAAAATGGCTTTTTATTGTAAAGTTTAAATCCAAAAGTAGTCCCATGAGTGGGCCATGACCAATTATGGATTTGCTATTTTTTAGAAAATGATTGAGAAGAAGATTTTTAAAGAATTTTCCTATATATTTCTATGTAAAACTTTGGTCGGCCATTTTGGCCCCGCCCTACCCCCGGGTGTCATGATTTGAACAAAATTGAATCTACACTACCTGAACATGCTTCCATATAAATATGATGAATAATGGCTTTGTCATTCTTGAGAAGAAGATTTTTAAAGAATTAAATTTTCCTATATATCTCTATGTAAAACGTTGGTCAGCCATTTTGGCCCCGCCTTACCCCCGGGGGTCATGATTTGAACAAACTTGAATCTACACTACCTGAGCATGCTTCCATATATATATGATGAATTACGGCTTTGTCATTCTTGAGAAGATTTTTAAAGAATTTTCTTATATATTTCTACGTAAAAACTTGGTCGGCCATTTTGGCCCCGCCCTACCCCCGTGGGTCATGATTTGAACAAACTTGAATCTACACTACCTGAGCATGCTTCCATATAAATATGATGAATTATGGCTTTGTCATTCTTGAGAAGAAGATTTTTAAAGAATTTTCCTATATATTTCTATGTAAAACTTTGGTCGGCCATTTTGGCCCCGCCCTACCCCCGGGGGTCATGATTTGAACAAACTTGAATCTACACTACCTGAGCATGCTTCCATATAAATATGATGAATTATGGCTTTGTCATTCTTGAGAAGAAGATTTTTAAAGAATTTTCCTATATATTTCTATGTAAAACTTTGGTCGGCCATTTTGGCCCCGCCCTACCCCCGGGGGTCATGATTTGAACAAACTTGAATCTACACTACCTGAGCATGCTTCCATATAAATATGATGAATTATGGCTTTGTCATTCTTGAGAAGAAGATTTTTAAAGAATTTTCCTATATATTTCTATGTAAAACTTTGGTCGGCCATTTTGGCCCCGCCCTACCCCCGGGGGTCATGATTTGAACAAACTTGAATCTACACTACCTGAGGATGTTTCCCCATAAGTTTCATCTTTCCTGGCACAGTGGTTCTTGAGAAGAAGATTTTTAAAATATACCACTAAATTTTCATTAATTCCCAATTATCTCCCCTTGAATAAGGGCGTGGCCCTTCATTTGAACAAACTTGAATTCCCTTCACCCAAGGATACTTTGTGGCAAGTTTGGTTGAAATTGGCCCAGCGGTTCTTGAGAAGAAGTCGAAAATGTGAAAAGTTTACAGACAGACAGACGGACAGACGGACAGCTAGACAGACGGACGGACAGACGGACGCCGGACAAAATGTGATCAGAAAAGCTCACTTGAGCCTTCGGCTCAGGTGAGCTAAAAACTGCTCCAAAAAACTTAACCTTAACCTGGGACGCCGACACCGACACCAACGCCGAGGGTATTACATAAGCTCCCCCAACTTCGTTGAGGTGAGCTAAAAATTATCAAATTTAAGAATAGTAAAGGCTATTTAGGCCTTTCAAAATCTGCTGGTATGTGTTCTCAGCTGAAATCATAATTGTACCTCCCAAAATACCCGAAGGAGAAAAATTCTATAAAATATTTTAATAAGATGGCTTTCAAAAGGCATAGCTTATTTTTGTAGATGCACTACTTGTTACTAAATCTTTGTGAAAGTCTGGTTATTACCAGTCTAATTAAAATTACATGTTGTATCTGCTCGCATACTCACTACACTAACATCTAACAACATCCCATAGAGGGTCACATCAGAGGTCAAATTCTATCAACCAATTAAATTGTCAACTGCAAAATCAGCATATATTTGTTAAAGCAAAGAAGTCTAGAGTTGTTCCAAATTTGACTCTGACATGACCCTCTGTGGAATGTTGTTAGATGTTAGTGTAGCAAGTATGCGAGAGAATCTAACATCTAATTTTAATTAGATTGGGTTATTACCTGAGTCTGACTGAGGAAGGCAAACACCTGCTGTAACTGTGAGATGACTGGTTGCTCTGGGGAGGCCTGGTATGACAATGTATCCCTCCTAAAGCTGAAATCACACAAATTATACAGTCAGCATAGGGTGATAATACAGATCACAGTTATCTATATTGGTGGAAAGACACATCAAATGACAGACTGTATCAGGCCTGATAGGAAATGCATCCCTCCTAAAGCTGAAATCACACAAATTATACAGTCAGCATAGGGTGATAATACAGATCAAAGTTATCTATAATGGTGGAAAGACACATCAAATGATAGACTGTATCAGGCCTGATAGGAAATGTATCCCTCCTAAAGCTGAAATCACACAAATTATACAGTCAGCATAGGGTGATAATACAGATCAAGGTTATCTATATTGGTGGAAAGACACATCAAATGACAGACTGTATCAGGCCTGATAGGAAATGTATCCCTCCTGAAGCTGAAATCACACAAATCATACAGTCAGCATACGATGTTAATACAGATCAAAGTTATCTTTATTGGTGGTAAGAAACCTTAAATGACAGACTGTATCGGATGACAAAAGCCAAAACAAAATTGACCTAAGAAAACCAATGTTAAACAGGTCGAGGAAACTATTTTCTGTGACGTCGGAATAAATTTACATGTTAAGTGAGGAACCTACGTGACTGACTTATCGACCAATCAGCTCAATGAGTTGCATTATGGGTTACTACAAAAATACTACATGTGTGTTTCGAAAAGCCATTTTTTTAAATCGCTCTCGGAAAGACGTGTTGCATTTTTTCAAGCATTTTACACGCTTAATATAATATGTACATTATTATCTACTAATCACATGCTCACATTTACATACAAATGATTAACAATGATAAAAATTAGGGTATTCCCCACTCCATAGTACAAGCCCGTTTGTTTACAGCTTTCCCCATGATGTACTGTCAGTGAGAAGTCAATTTCACGTGGCTATTCATCGGTAAAAAAACCCAACTCTGAGGTATGCTCACGTATTGAGAATGTTTACAACGTATACAACTTCGAAACGTACATTATGCTACTCAATACTCGTTCAATGATCAATGCACTTGAGAATTAATATAGAGGTAAATTAAAAAAAAACGTGCAACTCAAGTCCTTTTTGTAAATGCATGAACTTTAAATTTCTATAGTAACAAATAACTATGTGACAAATTTACGATTATCAAGTACTAGAGTCCTTCATTTTTTACTTGTGGAGACTTTGTGAGCGGTATTTCAAAGTACTATTTAACAAGGAAAACTGACTTCGTTTGTTAATGTGAGCATGGGAATTCTTGATTAGTACCTATTCTTCATATTTTTCTCAAACACGTTTCAAAAAATTGTAAATTGACTTTCCAGCAGTCATTTGAAATCGCATCCTAAATTTCCCTTAACCCACGTGTTTGTCATAAAAATAAACATGTAGTAGACCATCATGCTTTTCGGCTCATTCACTAGATTGGACCATTGTTTGCTGTGAGCACCTTTGTGCGCAATGACAACAATATCCATATAAGGTAGTTTCCTCGACCTGTTAAACTGGGTTTAAAATGATAAAATGGAAGACAATTTGTACATGATAATTACCACTGACCTGTCGCACATGAAGAGTGCTTGTAAGATACTGTTCATAAAGCAGGTGTTCCCTAGGTTAAACAGTCCGGTCTTCCCGGTCTCTGACCTTTGAGTGACCTTTGACACATATTTAGAGGTGCCCAATTGCTGGACTTGCCAGTGACTCTCTTCTAGTCGGGATTTGATTTCTTCTGAACTGGGAGCATGGATTCCCTACAAATTTCAAAGATTATATATAAATTATAACAATCTATAAGCAGAATTAGGTAAATGTCTTTCATTCAATATATAGCCATTAAGCCATTAAATTAAAAATACTACATGTATATTACAACTGCCTAAGATTCCTTACAAAGATTTAAAATTATATAATGAGGAAGCAATCAAGAAATTTCAATTTATTCCTTATAAGATAACGTAGACAAGTAGCTCCTTATAAAGAAGATTCACTGATCTCCAGAGTCCTGAACAAACAGGGAAGATATCCTGTTCCTAGTACACAACATTGTCCAAGGACCATCTTATCATTGCCTCTGCTATTTTTTTCCCTTTTAGTTTACACTGAGTGTGGTATTACATATAAATTTATTTAGAAGATTCTGATTGGGGTAGGCTGCAGGTAATGTCTATAAATAGCCTCAATAGCCTCTGCAGTATTTTACCTTAAGTGCCTCCAATATTGGGTCGTACAGATCAGGGTACCCAGCAGTAAAATTACCTGAACAGTCTCAAGTATCTTAAGCGCCTCGAGTATCGGGTCGTACAAATCAGGGTACCCAGCAGTAAATGTACTACCTGAACAGTCTCGAGTATCGGGATGTATTACCTGAACAGTCTCGAGTATCGGGATGTATTACCTTAAGAGCCTCGAGTATTGGGTCGTACAAATCAGGGTACCCAGCGTGGAGGAAGAAACAACAATGTAACAGATCTGACAGCTGTTTTAACATGGTTGTATTTTCCTTGGTCAGGATCTCAATGATTTTCACCATCTGGGGGAGGATCTACAAGACAGAAAGGCGGAACATGAAGGATAACATTCTGTTCTTTAAAAATAGCAGAACTCTGCCTTAGAAAATGTTGGCTTTACTGACATTTTCTCTATTTACTAGCATTCATTGATTATAATGGTTCCAACCAGTGCGTTATTGATGACAGACTAGCATATACACAAACAGAAGTTTAGGTCTGGAGTAGAATATCAATAATCCATGTGAAACACACAATGTTCTTGTGAGTTTTATGATGACTTACCTTATGGAAAGGCTCGGGTGAGTGCTGGAAGCCCAGTAACATGTGAGTGAGTACACTCAACGCTCCCTCTCTGACAGCCAAAAACTCCAGCTTCTGACACACCTGTTGTAAAAATAACGCAAAATTAACTTTAAAGGATATACAAATTTTTAAATTAAGACTTATCAAGATATTTTAAGCTTTGCAGCACATTCTTTTAAAATAATAAATCAAAAGAAACATAATCAATTTAATTTGTTTTACCTACTGAAACACATAAAATTCTTCCTATGAACGTTGTGCAGGAAAATCAAAGTCAGATTCCTACCTGCTCAACCTTTGTCTCTGTTACAGTAATTAAAATGCTGTATTTTTTGGCACCAGCCAGACTTCGGAAGAAAGTGATGATCCACATGTGTACGTTAGTGGCTGTCGGCCACTGAAGCCAGTCTATCACCCTCTGTAGTGCTGTTGTCATTCGCGTATTGTCAACATTTGAACCTATTGCGTACTTAACAATGACCTCTATCATTTTCTCAGGGATATTACGAACCACTGCACCAAGACAAAAAGAAGGCTCTGTTTCTTCTATAGCGGATATTATTCCAAAAATAGCTTTTAGGGAGTCCATTATCACATCGGAGTCTGCATTGTTCCAAATATCATGAATCAGGAAACAAATTCGGTCCACATTTTTAATGTACTTAAATATATCTGTGTGATCCTGGGGAATTGAACACATGCTTAGAGAGTGAATCAGGGACACACAAAACGTCGAGACAAAGTCACCTTTTGGAAGACATTCCTTAAATTTAGATAAAAAGTTAACAAAATTTGTCAAGCAGTCGATAGAGGGATGTTCCCTAACGTAACTTATAGCTTTGGCCTCCACCACTTTAACATGCCCCGAGTAGGAGGACGACCTCTGTAATAACTCCATACTGGCCTCTAACAACAATACAGCATTGGCTTCCTGTTTACCTCTGTATGAAAACAAAGACAGGAGAAACTCACGGTCAAAAAAAGCCTCAAATGTTTTCAGGTTGTATTTTGCCCAGGAAATGTACACTTGCAATCCCTCGGATACAGCGATGTCTGACTCTCCCTGGAGAAACCATGACGACGAGATCTGTAGCACGGAACGAATGACGTGAACCGGCTGAGGTTTGGAACTGTTCTCTGTTACCTTGGTTATCAGTTTTTTCTTCAGGGAGTCCGAATGCTGGGATGTGAGAATGCCGTTCAATATTGCATCCATTTTTCTAAAATTAAACAAATATAATTATACATTGTACTCATTTTAAGCAAGCTGCATGACAATGAGGACTTATGGAATGCATGTAGTTTTGTAATATAAAATGAATAATTCCTAGTTAGGTTAGTTTGGTCTCCATTTGATTCCCATTTGGGTAAATCGACATACCATTCATGACAAGCTTTTCTTTGAGGTGCCGTTTTAGTATTTACTGGCAAAAAGTGATATCACCTATTCAAATAAGTGATATCACCTATTAGAATATGTGATATCACCTATAAGAATAAGTGATATCACTCATTTAAATTGAATAAAACATAAGAGGCTCAATCACCAGGTCCAGCACAAAAACCTGATAAAGGTATATAGCTTGATAAAGCTATATAGCTTTATCAAGGTATTTAAAATACCTTGATCAAGGTATTTTATGTAATGAAAATTCAAAAAAATTCTTTAAAAATTAAATACTGAAAGTCGAGTTCTGTGTTGTTGTCAGTAAATTCACCCATACATGTAGAGTACTCAAACACAAACAAATCAGTAGAAAAACATATCATGTGAGGAGACGTTATTTTATGCTTTCTTTTTTATACCAGCGTGTTTTTCATGCACGAGTAGACACACTGACAAAAACTCAGAACTCGACTTTCAGTATTTAATTTAAAAATTTTTTTTTTTGAATTTTCATTACATAAAATACCTTGATCAAGGTATTTTAAATACCTTGATAAAGCTATATAGCTTTATCAAGCTATATACTTTTATCGAGGTATTGTGCTGGACCTGATCACAATGTAAGGACTGGGCTGGACAAAGACTTGGTACAAAAGGGTTCGTCACGACTTATTTGTCTTATCACAATTTGAATACCTCTATACTTTAAAATACAAAACTTCCTTCCTTGTGCATTTTATAGGAAAAGGGTGGTCAAATTTAAAGAAGACCAATAGGCCTAACGTTAAGTCCTGGCGAGCCCAGTTATTATGACACAAGTGTACATCTGCCACTTTAACTATAAATAGATCTTACCCGAAATACCGAACTTACCATCAACTCTCTCTGTCTCTCACATGAACAGTCTTCTTTTGAATTAGTTTCAAAAAGCTTAGAGAGAATCACCGATACATAATACTTTCCCTATTTACTTGATGACTTGAGTTTAAATAATCAACGTCAGGTACAAGTTTGACTTTTGAAAAGCACTTTGTTTGATCGGGGAAAGCGCAGTAGAGATCCCGATCGGAAGCAATTGTGCTATTGGGTTTCATGACGCGGAGTACGTATGCAGCAGAGTGGCGCAGTGGAAGCGTGCTGGGCCCATAACCCAGAGGTCCGTGGATCGAAACCACGCTCTGCTAATTTTTTTTTTTTTGGGGGGGGGATATCGATTCCATACTTTTATTAAACACGGAATTATAAAATAGCTCATTATTATTTTTTTTTTTTACAGTTCTGAACAAGTGCTTGTGGAACACTCACGATTGTCCCTCAATGAATGTGAAAGGTCATTCTGTACAAGCATGCAGATAGATCTATGGTTCTCACCCCCTCCCCGTCCCCTGAAGAATTTGAAAATTAATTAAAAATGGCTTTAGACAATGCCTTTAAAAAAAAAACCACCAGAGACCAATAATGGCAAAACAAAAGGGAGTGTCCTGGATATTTACTTTGAAGTAAAGTACCCACCCCTCCCCCCATCGCAACTGAAATTGGCCAAGAACTATAGCTTAGATAAGGTTGATAATTATGCCCCCGTTCGAAGAAGGGAGGGCAAATATTGCTTTGCAGCTGTCAGTTGGTCTGTCTGTTGGTCCACCATCAGTTTCTGTTCATTTTCTTTGCAGAAGTACGTTGCACATATTGAAATGAAATTTGGTATACAGATTTTTTTTAATTATAACTAAGATTTATTTAAGAATTCATAAAGTTCTTCATTGAAGCACTTAAAAACAAGCAATCACCTATCTGATTAGCTTGAACAATTTATATAACTGTTTACAGTAGTGATTTTTCTGCCTTTTTTAACCAACTATATATTGTACAAGCTACTACTGTATCATATACTGTATATGATCTCTCACTGTATAACAGTCCTTTTAGACCAGGCTCCTAAATCAAATATTTGAATTTAATTTCCAGGTGATGCTTGATATTTGATTCAAGGGCCTAGTTTTTTTGCCTCACCCTATACTAAAGCTGCAGTCTACAATAGAATTATAACACAGGTGGCATTCATCATCATTTCATACCTACTAGAAAACTAAGCATTCTTCAGATATGTTCCCTCTGCCAACTATTAGGAACAAACTGCTTTATCAATCTTAGTTATCTCCCTTAGCAGAGGGCAATCATAACTCCCTGGGCCTTTCTAACAAGGGGAAAAACAACCTTCAATGAATTTGTTATGAAGGTATCAATGATGACCCCCCTTTCTTAAACACAGAGACCTTTATAATCTATACAGTCTGTATTTTATCTTCATTGAATGTAGATATTTGCTCAAAATATACGTTTGTACCTACAAAAGAGATATTCAACTCTATAGCGCTATACACCTAATACTTTATTGAATAGGAAGGAACTCCATTCTTTCTAAAAATATCACCCGGACAGTCCTGGTTTAAGTGGATTTTTAAAGTTTGCTGGCCAGACTTGAAAAGATGTAACTGTAGCAGAAGGTCATTTCACCTCAAGTTCTTTATCAAAAAAAAGAGATATACAACTCAAAATCAACCAATAATTTGTTCATACTTTTAATCATGAGAAGCTCTTTTAACAATGTGTAAAAGTAAAAATGATTCACAAAATGTCCGCAGAGAGAAGACAAATCACAGAGAAGAGAAGAGAGTGACTAGAAAACTGAAGTCATTGAGATTTCTTAAAGCAGTGTTGACAGAAATTGGTCCTTGTGTTAACTTCCTGTTATGTGGATCTTAATGCATTACATTTCCTCTCCTTCTTCCTCCTCGTCAAACTCTGCCTCTTCTTCGGCCGTGGCGTCTTGATACTGCTGATATTCCGACACCAGATCGTTCATGTTGGACTCAGCTTCCGTGAATTCCATCTCATCCATACCCTCACCGGTGTACCAATGCAAGAAAGCCTTACGACGGAACATAGCAGTGAACTGCTCAGAGATTCTCTTAAAGAGCTCCTGAATGGCGGTGCTGTTTCCTATGAAGGTGGCGGACATCTTCAGACCCCTGGGAGGAATGTCGCAGACGGCAGTCTTGACATTGTTAGGGATCCACTCCACAAAGTAACTGCTGTTCTTGTTCTGAACGTTCAGCATCTGTTCGTCAACTTCCTTCATGGACATACGTCCCCTGAAGATGGCGGCCACGGTAAGGTAGCGGCCATGACGAGGATCACAGGCAGCCATCATGTTTTTGGCGTCAAACATCTGCTGTGTGAGTTCTGGGACAGTCAGAGCTCTGTACTGCTGGCTTCCCCGGGAGGTTAGGGGAGCGAACCCTGGCATGAAGAAGTGAAGACGTGGGAAGGGAACCATGTTTACGGCAAGTTTCCTGAGGTCTGCATTCAGCTGTCCGGGAAATCTTAGACAGGTCGTGACCCCTGACATAGTGGCTGACACGAGATGATTGAGGTCACCGTAGGTGGGTGTGGACAGTTTCAGGGTACGGAAACAGATGTCATACAGAGCCTCATTATCAATGCAGTATGTTTCGTCTGTGTTTTCTACTAATTGATGAACAGAGAGTGTGGCATTGTAGGGTTCTACGACTGTGTCTGATACCTGTAAAACACACAAAGTCAAGATTTACTTTCATCTCATTTCATCATACATCACAAATGATATGAATAAAGGAATTTCTTCCCTTTTAATAATATTGGGCAAACAATAAAAAATAAAGTCTACATTGGGATTCCTCTGTATCTGAAGAACAGACAATTATTCATCACATCACTTGAATTCTCATCTAGTCACTGATCTCTTTTTATCAATAGTTTCAACATCAAAAACAGGAACAAGCCTATTATTGGCATCATGCCCTTACGTAACACAACTTCCTTAATTCTCTCTAAAGCTAAGTATTGATTTCTGCTGAAGTTTAGAATTAAGCCGATATAAAATATGCGTTAATTGGAATAAGTCACTCCTCTGGAGAGCTTTTCCTGGATGAACCAGAAACTACTTCATTTGGATAATGCACAAATATATCATTAAGTGAAAAGCTGGCAAAAGCCCGAACTGGCTTGTTAGAAGTGAGATCAATTCAGACATTGAGAAATATCTTGCTTCAGCTTGGTTTATTAAAGTGTCTCCGTAACTAAGTACCATTATTGCGTGCAGCTTTAATTTGATAATAACTGTCATAGTTTCCTACTTACTACAGATATTCCATTTCATAAATACCAATAAATATTGCATTCAAGGTAATGATGCACATGTATAGGAATTTAGCTAAGATTTTCAATTCTTTTACAACGTAAGAATATTAACCAATCATAGCCCACCTTTGGTGATGGGACGACGGAGAATGTGTTCATGATTCTGTCGGGGTACTCCTCTCGGATTTTGGAGATGAGGAGTGTCCCCATTCCTGACCCGGTGCCGCCCCCGAGAGAGTGAGTCAGCTGGAATCCCTGTAGACAGTCGCAGCTCTCTGCCTCCTTCCGTACGACGTCCAGGACTGAGTCCACTAGCTCCGCCCCCTCCGTGTAGTGACCTTTGGCCCAGTTGTTACCAGCCCCACTCTGTCCAAACACAAAGTTGTCTGGTCGAAATATTTGGCCGAATGGACCTGATCGGACCGAGTCCATGGTTCCAGGTTCCAAATCGACCAAGATGGCCCTGGGTACATATTTTCCTCCTGTTATAAAAAATATCTCAGTCTATCAATTACATGGAAAAAGAGAGAAGTCTGCAAGACAGTATCTTATTACATGTATTTTAAAAGCAATGATCCTTTTTATAACAAGTTTTGAGTAAAAAAAATTATATCGGAGACAGCCATATGAATAATTTAATATACATTAAATCATTGCACTGAAGGTCTGGAACCATCCTACTTTTGCAACATATTAAACTAATTAATTTTTATGTTCATTGTTAAGGCATATTTAATTTTACAAGTGGACACAGAAGAAGAAAAGCTAGCTGCTTGCCAGACAAAGCACTCTTTGTAATAACCAAATTATTCACTAGACTACACCTTCCCCAAAAACCAACTTATTAATTCTATGCAATGCAATAAGATGTATTAATAAATAACATCTGTGTGTATTTCTGCAGATTTGCCGACAGCTGACAGACTCACCGGTAGCCTCATTGTAATAGACATTGATTCTCTCGAGCTGCAGATCTGAGTCACCGTGATATGTTCCTGTGGGGTCAATTCCGTGCTCATCAGAGATCACCTCCCAAAACTGAAAAATACAACAGATGTTCTTACATACACTCACATAAACGCTCATCTCAACTCAAACATCTGTCAGATCTTAGACTGTAATAATTTTTCACCAGATTTCAGCATCAGTTTTCATGGGTTTTTTTCTTATCTGTAACCCCAAGTATGGTGATCTCACTTTTACTAGCTCTGAAAATATTTCTTCTCATCTTTATGTTTTATCTTTATCTGTCTGGCATCATGGGCCAGGGATTTAAACTCATTTCAATAAATTGAAACTTACTTAAGCATGAAAGGCATTTAAATTTTGTTCTCATTGACCCAAGACATTGTCACTTTTCATAATTTAAACTTTGAAATTTTTCAAATGATATGCCCACACCCATCTTTTACGCACCCTAGCGTGTTACGATTGACACGTGGTTCATTTGAGACAAAACGAGAGGCTGGCGAGATGCCCGCTTTGTCAGCAATACTCGAACAATGAGTCACGTGTTTAAAAAAGAACATAATTTGTTACATTGTATTAATCTTTGTCACAAGCATTTTAAAGTAGTATAGCTAAGAGCGGTCAAAATATTTAACTTTCCTGTGCGACATTATGTTTTTCTCTCTTTTTCTCACTCTTTTTTTTCAAAAATTGTAAAACCGTTAAAACCTCGACAAAAATGCCGCATTGCACCACGCACTTCCTTTCTATAGCATGAGGAAAAAATACGCCATACATTGTCAGATAATAATAGTTAGAAGTAATTGTTATTCACTGACCTTGGCTCCTATTTGGTTTCCGCATTGACCAGTCTGTAAATGTACGATTTCCCTCATGGTTAATATTCAAACACTGATGACTACAAAATGGGCGCTGTTCACTCTCTCTCGGCCGGCTTACTTTAATTTATTCTGAGCATCTGATTGCTCTATGACCCACTTCCCCGCGGCTGGCGAATCAAAAACTGATATGCTGCCATGGGAACGTTTTCATTGGCTGGGAAATTTTACGGTCGTTAGAAGGCCCCGAGTCGCACCATCTCTTTAAACCTGAAGGGACACTTTCTCTTTAAAAACAATAATTATGCATGCTGTAATTAACTGATTAAAATTTAGCAATATTAACGGTTCGACCATAGCATAGCCAGAGGCTTTACTTCAAGTCTAGAGATTCTCTCTCTCTCTCTCTCTCTCTCTCTCTCTCTCTCTCTCTCTCTCTCTCTCTCTCTCTCTCTCTCTCTCTCAAGCTTGAAAAAGTACCCCATTTTAAATTTTTTGAAAGATTGTCATTATCAGATAAAAAGTTTTTTATGCTGAGAATCAAAGATAAAAAGCAGCATTGTAGATCACCGAAGATAGGTTCCTCAAAATATTATTTTCCCAAGAATTTGTCATGGAAGTATTGCAAATTAATTATATATAACATGGCCAGATATATTTATCATATATACTCATATATTATCATTGATTCATATATATATCAGCATATATATATACCAACAACACAAGAGGGGACTTATGTAGTTTATCGATAAAGACATTGCATTGCTATATGTAGTTCCAAAAACAATTATTAATATAGGCAAGACCAAAAAATAATTATAATTATCTTAAAATTTTATTTTTTTTATAATATATAGTAAAAAATGCTGAATCAATGACAGGCACGTAGCATCGTTTTTGAAAGTGGGGGGGCCAACCTGAGGAATCTTTTTTTACTTAACTTAAAAAAAACACCAAAAAAAACGAAAATTGGCCAAACTCGAAAATCCTATTTCGTGTGGGGGGGGGGGTTAGTGGCCAACTTTTTCAAAGCCAACTTACTATCACTTCAAATTTTTTCCTTACAATCCTTGCTATCACTATACTATGGTTATAAAGTGGGGGGGCCAACCATCCCATCAATGAACATTTACTATAGTAAAGGTTATGTTGGGGAAAAAAGTGGGGGGGCCAGGCCCCCCC
>PRKT01000070.1:1470004-1500898 GCA_003671525.1 Saccostrea glomerata
CCCCCGGATGCTACGTGCCTGAATGAGTATTTCAAAAATATAACTTTTTTTCCTTCGGGAAAGATTTAAAGTTGTGGCACATAGATTCGGGGGGAGCTAGGGGGCTTTTTCTAAACATTGCATTCACTTCACTATTATCAATTAATGTTCATTGAAAGGCTTGCTCTCTCCCCAAAATGTTTTGTTACTGCATGAGTGAAATCATGATAATGCACTAGCTGGTAATGTATTAAGGAATTCAGGCAGGACAAACCAAGAGTCCACGGACTCAAGTAAAAAAAAATCTTGATATGCTAAAAGCAAGCAAGAAAACACAAACAAACAAAACAACAACAACAAAAACGCGTAAATTCACATCCAAACTAGCTGCAGAACTGTAGCTCTCCGAAAACTGTATTGACAGACCGGTCGGAGAGCTACAGTTCTGCAGCTACTTCCAAACGTGAAAAAAACTTTTTATTGGTGGTGGAGGGGGGTGTTCGAGGAGGGATCTTCAAGGTGGGGTACTCCAAGGGGTTTGTTCCCATCTCGCCTTAACTGAATTCATGAATTCCCATTTACTGTTAAATGCAATCTAAAAATTTTATCATTTAAAGAAGATGGGCGTATAAGGCGGGCAGAATGCCTATAGCATCAGATATTCAGACATCATATTTGATAGGTAAATTGAGTATCTCATTATTGAACTTTATGAAATTATGAGAAAAAAAGCATTTTCTGAGAAAAAATAAATCTCTTCAAAAAATTTCATTCATAAAAATATTCCATGGAATTTATGGGATTCGATCCCCAGCAACAAAATACTGAAGTATCAGACTGCTTTGAGACTAACGCGCTAAACACTATGCTACATGGCTCTTGTGGTGAAGTGGCATTTAAATCATGTTTGTGATATGACCCTTGACTTATTTGACTTGAAGTATTTTTCGGAAAGATGCAAATGTTTTGTCATATAAGTGTATTTTTAAGGTATAGTGGGTCTTCCCTCCATTTTTTTGTAAACCAAAATATATATATATTATTTCAAACTTTTAGGATTATATTTCAAAAAAATGGAGAGAAGACCCACTCACATTAAAAAAATTTATTAAAGTGTGAAAAAATGATCGTTTTTGTTCTTTTAAGTCTGTGTATGCTTTTTCATAGGCAAATATTTTCAGTTTTTGTGAGATTTTGTAAATTATAGAGATTTTACTTTAAGTATACTTTAATATTAGATGAGATATGACATAAAATTTGGATATAATTGAGATTAATTCCCCCCCCCCCTTCTTATTTGTCGCGCTATAGGCATTCTGCCCGCCTTATGCGCCCATCTTCTTTTATATCAACCCAGTGCATGATAATATTTACAAATACTAAAATTCCCATTTCGCCTTAGTACTTTTTTACTTTTTCTTACATGGATTTCACAGTTCAGGCGAAATGGGAACACACCCTCTAGGGTATTTTTTTTTTTAATAAATGGGCATCATCGTCCTAACATGTAGTTTTCTCTTTATTAATTATTTTTCATTATTATCATTATCGGGGTGTTGATAATCTTTAATGCATTGAATCGTGAATGTTATTTTCTTGACAAAATATCGCTAAAAAAACAAATATTTGAAACAAATATTGCAATATTAGTTTAAAATAATGTTTAATCAAGTTGAATATACATAAATAAAAACTCTAATATTAAATTGCACAATTTTTTTAGCGTACTCTATTTAAAGTACTCTCAGTCTATCGTACTCTGTTTAGTAGTATCCAGATATTGGTATTGTAATTTTATGTGAAAGGAATAATCCTCTTCAAAAAATAAAATAATAATAGAATTATACGGTTCATTAGCTTCTAGATTGTTTTAATTAACAAACGGTAACTATGAAGAAAAAGACGGGAAAAATAATCGTGGGGTGCTGGTTTTAATATTTACAAATTTTTCGTCAAGTTCACTTGTATGTTTGATTAAGAATAAATTCCACGTTTTCTCAGATTTTGTTTTGACAGTTGACTACCAAATATGAAAGTCAAGTTTAAATGGAAGAATTCAGTTTTTACACATATTCACTTGCCTGTCAGTGAATATATCCAGTTAAATTTAGCTATTAGATTGTAACATTATGATATGAAAAGATGATTTAACACGAAATGATTTCATGGAAGGTGAAAGAGTGATGTGAAAATGGATGAAGAAGATGGTTTACAAAATCCAGAACAAGATGGAGATGAGTCGTCTTCACTCTGTACAGAAATAGTTCATTTCCTGGAAGAGGATGGAAGTGAAAATCATTTCATTGTAGGTCCAGGGGTATTTCGCATTTGTGGGGCATCTTCAACTTTTGATGATGGGTCAAAAACAACTTTAGATAACGACATCAAAGTGATATCAAATGAAGTAGAAAACTTGATTTCAAGTACAGAAAAACTAAGTAGTAGACAAGGTGACACAAGTGATACACAAGATGAGCAAGAAATCTGTTTTAACTCTTTACCAAGGGAGGTAATTTTAAAGATTTTTAGCTTTTTTTCGTCTGTGGAGTTGTGTGTCCATGTGATACCAGTTTGTAAGCAGTGGTATGATGTAGGTCATGACCCGAGCCTGTGGAAGGAGCTAGACTTCAGTCGACAGTGTGAGCTCCCGTCCACCATCTTATGTAGGACAATATCCAGAGCAACATCACTCAAAAAACTAAGCCTGATGGGAAGGCTGGACCTGAGTACAGCGGAGGTTGTGGTCTTCTCTCAGTATATACCTCTCCTGGAATCACTCAACCTAGGCTTCTGTACTGGCGTCAACCGGACTGTGACTGAGTACTTTGTGAGGAACTGTCCGCGACTTACGAACCTCAATGTGGAGGGATGTCACACGGTGGACGACAGTGTCACTGCGACCCTGCCCCGCGGAGAGAGGCTCCAGAGTTTTAACTTCTCCCACTGTTACCTGACAGATGACAGCATTGTCTTACTAGCCTCCGCAGTCAAGAGAATTGTGTCCCTTAATATTGATGGCATTTCGTGGATCTCTGACAGGTGCTTGTCTATTGTTGATGTAAAGAATATTAATCTGTATGCTATGAAAGGCATATAACTACAGATTAAAAACACTTAACACAGAATGCTTTAACAATAGCTTGAAAGGCAATTATATATATAAAGCTATTTATGATGGAGAATTGAAAAATCATTGGTTACCATAAACATTTACATACAAGATGAAAGATATTATGAGTTCAATTTTTGTCTTTAATGGTATAACCAACTTGCGTGCAAGACCTAGAAATACTTGTCAATGTACATGATGAATAAGGGGATCTTTCTGGTTGTGGAATGGTTGTATTTTCATAATAATGCCAAGTACAGTTAAACACCCCTATCCCAAACTGAAACACTTTGGCAAGAACTTGTATTTACAGCAGAGTGATTTTAATTCCCTGAGATATATGTTTCAGTGCTGTGGTCACCTTAGTAGACAACCAGCATCAGAATCTAGAGGAACTGGTCCTGGACGGTGCGGAGCTCTCAGATAGAAGCTTTCATCACATCGCCAGGTGTGCCAAACTCAAAAAGCTCCACGTTTCCTTCTGTGAGGGGTTAACTGACCAGTCCCTCAGGTATATACAGGTAATACAACTGACCTGTCCCTCAGGTATATACAGGTAATACAATGGTCAAATCCTTCAGATATATATAAAAGTTATACTTGTATGTGAATTTGTATAAAAACATGATTTAATTTTCAAGTCACATTTTGACGCTTAACAAAAAACTACATATAATCTTTTCTATATTTGTGTATACCAATACTTTTATGTTATTTTATTTATGGTAGACTCTACCGAATCTGACCTACCTGAAGATGAGGAAGGGTGTGTACTTCACTACAGAGGGCCTGCTGTCTCTGTTTACCTGTAAATCCATGTCTCACCTGGCGGAGCTCGACTTCTCCGAGAGTACGCAGTTTGTCAACGACTGTGTCATCCAGATGACCAAATGGTGAGTTTCCGTCAAACTCGTAATTAGCAATGTATCGTGTAGATCTGTTAATTTAAAGAAATTTACACATATTTATGTGGAAAATTTTTGTAAGAAAATAAAGATGCTCCATTTGGAAAACTTACTTCACTTCAAAAAATGAGATTTCCTATATGCAGGTCAGTGTATATAAGACTTGTAATTGTTGTTATTATGGTACTTACGTCTAGTACTTATATATTTAACATTACAGTTGTGGTCCTTCCCTCCAGAATTTGGCCCTGTCCTGGTGCTGGGACATCACTGACCCTGGGGTCATCTCCATTGTCGACCACTGCAGGTAATGTCAATATCTTGCACATCGCTCAGTGTCTTAATGTTAACAATCTATTAGATTCTTTAACAGCTTAGATTCTCTCGAAATCATCATGCCATTTGAACATACAGTCTACTTATTTCTGAAATGCCATTTTCTGTAAATTAATTTGTGAATTAGGTCATTTTATCTAAAATTTAGGGATTTTTTTTGGACATTTTTTCCACTTAACCTTGCTGTGTAAATTTAAGTATAACACCAGCACATATTACGATGTATACACATGATAATTGTTTAAATATTTGAATTTAAAGTATCTATATAAACTCTCTTCTTTGACAGGAACTTAGAAGTCCTTGACATTATTGGTTTACATAAGATAACAGGGACTTACTTTATTAGAGTCCCTGAGGAAATGCCGAGACTTCGTCTTCTGAATCTACAGCAGTGTAATAGGGTAAGTGTCTACAGCAGTGTAATAGGGTAAGTGTCTACAGCAGTGTAATAGGGAGAGTGCTTACAGCAGTGTTATAGGGTAAGTGTCTACAGCAGTGTAAAAGAGTAAGTGTCTACAGCAATGTAATAGGGTAAGTGTCTACAGCAATGTAATAGGGTAAGTGTCTACAGCAGTGTAAAACGGTAAGTGTCTACAGCAGTGTTATAGGGTAAGTATCTTCAGCAGTGTGATAGGGTAAGTGTCTACAGTAGTGTAAAAGGGTAAGTGTCTACAGCAGTGTAATAGGGTAAGCGTCTTCAGCAGTGCGATAGGGTAAGTGTCTACAGCAGTGCGATAGGGTAAGTGTCCACATCAGTGTAATAGGGTAAGTGTCCAGAGCAGTGTAATAGGGTAAGTGTCTACAGCAGTGTAATAGGGTAAGTGTCTTAAGCAGTGTAATAGGGTAAGTGTCTTAAGCAGTGTAATAGGGTAAGTGTCTACAGCAGTGAGATAGGGTAAGTGTCTACAGCAGTGCGATAGGGTAAGTGTCTACAGCAGTGTAAAAGGGGAGATTGTCTACAGCAGTGTAATAGGGTAAGTGTCTTAAGCAGTGCGATAGGGTAAGTGTCTACAGTAGTGTAAAAGGGTAAGTGTCTACAGCAGTGAAATAGGGTAAGCGTCTTCAGCAGTGTGATAGGGTAAGTGTCCACATCAGTGCAATAGGGTAAGTGTCCACATCAGTGTAATAGGGTAAGTGTCCAGAGCAGTGTAATAGGGTAAGTGTCTACAGCAGTGTAAAAGGGTAAGTGTCTTAAGCAGTGTAATAGGGTAAGTGTCTTAAGCAGTGTAATAGGGTAAGTGTCTACAGCAGTGAGATAGGTTAAGTGTCTACAGCAGTGCAATAGGGTAAGTGTCTACAGCAGTGTAATAGGGTAAGTGTCTACAGCAGTGTAATAGGGTAAGTGTCTACAGTGGTGCAATAGGGTAAGTGTCTACAGCAGTGTAATAGGGTAAGTGTCTACAGCAGTGCCATAGGGTAAGTGTCTACAGCGGTGCAATAGGGTTAGTGTCTACAGCAGTTTATTAGGGTAAGTGTCTACAGCAGTGTAAAAGGGTAAGTGTCTACAGCAGTGTTATAGGGTAAGTATCTTCAGCAGTGTGATAGGGTAAGTGTCTACAGTAGTGTAATAGGGTAAGTGTCTACAGCAGTGTAAAAGGGTAAGTGTCTACAGCAGTGTAATAGGGTAAGTGTCTTAAGCAGTGTAATAGGGTAACTGTCTAAAGCAATGCAATAGGGAAAGCTTCTTCAGCAGTGTAATAGGGTAAGCATCTACAGCAGTGTAATAGGGTAAGTGTCTACAGCAGTGTAATAGGGTCAGCTTCTTCAGCAGTGTAATAGGGTAAGCTTCTACAGCAGTGTAAAATGGTAAGTGTCTACAGTAGTGTTATAGGGTAAGTGTCTACAGCAGTGTAATAGGGTAAGTGTCTACAGCAGTGTAATAGGGTAAGTGTCTACAGCAGTGTAATAGGGTAAGCGTCTACAGCAGTGTAAAAGGGTAAGTGTCTACAGCAGTGTTATAGGGTAAGTGTCTACAGCAGTGCGATAGGGTAAGTGTCTACAGTAGTGTAAAAGGGTAAGTGTCTACAGCAGTGTAATAGGGTAAGTGTCTACAGCAGTGTAATAGGGTAAGTGTCTACAGCAGTGCAGTAGGGTAAGTGATAAAAGTTACTGTGAATTATATGTTAACTTGTACTTGTAAACATCATGATTAAAATCAGATCTTTGTTAAGCTCTGAAAATCTGATGGTCTCTGTACATCTACTATCAGAATTTCAGAGCATAACAAAGGTCTGATTTTAATCAGATTGACTTTCATTAATAATAAGTATACACGGTTTATCTTGGGCCAAAAAAAATTTTGAATTTCTTGGCCTGAGAAACTATTTATTAATTTTTTTTGGCCTTATAAGTTTATTTTTATGTCATAACTATTATGAAGTTTTATTTCAAAAATTATAAGACTTTGTTAACAAGTCCAATGTATTGAGAGGTCTCTCCTCTTGGTTTCAGATAATTGATGAATTGATTGAGGACGTGGTAAGAAAGAAGCCAGACTTGAGAGTTTTTAACTACTACGGAGAACAGTTTGTACATGTGAAGGGGTGATGTTAATATTCGCACAACCTGTACAGGATCTGGGGTGACAAAATAAACTCCCTATAGTGCTCCATAGACAGACAAATGAGTTACTATTGAACACAAAGATCAGATACATGTATTTCTCATTTTACTGTCCATCTAGACCTGAGGATCTAGATCTGAGGAAATAGAAACCATTTTCATACAATAAAGAGGAAAAGAACCCTACTCAGAAATCTTGTTGAAGCAGCCTCTAGTATTGATGGTTGTCAAAAAGTGAAGTTGACTCTGAATGTGCTGCCTATTGTTCTGTATTAAAAAGGAGATTAATATGCTAGTTACTGGTATTCATACAGATTCTTCTATTTCATAGGGTTGTAAAAACAGTGATTTAAATACCATGTCTTTCATTTATCTAATGATCTACATACAACTGAATTAAATTTCTTCGATCATCACATTTTATTGTATTTTTGCATTTATCATGGTGTGCAGAATAGAAATTTTAATTGCACCATCATAAATATTGTAATTTCCTCCAGATCACTTGGTTTGTCTTCCATGTACAAGTATTTTAAAGGCTTTTGAAATGGATATTTAGTAGGGTTTTTATGCCTCCATAATAAAAGATTCAGAGGCAAACAGTTTTGTGTCTGGTTTTTTTTTTAGCTCTACTGGTATCTTTTTTTATAGCTCTATTGGTATCTGATCAGAAGATCTTATGCAATAGTAAGGTGTCTGCCATCTGTAAAAAAAAATTCCAATGCTACTTGTCCTATACAGATTTGGTCTCATAAAAAAAAAATTGGCACACAAGTAGAATATATTTTGATACCAGTACATAATTCTATGAATCATTTTTTAATTTCACATAACAATGTTGCCTCTGCTATTAAAAATAACTATTTCTGTAATATACTTCACTACTCTATCTACAGTTTTGTCTGATTTTGATACAACTTGGCATACAAGTTTGGATGATATGGTTGGATGCTTTCTCTGACTCGAGTGAGCCATTAGAGAGTTCTGTAATATTAAACTCGAGCATGTATTTTTGACAGAAATAAACAAGAAAAGAAAACATATAATTTATTCTTTGCATATCACAGTACATGTAAAGAGAAGTTTTTCCTGCAGATAACATCGTTATAGACAACCTAACACCAAAAGTAATACCCTGTAACTCTTCTACAATCATTCAAATGCCACATGTAATCCAATGGCTAATTACTGACTTTACTTTCTCTGGACCAAGACAGTTACCTCTGAGGAAGATGCACTTAATGGAATGTTATACGAGTATGTATGTTGAAAAATTCATAGTATATCAAACTTAAAAAATACATGTAGAAATTTTCAGTAAAATACATGTAAATATAAAATTGGTATATAATAATAATTCATTTATAAGTCTGTAATAATTCAAAACAACCTAGAAAACTCCCAACATTAAAAATATGCACAAAACGTTAATTTTCATTCATCCCAAATAACTTTGATCTCCATTGACTAAATTGTAACAGACATTACCATTGGTCTATAATTGTGATCCCAGTTGACTGTTTTGTAACAGACATTACCATTGGTGCATAATTGTGATCCCAGTTAACTATTTTGAAATGGACATTACTATTGTCCCATAATTGTGATCCAAGTTGACTATATATTGTTACGGACATTACCATTGGTCCATGATAACCAGCATCACAGACAATTTTAATCATAAAAAATAAAAATTTACCATAAGATCTTGTTTAAATATCTCGCATCACCAGAAAAAGAAATTGAAAGTAAAATTAAGCTGATACAAAACAAGAGGTCATAACCTTTATCACCTAGGGTTGAAATTCTACCAGGGGACTCAAATCGATACATAACAACAAGTGACCAAAACATGATATGAACTTACTGAGGAATTCACACCAAGATCAAAAAGTGTTTGTCATGAAATGTTGAACAAAGTTAAATTATGTCTAGGATTTGGTGTTGTAGAACTAAATGGCATCAGAGTTGTGGTTTGTGGATTTCTTTTCTTGATAATCTCATCTATAGATATCCAAGTCCCAACCACACATCCAAAAATTCCAAACACCATTATAACAATGTTTTTTACGAGGAAGATGAGAGACATTTTTTCATTGGGCGCTTTGTAGGTCAGGATTTCTATCAGGGGAGGGAACACCAGAGCCAGGGAACTACTGGCCAGCGCCCCCACAAGGGAGATAAGCAAGTCCAACTCTGGAACCACTAAGGCCACAACAGCTAAAAAAAAGTTACAGGATTAAGTGCAATATTAAATACTGTCCTACATACATGTATATATTTGATTTTTTGAGCTACATGTATTTTTAAATGTATGCGTTCAAACTTCGTTTTGATAATATATATTAAAAACTAGAAATATGTCCATAGGACATGAATGCCCCGCCGAGGATATATTAGTTATGCAACATGAAAATTTGTATTAGTTTATGAAATTTAATCAGAATATCTTGAATAGTGATGCAGTTCAATTGCTTACATCAGTGTGTATCAACATATGAAGTTTGACACTAATTTCATTAAAATGAGATCAAGGTCAAAGGAAAAGCCAAGGTCAAAAACTGCTGATGTAGTTAAAAATCTCTCATCAGTATGTATCAGCATATGAAGTTGAAAATATATATTTTTTTTCTAAACTGACTTAAACACAAATTGAAAAAAGTGAGGTAAAGGTGAAATGAAAGGTCAAGGTCAAAAATGTTAAGACAGTTGAATTGCTTACATCAATATGTATCAGCAAAAATGTTGATGCAGTTAAATTTTCTCATCAGTATGTAACAGCATATGAAGGTTGATAAAAATATCTTGAATGGTTCAGTAAAACTCTGTTATGACAAAGTCACAGGGACCTATGAAATTACTTCGCTATATCCATAATTCACTACATCCATATAAGGAATTGGTTAAATTCATATAGCTAGGGATCCAAAATAAATTCGCTATATACATGAATTCGCTACATCTGTGTTCGTAGTAAACGAGTTTTGCTGTATCTTTAAAACTGAGCTAAACACTAATTAAAGGTAAGTGAGGTCAAGGTCAAAGGGGTCGGAAATGAAATTAAAAAATGTCAGAAATGCTATGCAGATTTCCGGAAATGAAATGCAGCGTAAACTGTGTGTTCTTGAGGGTATATATGGATTGCCCTATTTAATTTGACTGTAGGTAACCTTAGTAACTCTATTTTCATATTTTCCAGATTTGTTATCCGGATATTCCAGAGAACGGTGTTTCCAGATTCAATTGTAAAAGCTCAATTCTGGGAGAAAAGTCAGCATAATCGGCGCGACTCGGCTCACTCGATCGATACTCAGGACACCGGAGACGTAATCTCAAGTCAGGAGTCGCGGACAGACACACGGACATCTGAGCAGGACATTAGGATACGTAACGGAGGCAGCAGAAAAACTACAACAACGATAGCGTAACGTTAGGTTCCGTATAAACTGATGAACTGCCACAGGTTTGGTGCTGGGTTTGACTGGGAAGAGGGCTGATGATGTGCTGCCACCTAGTGAAGAGAACAAGGGAGAGGGGAACCAGAACAGGTGACCTAGTTACAGACCACCAGCTAACCAGCTTTATTGCTCCGACTTTCAGTCCCAATAAGGACGCTACGTAAAGATCTCATTAGGGGCGGAGGGGTGGTGAAATGATTCAGTGGAGGGAAAGTTAACGTAGAGGTAGCTTGATTCTGTGACCAAATGCTGTCTTTCATTATTATAAACGGTTACTGTGAGAGAGAGGGTCTATTTATAGGCAAGCTATGCTGCTGATTCTGATGTGTTTTTGGCTGTGTTTCTATATTTGTCTATGTGTCTGTAGGTATGTGTGTGTGCCTTAATGTTAGAGTAACAAGTGTATGAATGGAAAGAATTCAACTTTTATGTATTGTGAAACTTTTTAACATGTATTTTTGACAATTTTATATTCTATGACTATTGTTTATTTATATAGCTGTATTTTCGTTAATTGTGATCCTCAGTTCCGGAGAGCTGCTCTATTTTTGAGCTACATGTTTTTATTTATTTGTATTGATAACCATGTGTTCTTTGTCTCTATTGCTCAGCCTCTTCTCAGAGGTGACCGATGTCTTCATTGTATCAGGCATTCTACTTTACTGGTGACCATTTCTCTACTGTCTACTTATTCTTATATGGTTTTACCTTTGTTGTAGTATAAATACCCGTTACACATTCTGCAGATGAAAAATCATTGAATTGTCACTATAAGAACTATGAGGCGTCAGACTTCAGTGTCCATTTCCTTGTGCAGTTATTAGATTTAGCTTCCGATGATGGCCGTAGGGGGGGGGTGTAGAAATGGACCACAAGGGGCTCAAATTGAATGTTTTAATTATACTAAAAATTGTATAATGAATTTTACAAAAAATATGTTGAGAATAGCCCCTCCCCCTCCTCTTTGTAAGTTACGACAAATCATATTATTTCTCATCATCATAATCATTGCCCTTTAAACCAAATGAGGAAATATAAGGACTTGAGTTTGAGGAATAAATTAATCAATAGGGCAAAAGAAAAAAATAATTTAAAAGAAACAAAACTTTTTTTTATGTGACATTCAAGTATTGGATTTTTTGTTTGTTGAGTTGATATTATTTTTATTTTGAAAATTAAATATGTAATTGTCATTATAAGCTTAAAACAAATGAGGCTTTTTGTGAAGGAAATTAATTTTGTAATAGAATATTTCTTTCTTTTGACAGGTGAACAGAATCTAGAGAAATTATGGAGTCAAAAGAATCGTACAAAGGATGGCTCAGGCCTCTAAGAGGCATGGCTTGAACTTCCCTTTACGAGTCAAACCCCTCAATCAGAGCAGAACATTTACAGGTAATCTGTTACAGGTATTTCCTTACTTATGTTATAAAGGAAAAGTAAGTACTTTTTTAAGTACTCTAAAAATATATGTGAAACATGAATTCCAACATTTTAAAACCATATCTCAGTATAGAAAATAAGAAGTTGAATCTCTGACATTTCAGAAAATGTAAAGTTGAATCTCTATCTCATAGCAAAATATTAAGTTGAATCCATCTCGATCATTTTGAAATATATAAAATAAAGGTTGAATCCATATCTCAACACAGAAAATATTTTAAAGACTGTCAATGGCTGGGAATTACTTTTAAGTAACAAAAACTTTTCCTCTTTTTTTCAGACTTGTGTGGGAGAAGTGAGTTATACACTGACAGACCATCAGTGTCCGTCATAAAACTGGAAGCAGGCAGGAATGGTTTACAACAAAACGGATCAAAACCGAAATCCACTACACCACAATCACCAAACCAGCAACTGCTTCACGATCATAAAACCCACCATCTGAAATTCCAAGAAAACCCAGCACAATGTGTCTCCAACAGCTGTCTGAAGGTCCACGTGTTTCCTAGTGTGGGCAAAGCTTTAAAAACTCTACCCAAGAGAGAGACACGTAAAACATCGCTTGTCTGTCTGGAAGATGTGTTCAGAGCATTACCGAATCATTTAAAAGCATTGAAACTTTCACATGTGAATAAACTAATGAATCATTCACAATCAGACATTCAAAAGCAGCACCAAGAAAATTTTGAAGAGGAACTGAAAAAGAGGCTGCAGAGGAAATCCCCGGTGGAGAAGGTTTACAAAGATTCTTCTATGGAGGCAGCAGAAGACAGGTGTGCTGATGTTTATTGTGACACTCCTGTAAAACAGAACACAGCATCAACAGGAAAACAAAAACCCAAAGGAAAGCAGAAGGTCATAGAGGGTCAGAGTCCAAGGTCATCACCAGGGAAACAGTCCCCAAAGAAGAAACCAGTCAGTGACCCAGCACTGGCCTGTGATGGCATTAATAAGTCTGGAACAGAAGAAGTCAAACAGGGGAAAAAGAAAGGAAAAGGCTCACCCTCTAAAAAGAACACAAAGTCCACGGAGGGGGCTCTTAATGGAGACTTCACAAATAGCACCCCAGAGAAACAGATCATTAAAAGAAAGAAACCGAAAGTGAAAATAGATCACAGTACCACAGACATTGAAAACATTTCTACCTCCTATACACCATCCCCTGACTCCTGTAGCAGGAAGTCCTCCCTGAATCTCACCCTGACTGGCCTGACCAGCCCAGGGGAGGGGAAGGAGTCACACCTCTACACAAACCACAATGATAGTGCTAATTCTCTACACAATTCAGGATGCTCTACCCCTTCATCAGAGAATAAAACAGTGGACAGTCCTTCTAGTGTCTCACCCTCTAAAGAATTAGGTAGAAGAATCAGGGCCCCTAACATCAGGTACTCTGATGATATTCTTCTCTTGCCATTAAAATCACCACGAAGGAGCCGGTCTCCAAAAGGCAGTGCAGAAAAGGAGGGAGCAACAGGGGGTCCAGAGGAAAGTCACGCAGAACAGGACTCTCCAGAGAAATTAAAGAAATCCAGTGAATGCCAGACCTCACAACTCTATACTGTTTCAGGGAAAGAATCTTTAAAAATCCCTGCAAGAATATTTTCGTCTTCCACGTCCATCTTTTAACCGGAAGTGAATATCTGGGACTGGGTAAATGTAGTACTCGCAAAGCTCGACTCCCAACTGTCTCAGATTTCGTGTTTTTACAAAAACTTTTATCATGGTCATAACTTTTGAATGAGAAGAGATACCTAGGGCTTTCATACGTTCATTTCCTGTGGCAAGACATTTCCAAATATACTTATGGTATATGACCTTGACCTTGAAGTTTGACCTACTTTACAAAAAATTAACATTACTCTAAATTGGAGACAACTTTTGAAAGAGAAAAGATAGGGCTTTCATATTGCACATATATATTACTCGAGACAAGACCTTTCTAGATTTACCATGATTTTTTACCCTGTGACCTTAACCTTGAAGTCTAACCTACTTTTCAAAAATGTTATCTTTCCTTATAAATTTTGATTAAGAAGGAAAGAGGCTTACATATTTGACATGGGTATTACCAATGCCAAGATATTTCCGATCATGCTATAATTTATAATCTATGTAGAACATTTCTAAATCAAATTCTTGGAAAATGACTTTTTATATAATAATATAATTGCGTACAAGATTTGACACATATTAAAATAAGATTCTCTTAAAAGATTTGTAACTTGCATGTCAACATAATTATTTTGCATGTAGACATAATTTTCGTTCTTTTTGGAATTTTTATACAGATGAATAAATCTTTCAGAAACAAATGTGCAAAGTATAATAATAAAGTATCGAAATAATATTATCAAAAATAGCGATGAATAAATTATCATGAATTATAAATTTAGGAAGGGGTTGACTTTTTATCAAAGTCATAGTTTTGATCAGTCGACTTTAAATGCCTTAATTTAGTTATCGAGATGACTTTTTATTTTCAACTTGAGTCAAACAGGTCAACGATACGAGTTTAACAGAACTTTAAATCGAAACTAGCTTAGTTGGAAAAGTTTAAGATTTATATCTTAAGAAAAAAATATTCACAGTGAAACAGTGTACGTGCTAGCTGCTCTTCCTTGTGTGTTTCAGATTGTTTTATGTGTATGTAACTTTTAGAAACGCGTTGTATGCTTTTGGTGGAGTAAACTATATAAATAATCAGTACTGAATCACAGAAAATTACTATTTAGTCGCCATCACCGACAACTTCAGCTCGGTATAGAGAGGACAAATATGGCTGACATTACAGGTACGACAGGTATGGTTGATGTAGGTATTGTAGATATACGATCAGGTTTTAGTTCTACTGTTGGACCCATGGATCCACGTCCAAGTTCTACAGTCCAGCACTGGGAACAAACAAATCTCCTTCCACGCCTCAGTCCTACAGTACGGCCATTACTACACATTAGTTCCACAGTGCGACCTTTTGATGCGCTTCCACCATCTTCAGATCTCGGCTCTGTTCTAACGATATACTAGTTACTGAAGGAAAATTTCGAAAAAATGTCTTAGTTTTTCAATATGCCTATCAAATTCAAATACATTCTAACTACAAAACATCATTTAATTATTCTTTCCCCTCAAAATGTTAATCTATGAATAACATACAAATTATTATTATTAAATGAACTCGGTTTAAATAACAAGTCTTTACCTTCAATTAATCTGCATATAAAAAGCAACAAAATCTTCACTATATAATTATATAAAATCAAATCATAATGTCCATTTATTTTTAAGTCAATAAAAAATTTGGTAAAACTCATGATCATCTTAATCATAAATGTAGAGAGAGCAGGATCAATCACAATACATAAACTCTCTCAATTTTAAAAGGCACATACAAATATCCAGGTTCATTAGGAAAGGACAAAGAGACACAGATTATCAATCATATTCCAATAGTCATGTTTAGTGTTTGTTAGCTTCAAGTGTGAAAAAATAGAAGTTAGATATAAAATACACATGTAATGTTTGATATGATGAAGGAAAATAAAATGTAAGTTTTAATAAATTATTTTTCTTAACCATGGCTTACATATATGATCTGCAACTTATTGTACTAAAATGGTGGAACTTCCACATAAAAAATAACCAAAAACCCATTTCAATGTTTATAACATGATCAAGGACAAATGAAGGTCTATAATATCATGAATCCAGAAAATAATCATCTGACATAACCAAAATTGTTGTTTTGTTACGTTTTTCTTTCCATTCTTACAGCTTAAATCTATTTTCAGATAGACATGCCCTCCCCTGTTACTTCGCGGGTTATAGGGACACGTGATTCAATATGCAACAATGATACGCACTTTGGCTTTTAACATTTTCATAACACAAGATAAATCGTTTTGTTTCGTACTAAAACTTTCGAAATTACAAACAAATCTATAATATTTTGATAATTAAATATCTTCTCCTTCTTTTTGCAAAATTTCAAGTTTCTGCGTGCCCTTGAAAAGATGAAAATCGTTTAAAATATTTAGGACCGTATTGATGCATAAACGCGCCCCGATATCGTCTGTTGCTAGTGATTTCTGTTCGCTTTAAATAACAGGTTTGTAGTCTTTTCTATTTGAGCTTCTAGTGTTTCGTTATTTTTCAAATACACGAGAAAAGCATAAAGCAAACATAGTACGTAAAAGCAAAGGTGCAAAGACGGTCGCAATAATTAAATAAGGAGGAAATGTATGTCCCTACTAAACTTACTTTTTTTCCGCCATCTTGTATAGAGAGAATGTGTAGCGCATTGCAGCATGGGTAAACCGAACGGGGTTCGCGAGGACACGTGGCTTATCACATGACCCGCTCTAGTAAAAATAACTTCGTTAATCATAACAAAGGTACAAGTTACTAGGAAATCAGGTTTTATTTATAAATAAAAACAAATCTACTCATCAAATGGGATTTGTTTATTGATAATATCATGCTGTAACCCCTGTATTATTGAATCCCGAGATTTTGTTGTGGTCAGCGATCAATAGGTGGTGTTATTTGAAGAAATTTCCGTCGATATTGGTTTGCATTAGTTTAGCAGTTCAGTGCGTGACCTATATAAAGTCTGGGCTGCTTTCACAATCTGTGACATCTTGTATATGCAATTTATACAACATATTGAGTAGCATTACTTAAATTTTCTTAAAATCACTGTATGCATAAAAATGTTCTTGTAAAAATTGCATACTTGCATGTAACAAATATGAACACGTGAATTCAATAGACATGAATATATACAAGTCAGTTCTGGACAGGGTCTAATAATAGATTTACTGGGTGTGCATTTTTATCTAATTAGGGTCTGCATAAAATACCGATCTAAACCAGTATCACACATACGTTACAAGCCAAGCACAATTGCACATATGTGCACAATGTACATGTTTACATGACAATGCATGTTTAATTGTAGAAAATTCAGAGAGAGAAAGGGGGAAGGGAGAGAGAGAGAAGAAAGAACATAGCAAACGATTATTGACGTCTGGCATTTTCACTTATGAAGTGCCAAGAAATAAAAGGATGAACACAAAAGCTAGATGTACACAATGTAAGTAATTTTTTTAGGCAGAACTGATAGACAACACCCATAGTAACCAGCTACTGATCGCCCTTGAACCTGAGGCTGCGTCCTTGACCTGTAGAACCATTCAGGCCAACAGCTTTATAGACAATACGGACAATCAGACGCCTAAACCAACATTTGAACCAGGAACAAAATATATAGTAGTAGACGCCGGAGGTTGGTAGACTTAACAATGTGAAAGATAAACAGATTAATTGATAGAAAGAATGAAATTAGTCTTGGTTTTTCTCTCACAGGTGGGACGATAGACATTGTAGCACACAAGGTCAGGAAGGACGGTAAAATCCGCGAGCTTTTCCGCGCCACGGGAGGAGCGTGGGGTGGTACCGTCATAGACCAGCAGTTTATTAACCTCTTGTTTCGAATCTTTGGGGAGGAATTCATTAAGGCCTTTCATTCCCAGTTCCCAAAAGACTATGTGGAATTATTGCAAGATTTTGAAATCAAGAAACGCGGCGAAAGTGAAAGCGTGAGAGTTTCCCTTCCCTACAACTTCTGTAATTTCTCCCATGAGGGCAAATCTGTACAAGACTGCATAAAACACTACGCCGAGAAATCGGGACCCACAGTCAAGTTTTCCTCAGGAAAGCTAGTGTTATCCTCCGAAACTGTCGACTCTCTTTTTAAAGACCCCCTTGACCAAATCAACGATCATATTGAAAACTTATTAAAACGTCCTAAGCTCCGCGACCTAAACTACATATTTCTTGTTGGTGGGTTTGCGGAGTCTGCAAAACTACAGTCTTCCATTAAGAAAGCGTTCAGTGATAGAGTTACCGTTCTTGTGCCTGAAGAAGCGAGTTTGGCGGTTGTGAAAGGCGCCGTGGCTTTCGGCTGCGATCCTAGCGCCATCTGTCAGAGAATATGTCGTTACACGTACGGAGTTGGGTCCTATCTACCTTTTGAGGACGGCAAACATCGAGATGATCTGAAGGTCGTATCAGACGAACTAGTGCTGTGTAAAAACATTCTACAGGTGTGGGCCGAGTGCGGAGAGGTCATTGGACATAATGAAGTTTGGCGGGAAACCTACACGCCCATCATCACCAATCAGAGAGGAATCATATTCGAGTTTTTTAAGTCGGGGAAGAAGAACGTTCACTACACGGACGAGGACAGCGTGGAGAAGTGCGGCTGTCTGGTGGTGGAGATGCCGGATATGACGGGGGACAAAGAGCGCGCAGTCGACCTCGAGGTCATTTTTGGCGGGACAGAGATCAAGGTCGTAGGATACGATCACACCAGTAAAACTCATCGGGAAACTTATATAGACTTCCTCACGTCTTAAAACACAGCTTTATTAGACGATGTAAGCGTAACAGCTTCTAAACCAAACTAACATGAAAATCCAAGGACCTAGGTATCAACTATGCCCGATTCAGTGTGTCAAAAGTGCTTATGCCATCCATGTGTTCATCTTGAGCTGCTTTTATTTTGACTTATTACCTTGAGTCAGCATTGCATTCCACCAAGAATATTTTGCAAATCATTGTCCTTCTCTTGTGAATCTTGTATATATCTTTACTTTGCATAAAAAATAAATAACGAAACCCAGTATATCATGTTTTTAAGAATAATTCAATTCATTTTATTGACAACACCATCATACATTGGCATATAGTTATGAATGGTTATCCCCAAATTTCCAAAAATGTCGCTTTTTTCCCAATTTTGAAGGACCTGGTCCCATTCCCCAAAAGTGGAGTGAGAGCCCTGAATGATGAGGTTTGATTCAAGAGGAATCTAAATATTTTTCAGAGGATTTCCAGCTCATTCATATCTAAACTTATAACTAAGAGTAAAACAAACAAATGCATCCATCTACACAGAGAACTACTACTCACAATTCATCTGTGGGGAGGTTCAGGGTCACACTGCCTTTGGCGTCGTCCCCAAACTTGAGGTAGCCGTACCAGCCCATGGCGGTGTACAGAGAACAAATGGTGATCATCCCAAGGTTCAGGATTCCATTCCACCCCAGGAAAACCTCAGGGGTCCTCATCTTGTTCTCAATCGGCAGAACCTACCAAACAAAAGGCCATGTTTCCATTCTTGAATGTAGCTAATGAATACTTATATGTACTGTAGACTATTAACCAACATTTATTCGCATGCAAAAAATTTTCGTGAGGTTCACAACTGCCTCGTCATCGCGAATATTTCTCACCATGAACTGGTCCTTAAAGTCTATTTACAACAGAGTCTGACCCAAAAAGGCTTGATCGTGAAAAATTAATTATCACAAAATCGTTCCTGGTAAATCGCAAAATAAAGTTGTCGCGAATAAAAGTTGTTTACAGTACCAGCAAACTCTCTCTAAACACTTTTTGAGAGTTTAAAATTTTTTTTAGTTTTCTTTTGCAAACTTTGACCAAGATGTTCTACACTTACAAGGCCAATTCCTTCATAAGTGAACAGAGCTGTCCCAAAATACAGCGGCAGTTTCTCATAGGACTTATCTGCTGGTCTGGTGCTCTGGTCTGGAAGATTACGGAAAAGGTACTCAAAGATAATCACCAATCCTACCGTGTTCAGGACGTTAGCAAACATGGCAAACGGAGCGAGGTGTACGAGATTCCGAATGAGACTGTAGGGAATGAGGAGGGCTGCGATGACAATGATATATACTGAAAGACTGGGGTCATCTGACCAAAAGCTGTGGAGCACCTGTAAAGAGATATTAATCTAATAGAATGGGGTCACCTGACCAAGCCCTGTGGAGCACCTGTAAAGAATTAAATGTAAAGAACACATCATAAGTATTTCTACTCTATACATTTAGTATTCTGAAAAATTGATATAGTAACGGATATTCTATGTTTTCAATTATATAATTTGACATAAACAGTACATGTCTGACATTGACATAACCTGTTTGACATTGACATTAGCTTTTGACCTGGACTTTATCTGTTTGACCTTGACATCTGTTTGACCTTGACATTACCTGTTTGACCTTGACATTACCTGTTTGACATTTACATTACCTGTTTGACCTTGACATTACCTGTTTGTCCTTGACATTATCTGTTTGACATTTTACATTACCTGTTTGACATTGACATTACTTTATGACACAATCTAATTAAAATAAGATGTTAGCTCTGCTATAACTCCCTACACTAACATCTAACAACATCTCATACAGGGTCACGTCAGAGGTCAAATTCTATCAACTAATCAAATTGTTACCTGCAAAATATAGTATATTTGTTGAAGCGAATAAGTCTAGAGTTGTTCCAGATTTGACCTCTGACATGACCCTCTATGGGATGTTAGATGTTAGTGTAGCAAGTATGCAAGCGGATCTAACATCTAATTTTAATTAGATCGCTGTTTGACATTACCTGTTTGACCTTGACATTACCTTTTTTATATTACCTGCTTGACCTTGACATAACCTGTTTGACATTGACATTACCTGTTTGACCTTGACATTACCTGCTTGACCTTGACATTACCTGTTTGACATTGACATTATCTGTTTGACATTGACATTACTTATTTGACATTGACATAACCTGTATTACATTGATATTACCTGTTTGACCTTGACATTACCTGTTTGACATTGACATTACTTATTTGACATTGACATAACCTGTATTACATTGATATTACCTGTTTGACATTGGCATTACCTGTTTGACATTGACATTACCTGTTTGACATTGACATTACCTGTTTGACATTGACATTACCTGTTTGACATTGACATTACCTGTTTGACATTAGTCGCAACAAAGAGGAGGTAAACACAGCAGAAACCAAATTGTGTCATCATCAGAAACATATTGATCAAAAAGCTGAAAAAATCAAATTATAAAAAGTTAATCTAAAGTTTAGACAGAAAAGGCATGATTATTGTTATAAAAAATATCATAAAATACCGAATCCCTAGAGTGATAATGAACATAATATACATGTACTAACCTTCCCAGACCTGCGTATCTCCTGAGGATTAGAGGACCAGTGGACAAACTGAGACGGAGAGTCGCTGCATAGTCAAGAGCTGAGGTTTTCTCTCTGTCATAGAGTATAATATTTAATGATTATACAATGTATTAGAGATTTGTTACCTATCAAAACCTATGGAATTTTTTTGAATTGTAACTGTATTAAAGGGAAAATTCATTTGTATACTGTATGCGTACTTCAAAAAGTGGGCTTCATATTTTAGCGGGTTTGGCGCCAACAACCTTGTGCTAATTCAATAATATTGTTAAAGTTTAATAAATCATTTATATAAATACACTGCGCTGACATATGTAGAGCTTATTTATGATTAGCCAAACACTCAATTCCCAGTGATTGTGCTAAATTTTGAATACGTCAATTTCTGTACATGTACATTATTTACTATTGACAAGTTTACCTCCTTCGTAGATGTGTGCTTGAGTTCAGCAGAGTATGCATACAGTGTGTTGCTAAAAATCCCAGCAGTAAAATACCTGTCGAACCAACCTGAGATAAAACAAAAATATTGCAAAGTGGGTAACACGTTTTAAAAGAATTAAATAAGATGATGGTTCTAACATATGATGGATATTGATTACAAATGTATAGGAGCATCTTGTTGTGATATATATTCAGTACATTTTCAACACTGATCCACTGAATTAGCATTTTTGCAGGTTTATAAACCCAACTTTACCAAGGAGAGCAAATACTGTCTCGACAAGGAGTAAACACACAGATCACCACAGTATGACACCCACTACACATGGAAGCTATGGGTGCTGGACAAAGTTCTTAAAATTGTATGTATGGACAGACAGAATGATCACTGCAGTGCAGCTACAGTTGGGTCCTTATAATAGATATGTAACTAAAGTCAAACTTTGTTATCTTCAAGGACAAACCGAGTTGGTTTATGTACTATGTATTCTAAGCTTGACGTCTTGAATTTCAGCTTATCTCAAACTTTATTGGCCAAATCAAGTTTCAGATGATTACATGTATGTTTTTTTTAGGATAAAGGAATACATGTCATTTACTCTGTATTATCTACTTACTGCCCACTTCACCCCTACTAATGTTACTGTGATTTAAATTCAAGACACGTGGTTTAGGCTGATCTATGTAAAGGTTAAAGGGTACAACCGGTTTTATAAATAAAATTGGCAGTAAGCATGTCATTGCTATAGCCTGTTTCTTTTGAGAACATGTCCTGCAATAAATGTTTCCAGACCTTTCTGAAAGACTTTCATGATTTTCAACAGAAAAAAAAGGTGGCTAAAGGAGGGCGTGTTAAAATAACAATATATCTTATACTTTTCGTCGAAAATTAGAGCTCACTAGTGACCGATTCGCTAGTAAAAAAAAATGTGTAATATCATCTACACTGACACACCTTTGTTTGCCTTATATGGCTATTGTAATAAATGCGCACAGACGATCTTATCACGAGCATCTGACCAATCGTTGAATGAATAGCAACGTTTACGCCAAATACATGTTAACATTTTACTTCGAACACGTGGTTCAGGCCAATCTAGGATTATGTCAATGGGCTGCAAAATACTAGTAAAAAAAATGTTCTTACGAACAAAATACAAAGAAAAGAAACTATGAAAGATGTTACGGGCGTTTTAATTTGTTGTTAACTGAAAGAAATGTTTAATAAAATGTAGTTTGTGTCTAGTTCAAAACACCAGCTCTTCAAGGGTAAGGAAAACGAGCATCATCTATTAATATGCATTTAAATGGACAAAACTTTGTTTACGTTCGTGTTCACGTGTTCGGCCAGGGAATCCACCTGGCAATAGTATTCACCGATAGTACAACAAAGGAATTAATACAGACGCTTTTGCAGTATGGCTTTCAGAAATCTAGACTTCCATCATTTATTTAACAAATGAATTGTTTTTTATTATGAGCAGGAAAATAATATTTTTAAGAATGTTTTTCATTTACCATAAGATTTCCTTTTTTCTCAAGCGTAAAATTCCTGTAGTATTCGTAGTAACCCATAATGCAATACTCATTCAGCTGATTGGTCAGTTAAAATCAAGCTGGTGCCTCATTTGCAAATCTGACGCCAAAAAATATAGTCCCGGTTCCCATGCAGATATATTTGTCCAAAAAGAAATTTTAATTCATGACTGCAGAAAATTGCAATTATAGAGAATATTATTTATTTAAGTTTGAATGAATATAAGAGAGATCGATCGATTGAATTACATTTCTACAGACATTATCAGCTGATTCTAAGGTGGTGAAAACTGAAACGCAACATAACTTTTCTGTTTACCATGCCTCCACGTGCTAGTCACTTCCTAGCCACATTTCCGTGAATAATTTACCGTATCTCACTGAAGTCTCGCTAACTCTCGCCAGAGCCACTGCCAGAGCTTCTCTGAACTCATCGGGTTTTATAATTTGCAGAACACCGAAAAATAAAAAGTTCCGAACACATTAGTAGGGGTGCACTTAAGAGTCAATTTATTAACAAATGATGCATAGTCAGCATGCTATCAAGAGGACAATGACATATGTTCATGTGATCTCATGATGCTTTAAGATTTAAATTCAAAAAATTTAACATATTGGAAAATATTACATGGCACTGAAGTCATTATTTAGTCATTAGCCAGTCTGACACGTATTGGTTTGAGCTATCCTGTATATGGACTGAGATTTCTGCCAGAGTAGCTCAGGGGTTAGAGCATCTGACTTTCAATTAGTGCTCGGGTCTCAGGTTCATATCTCATTCCTGTCATAAATGTACGACATTTAGTCAGGAATAGTATGTTAAAGACAGTATGTTGGTATGTCACAATTAATTCATGAAGCAAGGGGCCCCGCTCATTTCCTAGTGGATCATTTAGTAATGGTATACGAGATGGCAAGTTATAATGAGGTATTTATAAATCAAGTTGACAGTATAATGACTATCAAAAAATAATTTTCTCAAATGATAGAAATTAATTGTAAGTGGGCCATTGCTTTCTGAAGTAGCACTACAAGCAGCTGAGTTGTCAAGAAGTCACTGTCCATGTACAAGGTCAGCAAACAACCTAACAATGTTAGGTATATTAAGCTCCCAGTCATTAATTAAGGTTTTTCCCCTCTCCACCAAAAGAACATGTCTCCAAGACGCCAATAGTTAGTGAAGTTGAAGGAGATTTACCTTCAGTTGGATCTTAGTAACCCAATAAACTTCACAGGCTTCCCAGGGCTCGACATTAACACTTGTCCGCTTGTCCGGTACCAATGAAAAAAAAATACGGACAAGTGAATATTGATGGGCACTTGTCCGATTGGATAAGTGATTTTTTATGAAAAGAAGTCTTCAAATAATATTTAAAAAAAAAAACCTATAGGCTAGATGTCTTGAAAACTTAATCGGATAAAAAAGGAAGCAGTACATAATCCCGAATTTCGATCCCGATATCAATCGCTATGTAAGTTCACACTTGATCGGGTTGATGTTCACTAATTGCAGCCAACTATTGCATGGCGTAAGTCTTACGACGTTTGCGGGTTTGGAATATATTTGCAGGTTGATATTACAGATTCACATGCAAACATATATGTTGTTGTCAGGACAGGAAGTCTAGATAATTTTTTTTTTATTTGTGTTCGTCTTATTTATCAATAACAAACATAGATAAAGCATGTTTAATTTTTCAATTTAAGTAATTATTTTCAAGTTGACAGAATAAGATATTCAGTGAAAAATTTTCGGACAAGTGAAATTGAAGTTCGGACAAGTAAATATCTTGGTCACTTGTCCGAATGGACAAGTAGGAAAAAAAGTTAATGTCGAGGCCTGCTTCCTAAATACCATACAAAAACTGACCCTAAAATTCTTACCCAAAGTTCAGAATTCCTGTCACAATTTACCCTTGACCCCTAAAACCTTACCCAGAATTCTGACCCCAAAATCCTTACCCACAGTCCAGCGTAGCTGACTGCTATTGGCATGGCCAGTATCCCCGTCCCAATATTACCCTTCAGAAGGTGCATAAGACTCTGTAAATTCCTGGAATAGATCAAACAAAAAATATCTAATGACACATTTTAATCAAAATTGTATAATTGTTAAAAATATGAATTAGAAAGGGGAGGTAAACAATATTGTGTAACATAATTTACCTTTATTCATAGCTCAAATATTGAAAAATATCATGTTATCAGTATACACTTAAATTTAATGACTACGAGGTAAACAGTCAAAATGTTGTCCCGAGGTAGTGGGGGAGACCTGGGAAACTGTTGTCCGAGACTGAAGTTCAAAATGCCTAATTATAATTTATATAGTAGGTTAGGTAATAATATTTAATGTTTATTTTTGTTGTTGACTTTTCCTCAATATGTTTAATTTTGACAATGAATTTGTAGAATGTCAGGAAGTTTCTTCCTTTTTCATGTTTTTATGAAAGTAAAATCTGGCTGCCATAATCTTATTCTATTTCCTCAATTAAATTGGAAGTCATTTCAAATTTTATGGCTGCAAATTAGAGAAAGAATAAAGAAAAATAATTTCCTACTTATTCACAACTGGAACTGCTGAGCCAAAATTGGGACATAAAATGAAAAATTAATTAATGCCAAACTGTTATAGATTATACGTACTAGATTTTCAGTCGGTCTGGTGAGCTAAGTTAACTGTTATAGATTATACGTACCAGATTTTTAGCCTGTCAGGGAGCTCAGTTAACTGTTATAGATAATATGTATGATATTTTGAGTCTGCCTATTGAGCTGAGTTAACTGTTATAGTTTATACATACGAGATTTTGAGTCTCCCTGGTGAGCTCAGTTAACTGTGATAGATTATATGTACGAGTCTGTCCGGGAGCTGAGTTTACTTAACTGTTATAGTTTATACATACGAGATTTTGAGTCTGTCTGGCAGCTCCTCCCCCTGTGAACTGCTGTAGCTGTGGGACACGTAGTCCTGGGAGTTATTGGGAACCTCCACAGACTCCAGAGCCGTCACGGATCTCTGTAGATTACGGCGTTTGTTGCGGGCCATTTCCCTCGTGGCATCCCTTTGTGGTACCTCCACGGTGATCTGGGGATTGTGATTCGGCTCATACTCAGAAAGGAGACAAGTTTTCTCTGAATTAGTGTCCTCCATACTTCAATGCTGTAAAGAAATCATTTTAAAAACTCATTGATTAAAAGACGTTGGGTGTTACATGTGTTGATTAGGGTGTACTGGTAAATTTATAAATATTCTTAATAAAAATATTAATCAGTACTTTGGAAAACTTATAATATATCTTTACTTGAAATACCTAGGTATCTGGATTTTAAAAAGGTAGATAAAAAATTTTGAAATGCATTGACTAGCCTTTAACCAGCAGAATTTGAACAAAAAACACTTCAATTATATAACTCAACACAAGTACACTGAATTAGTTAAAGGAGATCAACATCTTCACTTAATTTTACACTTTCATTTTTAAATTACAATAAACAATCTAAATTTTAAAACCTAAAAATTACGACTCTCTGACTGGTTTAACATTACTCATAGTAGGTCCTAATTATTAATTGAAAATTCATCCAAATAAATGATACATGTATAGATACAGTAGACCTAGTAGCCCCAATAAATAACCTTACATAAAATTAGTTGAGTTATTCTCTTATTATTTGTAACTTACCATTGAGGTGGCTCTGTTTTAATCCTGCTCTTTTCACGTCATGTTTGTCACTTTGTGTCGCTGCTGGTTCAAACTGCACTAAGCATCCTCTGACTTAGTCAACGACCACTGCTCTCAATCACATGATCGCTCCATACAAAACAAAGCGGCGTAACTCTACTTTCACTTTTAAAGAAACGTTGAATTATCCTTCTTTGACTAAAGCTGGTCAGATTAAAAAAAAATGATGTGGATAAAAACATGTTTCTTCCAATATTCAGTTGTTCATGAACACACTTTAATAAGAAAACTAGGCTAAACTAAGAACAACTATCATGTCTATAGAGTTCAAGTAACAACTTCTATCATCTTTTTGACAGTCAAAGTTATCACTGCATGGGCCCCTATGAGTGGGGATTCCAGTTTCCCACCACCTAAACCTAAAGACCCAAAGAATAAAGTACAGTGTAGAATTGGAATTTTTAATCTCCCTCTTTGATATATTTATTTATAAACTGATTTATTATATTGATACAAATTTCCAAAAAAGATTAACACAATTGGAAAATTGGGGATAAATTTGTAAATTCACTGTATTATTCTCATTTATTGATCCAATGAATACTTTAGCTTACTAGGTATAATAATGTTTAAAAAACCTAGGGTAGAATTTAATATTATAAAATGATCCTGGAGTGAAGCATTCTCTCTGATTGATGTTAAAACTCTTTACCTATATGCTACATGTCTTTTTCAGAGCAAGTCCAGCACATGTAGCGAGTCCGGTGTTACTTGAACACGGTTGAAGGCTACTTGATCATCAATTGCATTTTAATGAAAATAAATGAAACAAAATAATCAATAACAGAGGTGGCCCAAGATTTATTGAAATAACATGTTCAATAATAAATAATTCTTACATATACTTCACAAAAATATTAATAATTTTCATATTTAAAGACCATTGTTGCTTACTACAATACTACTATGTTTTTAAATAGTAAAGAAACAAAACAGAAATTCCTTAATATATAAATATATTCCATCCATTGACACCTCACTCTACATCACTATGTTCGCTATGTTCACAGCTACTCGTGGTGAAGACGACCTGAGTAGGTGTCTCTGAATCCGAGTCTATGGCTTCTCTATCAGAGTTTGGGGTCGGGAGGACAATTTTGGGGTGGGTGGGCCCTCCCTGTGGATCAGAATGTGTTTCTATGGCCTTGGTCTCACTAGATTCCCCCATTTGAACTTTCTCCTGTGCAGGAGCTTGGTTAACAGGTAAATCTTGTGATTTCTGTTCTTTTACGTGGCTGGTTAACTCCCCTTGCTTCTCTTCTGACTTGGATTTCTCTGTCATCTCCAGCTGCTCTTTTTCTGGCATCAAATGTGTGATTCTTCTGAGAACAGTCTTTAAATCGAGTAAATTCACAGGAACACCCAGAAGGGCAGACAACTGCTGAGGTGGAAATAAAGCCTGGAGACATTTCTGTAGGTAGGGTAGGAGAGTCTCTCCGTATACATCACAGAATTTGGTGAATTTCTCCTGCTCCCTCTTATCAAATGTCGCCTCCTCCGCTCTGTGAAAGGATAGAATGACATTGTTCACTTCCAGGAGAGAACTCAGTAGAGCTTCAGCCACCTCGTGAGCGACAGATACTGGAGCACACAGTCGCAGTTCATTAAATCCACTCAAAACATGGTTACAATAAACAGCTAAAGGGGAGTAATCCAGGAGGATTGCTGGAGGGTAGAGTTCGTTCCCTTGGGCAATGTATGGGACTGAGCCCACCGTACTCGTCTGGGATAGCAGATTATAAGACTGCATGTCTAACTCAAATCTTTTATTGGCTTCCTTCATTGTGTTTCTGAATCCCATGACAGCAGCATGTTGGAATATAGGAGCAAGCAAACCCCGAAAATCTGCTCCAACTCGACTAAAAGAGAGTCCAAAGTACATACACTGTCCTAAGACAGAGTCTAGTCTCTCACCCACTCCCATCATTAGATCCTGTTCTAATGTTGCCAGGAATTCGGAGATTTTGTGAACCACCCATCCATGAAATAAAGATGCTTCACTGACTGTGTCATCCTTCTTTGTGCTCAGTAGCGGATCATCGTCAGAGAAAATAGCTCTGTACTGCGTGATGATGTCAAACAGATGCACACGACTGGCCTCAATTGTTTTCGTTATGTGCACATATGGATCTTCTCTGGAAATCGAGTTCAGAATTCCTTGAAACCAAGTACTCCTAGCTTGAAGAAATTTGATTCTTAGCTCTGTTTCTGTAAAGACATCCATTCGTCGAATGTAACCAATCACTCGTAAGCAGGCTGGGAGCTGGATATTGGTACGTAACTGTTGAATTAGTTGTTTCAGCATCAGCTGCGTGGAACCTTTTACCTCTGTCACTATCGTCCCTATAATGGAAATACTGCCGTGTTTCTTCTCCAGTCGTTTGACGTGAGCCGCGAGTTCCAGCGCCTCTTCATAATAACCGTTCCTTACACACGTGTCCATCAATTGAGGCATCTCGAGGATTTCTAGCAGTTGTGTGTGTCGCTGAAGGGTGAGATTATTCATTCGCCGACTGGCGTTGATTTCTTGGGCTTTCTGCATAACACCATTGCATTCCTCACTGAAATTCGGCAACTTTTCCAATAAGTTTCCAACATGTTCTTCTACTATTTGGAAATCTTTAAAAATGTCCCTTGAGCATTCAGCTGTCTCTATGAACGTTTTGTAGTGTTGGAAAGCCAGATTCTGCGTGGCTTGAAGTATCTCGTTCTTTTCTTCAGCCAGATGATCAGGCTCAAGTGACAGTTTTTGGACTCCATATGAACTCAATTCACTCAGGTACTGCAGGAAGTCGGAATTTTCTTGCCAGTTTTCAGGGAAAGAATCTTTAAAAATCCCTGCAAGAATATTTTCGTCTTCCACGTCCATCTTTTAACCGGAAGTGAATATCTGGGACTGGGTAAATGTAGTACTCGCAAAGCTCGACTCCCAACTGTCTCAGATTTCGTGTTTTTACAAAAACTTTTATCATGGTCATAACTTTTGAATGAGAAGAGATACCTAGGGCTTTCATACGTTCATTTCCTGTGGCAAGACATTTCCAAATATACTTATGGTATATGACCTTGACCTTGAAGTTTGACCTACTTTACAAAAAATTAACATTACTCTAAATTGGAGACAACTTTTGAAAGAGAAAAGATAGGGCTTTCATATTGCACATATATATTACTCGAGACAAGACCTTTCTAGATTTACCATGATTTTTTACCCTGTGACCTTAACCTTGAAGTCTAACCTACTTTTCAAAAATGTTATCTTTCCTTATAAATTTTGATTAAGAAGGAAAGAGGCTTACATATTTGACATGGGTATTACCAATGCCAAGATATTTCCGATCATGCTATAATTTATAATCTATAAAGAACATTTCTAAATCAAATTCTTGGAAATGACTTTTTATATAATAATATAATTGCGTACAAGATTTGACACATATTAAAATAAGATTCTCTTAAAAGATTTGTAACTTGCACGTCAACATAATTATTTTGCATGTAGACATAATTTTCGTTCTTTTTGGAATTTTTATACAGATGAATAAATCTTTCAGAAACAAATGTGCAAAGTATAATAATAAAGTATCGAAATAATATTATCAAAAATAGCGATGAATAAATTATCATGAATTATAAATTTAGGAAGGGGTTGACTTTTTATCAAAGTCATAGTTTTGATCAGTCGACTTTAAATGCTTAATTTAGTTATCGAGATGACTTTTTATTTTCAACTTGAGTCAAACAGGTGAACGATACGAGTTTAACAGAACTTTAAATCGAAACTAGCTTAGTTGGAAAAGTTTAAGATTTATATCTTAAGAAAAAAATATTCACAGTGAAACAGTGTACGTGCTAGCTGCTCTTCCTTGTGTGTTTCAGATTGTTTTATGTGTATGTAACTTTTAGAAACGCGTTGTATGCTTTTGGTGGAGTAAACTATATAAATAATCAGTACTGAATCACAGAAAATTACTATTTAGTCGCCATCACCGACAACTTCAGCTCGGTATAGAGAGGACAAATATGGCTGACATTACAGGTACGACAGGTATGGTTGATGTAGGTATTGTAGATATACGATCAGGTTTTAGTTCTACTGTTGGACCCATGGATCCACGTCCAAGTTCTACAGTCCAGCACTGGGAACAAACAAATCTCCTTCCACGCCTCAGTCCTACAGTACGGCCATTGCTACACATTAGTTCCACAGTGCGACCTTTTGATGCACTTCCACCATCTTCAGATCTGGGCTCTGTTCTAACGATATACTAGTTACTGAAGGAAAATT
>PRKT01000070.1:1504716-1514843 GCA_003671525.1 Saccostrea glomerata
CACCAAAATTAATATAAATTTTTCACGTTTAATTGGGAAATGTTTAATCTTTTTGCTTGACAAGAATTATTGGGGGTTGAATATTTTTTGGTCTGGGGTAGACCCCTCCTTTGGAAATAAATCCTGAAATGGATTGTATATTTTGAATTCAATTAATGGTGTTAAAATATTTTTTTTTTTAAATGTGACTTCTGGTTGATCACAGTGTAAGTATTATGTTTTATCTGGAGAATGGACTCTTTTAGATTTATTCAGAATTTTATAATTCCGAGCCTTTTGTGCAATTTAGAACATGCATCTCTAATATGACTTAGAAATTCATTTGTACAACCGCAATTAAGTAGGCCTAGTTCGTACAATCTTTTAAAGAATTGTTTGCATGATTTTTTTTCTTCAGTAAAATCATGCTTTCACGGGGCCATAGAAAACCGTGTAATTTGCAGAAAGTGTGAATATAACCTACGAAGCAATGTTCAATGTCTATACTAAGTATATAATTGGGAAAAAAAGTCGGGGAGGGCTAACCCCCCCCCCCTCCTCCGGTGAGCGGATGAAAAAAAAAACATCCTTGTTGAAGCTGTTCTAAAACATGTTAAAGATCCGCCCATTCATTGCAAGCCTTTGCGCAGAACGCATATACGGAAAGATTCATCATGTGACCATTACGTCACTGAATTTTCCGAGAGAAGATCATAAATATTCTTTCTTTTTTAGATGAAAATAGTTTTCTCCTTAAATAAAGAGAAGTCAAACTTTAGCTTGGAGATTGCTTTTATGCAATATTTTTTATCTAATAGGCCTTGTACATGAATGAAATGTTTCCATATCAAAAGCGGTAATCAGATTGTTTGACGTCACACTGCACTAATCGTGACGTTTGAATATTCATGAGCTTCGTGTCCTCGAGGAAGGTGGGTTACAGCATGTGCATAGAGGGGAAAACGCTGATAAAATTGTAATTCATAGGAAACTGTTCATTTATGTGATTTACTAAAGGATTTTTTTCTTTTTTTTCCATCGTTATAGCATAAACATTCTAGTTACACAATTTCTCGCAAGGAAGCCGACAACATCGTAGAAAATATTTGTGGTCGCCATTTTCCACAAAGGAAATGCCAACTATGGCCCAAATCACAGACACAACAGGTACTGTGTTTATTGTTTTCTGGTTTAGTCGATATTACGACTGGATTGCTTTGTTAGTATTTTGTTTACTCAGTGTTTTGCTGCTTAGTCAGCATTAGCTGACAATGATAATACTGTCTGTAGTTTTACAGTTTTGGTTTATGGCACTGCCAATGTAATCAGGTGATGCAAAACTTTTTGAATTTTTACTGCGCACAATGCGTAGTACTCAGAAAAAAAACTTTTAAGTTCACCATATATTCATAACAATGAGGAATTTTGAAACCTCAATTTTTTCTGCATTTTTCTCCCATTTCAAAATATCCTGTTTACAGTTATGTTTTTATCAGTGTTTATGTTTATTTTTAGTTTAAAGAGAGTTTTTTTGTGTTTAAGCGAGATGATTGTCAAGAAATTGCTCCCAACCTGTTTTTAAGCCTTGCTTAGCTTAGGTTTTAAAAGATGATTAAAAGTCATGAGTTCATCCATCACTGGCATCAGACATCCTCCTTTCTTGAAAATAGAAAGTACCGATTTAACATGCTAGTGTGAAATATTTTACATATATATCAGAATATAGGAAGTTCCTCTCTTATTGTTACTGAGTGAGACAGTATGTGTTGATTTGTAGGTTTGGCGGAGCTGGCCCATCAGGAGTACCAGGCCGGGGACTATGACAACTCAGAACAACACTGCATGCAGCTGTGGAGGCAGGAGCCAGAAAACACGGGGGTGCTACTGCTACTCAGCTCCATACACTTCCAGTGTAGGCGCCTAGAAAGGTAGGAGACAGACACAGCTAGCTTATAGTCATTAAATTAAACAAATCTTTTGCAGTGATGAACTTTGACATGCTGTAAGAGAGTTTCAGTGGTAATTGGTGTTATAGGCTTGATATTGAATGAATAAAACAGAGAACATGCCAGGGCTAAATTTCAGTCCTTGCATTATGATATAGGTCAGCATACTTCAGCCAGCTTGCCATCAAACAAAACCCCATGCTAGCAGAGGCATACTCCAATCTAGGAAATGTGTTCAAGGAGCGAGGACAACTACAGGAAGCACTTGAGAATTACCGGCATGCCGTCAGACTAAAGCCGGACTTCATAGATGGTTACATCAACCTGGCAGCTGCACTGGTAGCCGCCGGAGACATGGAGCAAGCCGTGCAGGCTTACGTCACAGCGCTACAGTACAACCCGGTATGTTATATCACTACATTAGATAACACAGTAAACAAGTATACAAGTATTGCCACTGTACAGTTCGATCAAAAATGTTTAATCATATCAGTACTCTACAGTTTATTTCAATGCTCTACAGAGTTCAGTACAGAATTTTTGTAAATATCACAATTCTTAGTACAATATAATATTGAATGTAAGGTCCGAGCCCTGTATATTTGTGTCTAGACCTTTCAGTAACGGTTGTTTTGTCCTGTATAGTTGTGTCCAGACTTTTCAGTAATGTTTGTTTTGCCCTGTATATTTGTGTCCAGACCTTTCAGTAATGGTTGTTTGGCCCTATATATTTGTGTCCAGACCTTTCAATAACGGTTGTTTTGCCCTATATATTTGTGTCCAGACCTTTCAGTAACGGTTGTTTTGCCCTATATATTTGTGTCCAGACCTTTCAGTAATGGTTGTTTTGCCCTGTATAGTTTTGTCCAGACCTTTCAGTAACGGTTGTTTTGTCCTATATAGTTGTGTCCAGACCTTTCAGTAACGGTTGTTTTGCCCTGTATATTTGTGTCTAGACCTTTCAGTAACGGTTGTTTTGCCCTGTATATTTGTGTCCAGACCTTTCACTAACGGTTGTTTTGCCCTGTATACTGTAAATCACTTTTTATTCGCGAGAACTTTATTTTCGCGTAATTACGCGAGAAGGTGTGCTCGCGAAAATTTCATTCTCGCGTATAATAGAATTCCGTAAGATTATATAGAGTAATGACCACAATTCGTGAAAATTTTGTCTCGCTTATAAAGAGACAATGACTATCTCGCGAAAATAAGGTGTCGCGAAAAATAAGTGATCTACAGTAGTTGTGTCCAGACCTTTCAGTAACGGTTGTTTTGCCCTGTATATTTGTGTCCAGACCTTTCAGTAACGGTTGTTTTGTCCTGTATTTTTGTGTCCAGACCTTTCAGTAACGGTTGTTTTATCTTTTCAGGATCTCTACTGTGTGCGGAGTGACTTGGGAAATCTGCTGAAAGCTTTGGGAAGACTGGACGAGGCAAAGGTAGTGATTGCATCATTGCTATAAATAGAGACTCTACAGCTGATCAGACGCCTTGGTTCTCTTAGTGTTCTCTCGTGACATGTAGATACAAATGACTTTCATTCGTAAACCTCTCATGGAGGAAATGTTGAAGTCATTTCATTTTGCAAATGGCCAAAAATTTTGTGGAGTTTTAGGTCATATAATAACATGGATCTGTGAATTAAAAAAAAAAGTTAAAACAATCTGTGGCAAATGATTTGCAAAATGAAAGTCTTTTGTGTCAATTTTCTTTCCATTTAGATGTGTGATTAGTTAAGAAGATGCGACTCACATTGAAAACAAAAATTGATCATGTACTGGCTGACATAATTTAAAGAAGAGAATTTGCCAAAAAAAGAATTAAACGATAATTCAATGTTACGTTCATCTTCTTAGCTATTGAATGCAGATGGCGATAAGAGGCAACCAACATGAAGCAGCAAAACATTTCAATACAAGCCCTCATTCTTCTTACTCTCTCTGTGTCTCATGGTCTGTCATGTTCTCAGGGTCCCTCCAGGATGTTGAAATGTTTTGAAATGTATTTATATTGCAAATTATATGTAGAAAGTCATTTGTGTCTTCAGTGTTTTAGCATTATTTTGCATTTCATGAAGAAATAAGTTGTTAGAGTTGGTCTAGAATTTATTGAATGCATTGATAAAAAATATGTGAAGAAGTATCTTCACTAAAAAAAAGGATATGAAATATTGTATAATTGAATCTTTTGTTTTTGACATAACCTGGTTTTCTTTTGTTACTAATTTCCACTTACTTTGGCATTAATCTGAGCGTTTTCTTTATAATTTCTGTAATAGTATACGAGGTGCCACGCCTCCGTGCCAGGGATGTCTGCTGTATACAACTGGTATGACTCTATATGGTAATTATTGCCAGAAAAATTTGATGTTCTAGTGGTAAATTGGAGGTATTGTATGCTACATGTGTATGTAGTCTCAAATAAAAATCCTATAAAATCTGAAGAAAAAAAATCTCAGTGCTAACAAAATTGACATCTTTTTCAGAACAAAAAAGAAAAAAAAATCTAAATTATAAATTATCTCTGTTTAAAAAATTCCTTCTCTTCCATTACCCCGTGCTGCGCGCGCCCTGGTCCTGTCGCTGCGGTCGCTAGCGGAACACAGCCTTCTGACAGACATGTCACAAAAAAAGTCATTTTCCTTTGAATGATTAAAATTTAACAACATTAACTAAGACAAACATGTCAGAAGGGTTGTTCGATTACAACTTGTCTGATTTGGAGTAGTCCAGACTTAACCAACAGTTGACAAACTTAGGCAGAGTTATGGGGAATAATGAACAGTGATAATAGAAGTGTCATATGTCCAGTAGTCCGGACTGCTTCAAACCAATGGTTTCTGATCTCAGTTTGACATCATACTAGTTAACTGTAGATAAAAGGCTGGTTTTCAGTCAAGGATTAAAGGTTAAGTTGCTGAGCTTAAGAGTTATGGCAAGCAGACGTCAGGAATCATATTTTATGTTCAGATGGGTTGTAGAAATTTGCGCGTTGTTCGCTCCCGCTGCGCATGCTGTTGCGCTGAATAAGTACATGTATATTTGTCACTCTTTTAACTTTGTTTATTTTCTCTTTTGTTTAGACTTGTTATTTAAAAGCTATCGAGACACAGCCAAATTTTGCTGTGGCGTGGAGTAACTTGGGATGTGTGTTCAATGCACAAGGAGAAATCTGGTTAGCAATCCATCACTTTGAAAAGGTAAATATTGATTGTAGAAGAAAAGATTGTTGGTATAAGTAATTGAAACTGTTGATTTGTGAAATCATTTTCTATGTCACTTGTTATTATTCTCTCTGTTTCACTTCTATGACAGGCTGTTGCTCTAGATCCCAACTTTCTGGATGCATATATAAACCTAGGAAATGTGCTAAAAGAAGCCAGAATATTTGACAGAGCTGTAGCAGCTTACCTCCGGGCCCTGAATCTGAGTCCCAATCATGCCGTGGTACACGGAAACCTGGCTTGTGTGTACTATGAACAGGGGTAGGTCTCATCATCTGTACCAGTGTGTACAGCTGTGTTTATTAGCATCCCACCGTCAGCACATTCTTGTCTATTTCAATCTTTACAATTAACAAATTTTTTTTATCTGGCATTCTAATTAAATGCACATTGTTTTATTCCTCAGATTGATTGACCTTGCCATAGACACCTACAAACGTGCCATAGAACTTCAGCCAAACTTCCCAGATGCCTACTGTAATCTAGCTAATGCACTGAAGGAGAAGGGAAAGGTGTGTACTGTCTACAATAAATCTATAAGTTAGGGAACATTTTAAACCACCCTCTACTTAAAGTTTTGTTGACCTTACTGGACATCTTAATTTTCTGAAAAGAAATTCAGATGTCCAGTAAAATTGTGGATATTTTCAGGTCAATTTTCATTGTTGATGTTAAACCTTTCTTTCTATTGAAGTATAAATGTCACAAGATTTAAACTAGAGATTTCCTAAGCTTTATGTTTGGGTTGTATGTTGATCAGGTGGTGGAGGCTGAGGAGTGCTATAACACGGCCCTGAAGCTGAGTCCTACACATGCCGACTCCCTCAATAACCTGGCCAACATCAAGAGAGAGCAGGGCAACACAGAGGAGGCTGTCAGACTGTACCTCAAGGCGCTAGAGGTTAGTCCCACTGACTCGTCAACCAGTGTTGTGTTTTACCAGAGAGATTAAAAGTATTGATGTTTTAAGTTCAAAGATGAGTTACTTAAGGACACCTTACTTTGTAGGTATATCCCGAGTTTGCTGTAGCCCATTCCAATCTGGCCAGTGTACTACAACAGCAGGGCAAACTCCATGAGGCCCTCATGCATTACAAAGAGGCCATCAGGTGGGTATTGTTCAAAATCTGTGTTGCCTTATTAAAATCACATCTGCTATTTTAAATTTTCTGTTTGTAAAAAAAATTGTTTGCCTTTTAGGATCTCCCCAACATTTGCTGATGCGTATTCTAACATGGGAAACACCTTAAAGGAGATGCAGGATATACAGGGGGCCCTGCAGTGTTACACCAGGGCTATACAGATCAATCCTGCCTTTGCCGACGCCCACAGCAATCTGGCGAGCATTCACAAGGTATATCAGGAGATGATAATGATGTGTCGGTTGTAGATCTGAGTTGATTGTTCATGAGTTCTGTGTTAGAGATCGGTAATATGTTTATATTGTGTGTATTGTAGGATTCTGGTAACATCCCGGAGGCCATTGCTTCCTACAGAACAGCCCTAAAGTTGAAGCCTGATTTTCCTGATGCCTACTGTAACTTAGCACACTGTCTACAGGTAGGTCACTGAACACATTGTTCTAGCTAAGATTATCTAAAACTTTGGATTTATACCTTATTTGTCCTAATCTATTTTCTTTCCTAAAAAGTACAAACCAGTGTATATTGAATTTTTCAATAAATCTTAATAGTTAATCAGTAGAAAGTAAGTCTGAATTATATTGTATTATGCAGATTGTGTGTGACTGGACGGACTACAGCTCGCGGATGAAGCGACTGGTTCACATTGTGAAGGATCAGCTGGCTAAGAACCGCCTGCCCTCGGTCCACCCCCACCACAGCATGCTGTACCCCCTGTCTCACAAAATGAGGAAGGCTATAGCAGCCAGGCACGCTAACCTCTGTCTAGAGAAGGTAAGGCCAGGAATCGGGCATTGGGGTAATGATTTGAAAACGTCAGAAAAGGGTTATAAAAATCTCAACAAGACACTAATAATATACATGTATTTTGTAAAGGCTTCAGACATACTCTGTGACTAGTGTTCTGATGTCTCCTTTACTCCTTACAGATCAACGTTTTACACAAACCTCCCTATGACCATCCCCGGGATCTGAAGGAACCCAAAGGAAGGCTGAGGATTGGTTACGTCAGCTCTGACTTTGGGAACCACCCCACCTCTCATCTGATGCAGAGTATCCCAGGGTTCCACAACAGAGACAATGTAGAGGTAAAAATTCAAGTATAAAATAAGCTTACGAGTCTTTTTACTTAGCTTAGTTTTACAAGGTCTTTATTTTGATTCTTTGTTAAATAAACAGGTGTATTTATACTATTGTATCTCTGTCACAGATTTTCTGCTACTCCCTGAGTCCTGATGATGGAACCACCTTCCGTGCCAAGATTAACGCGGAGGCTGAACACTGTATAGACTTGTCCCAGATCCCCTGTAACGGCAAGGCAGCGGACAGGATCTACACCGACGGAATCAACATCCTGGTCAACATGAATGGGTACACAAAGGGAGCCAGAAACGAACTGTTTGCTCTCCGACCTGCCCCTATACAGGTCAGTATAGCCATTATTTCAATTAAAAATTAAATAAAAAATACCTGAATAAAAAATCTTTCCTGGTGGTATTGTTGTAATCAAAATAAGAAAGTGTAAATTAGCTAGAAAAGGATGCTGCATGTCATAGACCTTGCCCTAATTTCTCTATTGTGCTAATAAATACAGATTGTAATCTCATGTTAATATGTGCTTGGTTTGTAGGTGATGTGGTTGGGTTACCCTGGTACCAGTGGGGCTACTTTTATGGACTACATCCTGACAGATGAGGTGACCTCCCCCCTAAATCTGGCTGACCAGTACTCTGAGAACCTGGCCTTTATGGCCCACACCTTCTTTATAGGAGACCACATGCAGATGTTTCCTCATCTGAAGGAGAAACTCCTGGTTGACGTTGACGGCAAAGTGTCAGACAACAACATAATTCTGAACGGAGTCAACCTAGAACCTCTTAGACAGAGCGGACAGCTAAAGGTCTGTTTATGTGGATAACGTCAAAATTGTTATAAGTATACAAAACTAGAATGATTTGAATTTATGCAAGTGCAACTGACTTGAAATTTGTTGTACTGTAAGAAAATTGTTTCCTGTCAAGTAAGTTTAAAAGTAATGACAAGCATGCCTATCCTTATTGCAGACTATTACCTACACTGCTGAGCACGGAGAGACCACAGATAACAATGATGGAAGCCCTGCCCAGGTGACCTTTGACTTCATGTCTCTCCCAGTTCAACCAATCATACAGACGATGACCCAGACAGGCCTCTCCCACTCCTGTATCAATGATGTCATCATCCAAAATGGAGTTACCACCAACCAGGTATAATTTTTCCCCAGCACAATGTTATATTTGTTTTACTGTAAACTAATCAGTAGACTAATGCAAATGAAATACTTGAAGGCAGTGTTGACAGTCATCTGAAATTGTGTGACATTATTTATTTAGAAATATTTTGTTTGCAATGATGCTATTTGTATTTTTCTCATTATTACGTAGACAAACAATAAAGCTGCTACAGGAGAGGAGATTCCCCAGAACATCATCATCAGTGCTCGCTCCCAGTACGGACTGCCGGAGGATGCGGTCATCTACTGTAACTTTAACCAGCTGTATAAGATTGATCCCCAGACTCTACACATGTGGATAGAGATTCTGAAGCAGGTGCCTGATGGTGTGCTGTGGCTCCTCAGATTCCCAGCCGTGGGGGAGACCAATGTTCTACAGACCGCTGCTAATGCTGGACTCTCTGCAGGACGAATCGTATTCTCCCCTGTGGCACCCAAGGTATGATGGCTACCATTTCATAGAGAGCTAGTGACATTCATACGAAGTTCGGAATTGCATCGATATTTGGCTTTATTTGGAAAAGCCTTTGAAGATAATTTTTTTTGCAAAATTTTTGGAATTGGTTAAAATGTTTTCAAAAAAATATTCATCTTCAGTAATTTGGAACAAATTCATCAAAATTATATTTCACTTAGAATTAAATAAATTTCAATTAAAATGGTTTAAAGAGTATTTTACATAAGATTATGGGAGGTTGGGTAATGGTTTGATATTCTGGTTCGTTAACCTGATGATGCCTTCTTTCTGTAGGAGGAGCATGTAAGACGTGGACAGTTAGCTGACGTCTGTCTAGACACACCACTGTGTAACGGTCACACGACAGGCATGGACGTCCTGTGGGCAGGAACTCCAATGGTCACTCTATTAGGTGAGACATTAAACCCTCTAGAAAGTATTAATGGTCACTCTGTTAGGTGAGGCATTAAACCATGTCAAGCTCTGTAGAAAGTTTTGGAGGATCCCTATAAGAAAACAGCTAACTGTAGAAGTATTAATGGTCACTCTTTTAATAAAAAGTGAGACTTTCAACCACTGTATTGGAGGATCTATATATGAAAACAGCTAATGATATAATTATTTACAGGAGAGACGCTGGCGTCCCGAGTGGCTTCCTCCCAGCTGACTACTCTAGGATGTCCTGAACTGGTCGCCAGGACAAGCGAGGATTACATCAGAATCGCTGCCAAACTCGGCACGGATAAGGCTTAGTAAGTTTGTCTAGTGTGTGTCATTGTAAAGCACTCTCACATATTGGACGATTAAAGGGAAAAAAATTAACAAATTGACAAATTGAAATAGCTGTGACTTGAGCTGCAGATTTTTGAATTGTTTGGATTTTTTTTTTGCAGCTTAAAATCCATGAGAGCAAAAGTGTGGAAAGCAAGGATGACCAGTCCGCTGTTTAATTGTAAAACCTACGCCAGAAACATGGAGGTGTTATACAGGAAGATGTGGCAGAAGTATGTTAATGGGGAGGATCCCAGTCACATCGTGGACACGTCTAAACACCGAATGTCCTCATGATCCCCTCCTCAGTGTCCTAATCAAGGTCACCCGTGACACT
>PRKT01000070.1:1515136-1529354 GCA_003671525.1 Saccostrea glomerata
TTTGCCCCCCCCCCCCCCCCCCCCTACAGTGACTCCAGATAACATATAGCATACTGTAAATTACACATACCATCATTGTACAAAGTTAACCACTGTAACTTTGCAAAGAGACGATGTAACAACAAGCATTTATTTCCTGTGTGTGTTTATGGTGCATGTATCTATTGTGCTCGGAGAGTCTGTTAACATCTCCTTGACCTGTATATTGATCTGTTCTTGTTAATCAATGGTTTTCTTGGCTTGATTTTAGTTCTAGATTTAAAGCAATGATTTTTTAATTGCTTTTAGAAGTTATAATCCTATTTTGATTAAGATGTGATGAGTGAGTGAATAATTATGCATCTGAAATTGTTGGAAATGATGTTTGACTAATATGAAAATTCCTAAACATAATGTGCTGAAATGAAATGGCTGTCATGTTGTTTTGAGTGTCAGATTGTTGAATCTTTTTTTATGGCAAGTAAATTTAATAGTTAAAGCTTGTCTTCCATTGAAATGATAGTATGATGATGCAGAGAGAGAGAGAGAGAGAGAGAGAGGTATAAATGAAATGATGTATGCAGGAGCCATTGAATATTTTTGTTTATGTCTGAAAAAAAAACATTAAACCTGATACTGTTTTGTTTTCAAGAGTTGAGTGCATTCAGAGATTGGAATATAGGTTGTCCATTTGTAGCTACATAGAAAAATGGGTTAGTGCCCTTTCTTTATCTAGAAGGTATTAAAATCTGCTACAAATATGAAAGGAGTAAGATGAGCAGTTTTCTTCTTACTGTCAGAGGTCCTAGGTCAAGACACGCTTCTGCAACATTTAAAAGGAAAAAGTTATTGAAAGTATTCAATATCAAATATATGCAAAGTGAAATGTGCAATTACATAAAATGTAATTAAAAAGGACAGTGAGATATCTGTGAACTATATGCAGCACTGGCCAGGTAGAAGCAGTCAAGTGTAACAAAGTGAAGGGTTTTAATAACCCAGGGCTTAGAAAGGAGATGGCAAAGCTACTATGGTGTATGAGTCGTGTTCAGTTTAAATGCTTAATTAGGATAGTTGTCTTAACTCGAAGGTTATTTGTGATTTTATTATGCTTAAGAAAATTGATGTTTAGGCCAGGAAAAAAATGCGGAACCTTGAGGAACAATCACATTTTTCTCAGGTTGTATGTACTCGGTGAGTGCCATTAACTTCAGGGTCGTTTGCAAAGGAAGATACACATAATACATTATTGAATGAAACCCAATCTTCAAGTTTCGCATAATCTTGGGTTTTATTCAATTCCAAGATGTTCTCAAAAACAACAATATTAGGGCTATGACCTTGGCCATGTGATGATACCACCTTTGAAATTGATCTGAAAGAAAGTTATTAATGAAAAAAAAGACCAGATGATCGAATTAATGTATAGAAATTATATTGGAAATATCTTTTAAAATCTCAAGAAAGCAAAGACATGATGTCACATTGTTGCAAACCACAGCCAAAATGTACGATCCTCTCCTGTAGAGCTTTATGTGAACTCTGAACAGTGGCTTGAGACAATGGTAGTATAGAAAACTCATGTCTGTTCAAATCATGACCCTTGGCTGTAGGATAAGGCAGAAATTATGGATAAAAATTTAAAAATTTATAGTGATATTTAGGAAAAGACTTGAATATTTTCCCAGGAACAACAAAGTCATGATTAGGCATATTTATGTTGAATCATTTGCAGGTAGCATAGATTAAGATCTATTCAAATTATAACCCCCTAGTGCTAGTAGTATGATCGAGACATAATTTGTGAAATGTTTTACATAAGAATACGCAGGAAAAAATCTGACGATGAAGAACAGGGCATTAGTTACTTGGGTGAACGTAGTGGCCAGTGGTCATACATCCGGAGTGAAAAAAAGGTTACTTCAAATCAAAATTCCAATAAATGATAGGATTCTTTCATTCCTTGAGGCATCAAAATTTATGGAATGATAATTTGTTGATTTCTTTTGGCATTCAAAATTTCGCGGGCTGGTCAGTCAAAGCTTCGAGTGATATTGATCAGCAGCGTTAGCGAGACGCTTGTAGGAAGTGCGTTTACAGGAAGAAATTTTACGGAAAAGTAAGCAGAAGGTAATGTCATTAAAATTTGCTTGAAAGGTTTGTCTTAATATTGACATGTATTTTGCAGTGAGCAAATTATATTTCTGACGCATAGTTTTGTTATTCTCACGTGCACAAAGGCAGTTTTTACTGTTGACGTGTTCTTTGGGGAAAAAAGACATTACCCGCGAGCGGGATTTACGAAAAGACGTTAAGATATTAATTTTCTTAAAGGTTTCACTCTGGTTTTTCAAACGGAGATATACTTGTAATAACATTCTGATACATGAATAACAAAATTCTGAGAGCATTGATAAAATTATATGAAAGATTCTGTATATTGTACATGCCAATAGGCAAAATAGTCATGATAGTCATCAATTGAAGTATCTGCAGAACTGTAGCTCTCTGTAAGGATATAATAATGACAATTCAGAGAGCTACATGTACAGTGCCATCCAACGCACGGTATTCAATTTGTCAGCTCGGCCAGGTGTGTTATAGGACTGAAGACATCCCAAAATAAGAATTCAATGCTTAAATAATCCCCTCGCCATCCTCTGTGACTGTGCGGTCAATCTCCCACAAGCATAAGGAGTAAAGCAGGGTACTAGGAATTTTACCGTAGTAAAAATACAATATTGACCAATTTGAATATTGTCAGGTGTTGCTTTTCTATATAGAATCTATTTGCCTAGTGACTGTTCCAATAGCATGTTCCAAAGGCGATTTCATTGAACTTGGACAATTCTGGCTAAAGTAGATAATAACAATGGAATTTTTCCATTGATGTGTTGACAGAAAGAATGATGTCATAGACTCATGAAAAGAAACTTTAAATGAGGATGCTACATTAGCTAATGAAAAAAAATCTTATTTACAATAAGGATGAACCTGATGAGAGGCAGGCACGGAAGTTTTCTATTGTTTGGTCTGATTTTTACCTGCTTGTCATGTCTGTATACAGTTTAACCAACTATCTGGCAGCCGTACAGTTGCATTCACCTACTGTCTTCTGAAAACTTGACATTTTTTATTGCTTACTAAACCTGTGTCACTATGTCATCTATACCACTATTGAACTTAATTTCAGCATTGGATGTAATTATTCAGTCATCATGTCCATGGCAAAGGCTGTTTCTAACTGTTTTGGGGTTTATGCAAATGCTGTTATCTCTTCTGACATCATTATGACTTTGACAATTATTCAATATTTTTGCAAATTTTTAAAAGAGTTGTCAGCAACTCAGCAATGTTACATTGTTATTTAAACCGTTTTAAAAGCAAAATTGTCAAGCGATATTTGACACACGTAAAAAAATATGAGAGGAAAAAGGTGTTTTGTTTTTATTTTCCACTCAGAGTATTTACCTAGTAGGTCAACTATATAACAAAGAATACAGGTACACCCTTGCATGAAATTCTTTTTTGATAAGCAAATATTTGACATTCTAACTTCAACTTTAAATTGTATAATTTTACCCCTCTCACTTAGACGCTGGCATAAAATTAGATCTTAATAGTCAAAAGAAGTACATTGTAATCAATTTTTTTCTTCAAATTTTCAATTTGACTTTTTAACTGAAATCTTTATATTATGACTCGGATAAACATGTACATAGTATTGTTGATGATAACAATTTTGATGTTGACAAAATTAATGATTAATACTTTAGAAATAAGCACTTTTTCATATACACAGTAAAAATGACATCCCATAATATACAGGTGAAAATAAAATGAAGGGGTCTGAGTGTACTCTTAGATGAGGGTTTATTCAAAGTATTGATTCTGAGATGTTCATGTCAGATATATATAAAATAGATATAGAATTGAGAAAAATTTCAAAGTCCAACATTTATTTCCCAAGTGAAAGTGTGATTGTATGTGGTTGTCAGTGAGCAGATCAATAAATTCAGACAAAGTTTTCCCTGTGGGATTGTACTCCTATATAGCCTTTATGTCCCTGTAGGATTGTATATAGTAATTTTACGTTATGGTGTAAATTTCCAGGAACTGGTCCATTTCCCTGAGGAAGTAACCTCGTCACCCTGTACTTCCTCTCAGTTGACTTAAGTACTTACGTTACTAATACTTCTACTACTACATCAAGGTTCTTATAGTCAACAGTATCTTAGTCCCCTCTACAGTATAAACTGATTTACTCTCTTCTAGTCGATTACAAGTTTGTTTTATTACAATCATGCATACAGTCATACCACTTGCTTAGTAGCAAGGGTGTCTAAAAAGTACTTACATGTAGTTCTATTAGATGCTCTTAAATACCCAATTTGGTCACTCTTACAAAATTTTGGGTACATGTATCAGTGTGGATTTTAATTTAAGATCAATTAGTATAGTATTTTGTTTATTTAAACAATTTTATTTAAAATTTTATTTTGAAAAAATATATGAAACATAAACAAGAAGTCAATTTGCTTTGAAATTGATGTTTTCCATCTCAAAATTGAGAAAAAATTTAGCCTAACATAAAAAGCTGCCAAACTAGGCCAGAGGTGCAGTGTTAGAGATAAGGTGCACTTTGTAGTTAATTTTTGTTGACTCAGGCCCCAACCCTAAAACGCAGAGTCCCTCACCGAGATTGTCAACTGAGGCATAGCCCGGGACAGAACACAGACAACTAGCCTTGAACATGCAGTAAATGTGGCATTGAGCATTTAAACTTGTGTAATTGTGTGGGCCAACTGACTTAATTAGACAGATAGTGGGATTAGTGTCCTTTAAAGTTAGAGGATGTACATGTGATTAGATTACCCCTTGCCGTGCCCCATTGACTCACCTGGGTTCGTGACCCACATCCTGTCAGAGTCTGTGGACAGTAAACAAGTTCTCTAGATTTAACTGCCTCCCCTTGTGTGTGTGTTGTGTTGTGTTGTGTTGCATTCCTTTAAACTTAAATAATCTTTTAAAGGTTGTGTTTTGGAGTATATATTTTACTTTTACACTAAATAGTAAGTAATTGTACTTTTTATTTTTTTAAATACTTGAAGTTTAATTTTGATATATTTACCTTGAATTTTAATTTCTAATTTTTAATTAAATTGAAAATGAGTTTGTAGGTTATTTAAAATCTCATGCAAACATGTATCTTGTATTTTCCTTGTGCATTAAATGTGTGTATTGATTATGAATCATGCTCTGCATATAAATATATGTAAGCATGATATACATCTGCTGTCAAAAGTTGGATTATTCTAGTGTGACGTGACAAATATAATTTGATTTACCGCAAGGAAGTATTTCTCATACAAAAACTTGTGAGTTTGTGAAAAATCAGTGTAAATCTCGCTGAAATATTACAGGAAGTTTGACTGTAGCCAGGATTTGCTGAGTGAAAAACTTTTTCAATTCTTTTTGCATTTTTTATCAGCTTGAATCCAAAATGGCAACAAAAGTGGCCCCTGAATTGTTGAAAGATGTGCGAGCGGAACACCAGCTTACCCACGTAAAAACGGAGGAAAAGAACCCCCTCCCCTCGGCAGAAGGTAAGGATTTAGTTTACACAATTGGTTAAGTACAGAAAGTTACTAGTACTAGTATCTTACTACAAGATTTTAATGTTATTATACCATGTAACCTTATGTTAACCAATAAATCCATAGGGAGCTGTAATATAAATATTTTTGATTTGATGACAGATCCTTATAGTAGAACACTTTTATAAAATCTAAAAGACAACAAGTGTCTGTCGGCACTGGATCATGTAAAAGACAACAAGTGGTCGTGTATTAGATCAGTTTAAAGACAGCTGGTGTCTTTACATTGGTTTATCTAACTGAAAGACAACAATTGTCTGAATTTGATCATTTTAAAGACAGCAAATGTCTGTGAATTATATCATCTAACCTAAATGAAATGAAGAGTTTGTGAATAAGATCATTATTAAGACAATTAACAAGTGTCAGTGTATTAGATCATTTAAAAAAACAAAACAAAACAGATAGATCTTTTGAAACATAAAAAAAAAGTGTGTATGCATTAGATGATGGGGAAGGTAGTATCAGAATAAGGTTCTGGATCTCTGTCTGGCGTACAAGGTTGTTGGTTGTTAAACATTGGTTTTATCTTCAGTACTTAATCTTGCACAATGCTTGCAGGGAGAAGTTATTATGTAACAGTTTTAAGGGGGTGGAGAGATGTCATGATTGAGAAATTACAGATGTCGGAAAACGTTTGAAGGGCTCTCTTAGGGGATTGCGTGCTAGTTGTATAATTAGAGAATTTGCATGGAGAGAAAGGGTTGTTTTGATGGGGACTTTTCCCACCTGCACCATGTACCTAGGGCTGTTTAAATAGATTATCCCACCTGAGTTAGGAACATAGGACAGTCTCAATAAAATATATCACCTGTATCAGATACCTAGGACTGTCTCTATAGATTATCCCACCTGAATATTAGGTACATAGGAGGTCTCTCCCTGGAATGTTACACCTGTCTGACGGGAGGTTGGTCCATTGTGTCATAGAGGTGTAAATGTGATGGATAATTACTCTCTCACCTGATATACTGTTTTACCTGGCCAGATATATAAGTGCAGGTCTGTGACAGAATGGAGTAGATATGTTATTGTATAAAGCACAGATTGGCACAAGTTCTGTCAAATTGGATCACTTCTTCTTTACTGACCAGCCGTGAGGACATTAAGGGGCCTAAATACAGGGACACAAAAAAGAGCATACAGTCATATACATATATACATAAAATGATGAGTACAGCCATATACAAGTGTGCAGCCATATTCATGCATTCATACATGCATATTAGGTACACATAATATTAGTAGTAAACAATAGAAAGTGCATGCTGCAAGTCTAGCTCAATAGTTACATAAAAAAAATGATTTCTTATTTATTATCAAATCTGTACAAGCAGCTGGTGTCAAGCTTTCAGTACTGAGTTTGTTACTGCTAAACTAATTATTAAGATGAGCAGATTTAGACAATTTCCTGCTAAATTTCACACTAGATCCTAGTACAGCTCATGGAATTGACTTCAATCATCTTGAGGAAGATCAGGGGATGAAAGTGTCTTCTCACAAAGCAACATCTCAAGGAAGATTAAGGGGTGATGAGTGAGTGAGAGACTGTCATCTAACTAAAAACCATCTCAAGGAAGATCGGGGGCTGAGACTCATCTCACTACCCATCTCAAGGAAGAGTTACACAGGATGAGAGGATACGATAGAATCACTAACCTTATATAGAACAGGAAAGCAGGCGTATTGTTTTCTCTGAAGGAAACCGGGAAGAAAATATTAAGGAAATTATAAAGAATTTTAACCTTTAAATACAATTCTAATTTTTTCAAATATGGAGTATTCATATTTCCCTATACATTTATTAATTGTAAACATTCCTGTTACACAGAGTGGGTTATATATTGATTACTGAATTACGATCTCTACAGAAATAACCTGGTACACAACAGATCATTTAGAGGATTCACGCTGAGATCAAGTTTTAAATTCCCCGACCCTGCCACCCTGCCGTGGTTTACAGCTTTAATCTAGCCACTCAGACTCTGATTTATCTGTAATTACTCCCATTATATGGTTACATGGCGAAATGTTGTAAACACGGATTATAATGCTGTCTACACAGATTCATAATTATGTGAATAAGAATTAGTTTATCATGGACACCAGTTGAAAAATTTTACATACCAGTTGCAAAATATAAATCACATGCATACTTTATATTTTCTCCAATTAAGGTATGGTTTTAATATTTATCAGATCTATACAAGTATATTAGATTCAATAGACTGTTTTAACCTGGAAATAGTTTTTCTCTGAAGAGTAAAGCTTAAATCCAAGTTAAAAATGTCATTTTACCCACATATTATCCCTATGGCACCCCTGAATGTAGGGAAGTACTGCATTATACAAACTATTCCAAATATGAACTGTGCTTTCATATTTAGAGAGTGTAATTCTAGGGCAAAAGGGCATGCAACATATCTAAGATCCTTGTGTCAGACATAGTATTAAATAAAATTAATGACCTGTATATCGCAGTGAAACTGTAGAATATTTATCCATTGTTCACTTGACTATCTAGATACAATGGATGGCCCACTTCAATCATTTCATGCCTCATGAACTGCAAAATATCAAGGACATAAATCTTAGTGTATTTAAATCCTTAGCATTTTAAGATTTTAAATTTTAAAGAATCATGTGAATAGAGATAGAAAAAAAAAATATGGAACATGACAATTATGATAAACTAGAGGTACTATGAGCAATGAGCTCACTAAATGATACCCCCGCCTCCCATATGAATATAATGGCAGTGTCCATGTTTTGCTCTGGAAAATCCAAAATATATGTCAGATCAAAAAGTAAAATAGGAGGTGCACAATGGCTATATGTAATGAAGATTCTGTGAAGGTTTCATGAAATTTCCTTCAGTGGTATGAGAGGAGTTGCAGGTAAGAGATGGGTACCCCAAAGCGTAACAGACGGATGGACGGACGGAAATACCGATTACTATATACCCTCCCACTTTTCAAGCGGGGGGGGGGGGGGGGGGGGGGGGGGGGGGGGGGGGGGGGGGGGTATAATAATTAAGAAAATTGGGTATTATGGACTCTAGCTACTACCGTAAATCTGGAAATTTTTGCTGTAGATAGATTTTTAGCAAATTTGCGAGTTCATTGCATTCGCAAAAATATTTTTCTTAAAAATAAATTACCAATAAGAAAATGTAGCAAAGCAGTGGTAATTCGCAAAATTTTGAAACGTAAAAATTAATCAATACCATTTTGACCCAAATTCGTAAAAAAAAATCGACGTAAAAATTTCCAGATTTACGGTATGTAGCCTTGGCTAGCATAGATTATCCCTGTAGACTACAGCTACAGTCAATTGCTATTGAGTATGTAGTAAGCTATTAGCTGTATAGCTATAGTCAATTGCTATTGAGTATGTAGTAAGCTTTTTAGATGTAGTGAGAGACATACATTTCACTGCTTGTATTGGTGTAGTAAGCTTTAATAAGCTGTCTTCATAGAATTGTAGCTACAGTCAATGTAGCTGAGTATGTAGTAAGCTTTAATCTCTTTTTGTAAATTTGTAGCTACAGTTGATTCCGATTGCTATTGAGTATTGTAGCAAGCTTTTAAATATTTTATTACAGTAAGCTAGAATGAGGTACAGTCCATTTCTAGAAATCATGTAGTAAGCTGTTAGGTGTATCAGTAGCTACAGTCATTGCTATTGAGTATGTAGTAAGCTATTAGCTGTATCTGTAGCTACAATCTTGCTATTGAGTATGTAGTAAGCTATTAGCTGTATAGCTATAGTCATTGCTATTGAGTATGTAGTAAGCTATTAGCTGTATTTGTAGCTACAGTCATTACTATTGAGTATGTAGTAAGCTCTTAGCTGTCTCTGTAGACTTGCAGCAGGAGAAATGTCATGAAGAACTCCTTCAGCATGTGGAAACATTCGATTCACAACAGCTTCACCATACTCGCACCAAGGAGCGAGCCATGCTCCCCGACTCCAGTAGTGAGTTCAGTCCCCTGTAGTGAGTTTAGGCGTGACAACTAACAGTTTTATATCTGGAGTGATGGACTCTATAACCTCACACTGTGTAGTGCGTTACGTGTTAATGGAATTTTTTCCATCCACAGTTGTCATCTTTTAGCCAGACATTATACTTTACACTGCCTGCACTTTTTCATCTGTCTTCCATGTAGTGAGGATTTTCTATCTTTGTATTACCCAGATCTACTTTAAGTATATTCAGACCATGTATTTCCTTTAACTAATAAGTTTAACCCTTCTAAGCAATAAAGTTTCTTCTTTCCTTGTTATTTGAAGTAATTCATCTTGTAAGTATTTTTATATGAAGAAGCAGATTTTCTTTGCTAGATATTGTAATCGGTACAAATTCTAATGGAATTTGAAAAATTAGGAAGAAACTGCTTGAGGCTGTTTTAGAAAAATGCGTAATTGCCTGGATATTTTTATACAGAGTTCACTGTCCTTATTTGGCTCTTACTAATATCACTCACATCAATGAAAGTTTAAAATTTGGAAAGAATCCAAATGTATATTTATGGAATGATATCTAAGTGAATTAAAAATTGAAGGGGAAAATGATTTAAGGTTGATGAAACAAATAACTTAAAGCATTAGAGAAAGGCTAATGGACCTTGTGAGAAAATAAGTTTGATTTATGATTTATGTAAATTTAAACAATTACAGTAAGACTTGCTAGAGGGAATAGCTGGGGACAGCAGATTTAGTTTCTTATGATCAAGGTTGCTTGTAAACATATGCAGAAGTTTATGTTTATGTTTAAAATTGTTAAATATACATACGGAATTTTAAAGATGCTTTAGGAGACCTTGGATATATATGTAAATGTAAACTAACTCTCTATTTATTGTATGATTTTTATACTTTGATCTTTAATAGAAAATATGTTAAAGAGGGAAAAAGGATAAAGAAGACATGTTATTCATCATGTTCATATTCCACTTTTTCTGTGTTTGAGTGCATTGTTTCTGTTTTGTTGTGATGTTTGATATAGAGATGCAAAAATGGTTTTTTTCTGTCTCAAACACTCAATTTGCATTTAATGAAAAAAAAATTAAAAAAATTGATGAAGATTAAAATAATGTTTACATGCATGAATGTTTTACTTGAATTATCTTTAATTTCAATTCTGTATTTACACAAGCTTTGCTTTACAAGCTTTTATATCTTGCTTGCATGGCCAAATTCTTTGCAGTGCTTCTAGAAGAAAAAAATCGAGAGCGACATCTGAATAGCATTAGTGAGTTCCTCAAAAGTGAACTTCGACCCACGGAACCGCTGGAAAAAGTAGTCCTTCCCGACATCAGCAGTAGGTTTTACTTCTGTAGAAGTATTCAGTGTTTGTACACAGAGAAACTAACAAGATAACCTGTGTATAACACCCTAGCAATAACCTTCAAGATGACCTTGACCTAATGTTGTGCACTAACAAGTCTACTAAAGTTGTACACGGTTCAACACTAACAAGTCCACTAGTGTTTTACTCCCAGAGTTAAATACTAACAAATCAGCTAATGTTGTACACCCAGAATTAAACACAACTCACCTAATGTTGTGTACAAAGAGATAAACACTTAGACCAGCAAGTTTACTACAGTTGTACACAGATTTAAACAAGAACAGGTCCATAAGTGTTGCACAGCCAGAGATAAACACTAACAAAACAACTAGTGATGTACACCCAGAAAAAAATGCAAGCCAGCTAGCATTGTACACCCAGAGATAAACACTAACAAGTAAACTAGTGTTGTACAATCAGAGATAAACACTAACAAGTCAACTAGTGTTGTACACCCAGAGATAAACACTAACAAGTCAACTAGTGTTGTACATTCAGAGATAAACACTAACAAGTCAACTAGTGTTGTACACCCAGAGATAAACACTAACAAGTCAACTAGTGTTGTACATTCAGAGATAAAAACAAGCCAGCTAGTGTTGTACACCAAGAGATAAACACGAACAAGTCAACTAGTGTTGTATACCCAGAGATAAACACTAACAAAGCAACTAGTGTTGTACATTCAGAGATAAAAACAAGCCAGCTAGTGTTGTACACCCAGAGATAAACACTAACAAGTCAACTAGTGTTGTATACCCAGAGATAAACACTAACAAGTCAACTAGTGTTTTACATTCAGAGATAAACACTAACAAGTCTACACCAAGAGATAAACACAAACAAGTCAACTAGTGTTGTATACCCAGAGATAAACACTAACAAGTCAACTAGTGTTGTACATTCAGAGATAAAAACAGGCCAGCTAGTGTTGTACACCTAGAGATCAACACTAACAAGTCAACTAGTGTTGTATACCCAGAGATAAACACTAACAAAGCAACTAGTGTTGTACATTCAGAGATAAACACTAACAAGTCTACACCCAGAGATAAACACTAACAAGTCAACTAGTGTTGTATACCCAGAGATAAACACTAACAAGTCATCTAGTGTTGTACATTCAGAGATAAAACAGGCCAGCTAGTGTTGTACACCTAGAGATAAACACTAACAAGTCAACTAGTGTTGTATACCCAGAGATAAACACTAACAAGTCAACTAGTGTTGTACATTCAGAGATAAACACTAACAAGTCTACACCCAGAGATAATCACTAACAAGTCAACTAGTGTTGTATACCCAGAGATAAACACTAACAAGTCAACTAGTGTTGTATACCCAGAGATAAAAACAAGCCAGCTAGCATTGTACACCCAGAGACAAACACTAACAAGTCAACTAGTGTTTTCACCCAGAGATAAACAATAACAAGTCAACTAGTGTTGTACACCCAGAGATAAACATTACAAGTCAACTAGTGTTGTACACCAAGAGATAAACACTAACAAGTCAACTAGCGTTGTGCATTTAGCAATATTTTATTATGAAACGATAGATACCCATTGAAATCTTCTCTTAACTTTTATTCAACAGCTGCTTATAAGAGTCTTCTTAGCACCAGATTTTTAAATATAGCACCATATTGACAATGTATGAATTATGGAGTCCAGTCTGGCTCTTGTTAGTTAAATAGCTGTAAGCATTAAATGTAACAAGTTGTTGACGGGGCAGTATGAGTCAATGATCTGTCACAGCTGGTAAAACAATTCTCATTGATTACAAATATACTGTCTGTCTATTGAGGAAATGGTAAACAACAATTTCTCTATCAGTATTAAAAAATACATCTACCTAATTTAAATATAGAGAATCAAATAGAACAATGCGTAAATAATAAACAGCAAATAGATTAGCTATGACAACGTTTATCAACTGAACATGCTTTAAATATTTTTGTTTATGACAAATCATTGGGGGGTGATGCAGTACAATTTACATGTGTAAGAAGATAAACAATTTTATTGGATTAATTAGATGATACTATCCAATGCATGTCCCCTATCTCTCATTTTATGCCCTCTTCTCCAAACAGACATTCAAGGGCACAAAGTTTTTGATCTGTCTGATTGCCCATGAAAACTTCAACATTGTTCCTAACTTTTAAATGGTTAGGTAAATGTTTAGTGCTAGAGCTTCCTTATTCTACATGTGTTTTCATTGTGATGAGACCTTTCTTTTAGCCCCTTGACCCTGACCTTGGAGTTTGACCTACTTTTGAAAATTTTTAACCCTACCATGAGCTGCTCTACAGGGGAATCAGTGTTTAATAATCTCATTTTTTTTATATGAATCATGATTATTTTTCTCATAGTCAGGTAATACTTATATGATACCTGACTTGAAAGTTCCTATTGTTAACTTGTATTTTATAATTATACCGCTGTAATTAGGATTACCTTACCTGTTTTACCTGGGATTTCCTGATCTATTTATAGCTATTGCTCAGGAGAAGACAGAGGAGGAACTGAAGAGTGGGATAGAACAATTTGACAAGGACAAGCTGAAACACCAGCAGACTGAGGAGAAAAACCCCCTCCCCGACCAAGACGGTAAGATATCTGAATGATAACCCCTCTCCAGCCAATACTAAATTAGCTCAATAACCTCTCCCCGACCAAGAAGGTAAGATCTGAATAATAACCCCTCCCCAAACTCAAAAAACCCCTCCCCGATCAAGACGGTAAGATATCCAAATAATAAAACCTCCCTAGCCAATACTAAATCAACTCAAATCCCCCACCCGGACCAAGATGGTAAGATATCCATATTCCAAGATGGTAAGGCTTAAAAGAAAATATGTTTGTTTCCTGTAACATTCCAAAAAAAATCAAGGGTCGGTAGATCAGGATTTTTTTTATTTTGCTTATGAATGGTCAAACATCCCCGGAATGAATATACAGTGGACCTTCAGATATCCGGACCCCAGGTATCCCGATGCTTCAGTATCGGGACGATTTTTCATGGGAATGGAATTTTTTAATGTTATGTTATCTTGTTTAACTGGTGATTCAGGTATCCGGATGCTTCACATATCCGGACAAATTGACTTGGAACCAAAGCATCCGCATAAATGAGGTTCCACTGTACCAGGTGTTATATTTTGAGTGGACACCAAACATGGCATCCAACAAGGCTGCGTAGCTGCAAAAAAAGAACTTCAGAAAAT
>PRKT01000070.1:1535326-1556300 GCA_003671525.1 Saccostrea glomerata
CTGATCTGAACTGTGTACGTGTACATGTATTTCTTTCTTTCTTTCTTTTTTTTTTGGGGGGGGGGGCATAAAAGTCTTTAGTATTAGTTGAATCTGAGTTTTCCGTCGAGATTTTACGAGCAATAGACCATATAAACAATAAACCTCTTCCCCTAAAAAGAAAAATAAACTGACAAAAATGATTGTAATAAAATAAACAAATAATCTGGTGTCTCTTTTTCAAGGGGGTGGGGGTGGGGGTAAAAAAAACTGATATTTCTTCTAAAATGCTAAAATTATCGATCATAAAAAGTGACAATAACAATACAATTAAATAAAAATCACTTATTTAATGTCATTTGTTGTCCAAGGTGATTTTTTCATGTGCAATTTTTACAATAAAACCATGGAAATGTGGGAACAAAAAAAATGACGTTGTCCGATAAAACACGGCGTCATAACGAGGAATAGTATTGTTTATTTGAAAAATTTCACTAATTTTTAGCCTTTGAACAACTACATATAATATATCATTTGAAAGAGGAGAAAATTGTCTATCAGGATCACTAAACAACTCAAAATGTCAAAATTTTCACTTAAGGGTGGTTTTTGCTTGACGGTCATCATATACGTATAACATGTACATGTTAAGGACAAACCGAGGCTCCAATATAATGATAATCATATTAACACATGGTTGTACATGTATCATCTGTATACTAGTCACACCTAGTCAAATATACTGATTATTTTGTTAATTTGTGATAAAGTCAAGTACTTTAGATTATAGCTTTTACCTTCCTTTTTAATTTAGATGATAAAAATCCCACACACATATATATTGTATAAAATGGACAAGTTTCCTTTTTATAATTTTTGGGTGCCTTTGTAAATTATTCATTGTTTAAAATGTTATAATAAAAAACCATTGAATTGCAATTCATATTTATTTCAGAGCTGTCAGATTTTTTTTTCCTTCCAAGATATTTAGTAAGGAGAGGCTTTTTTTCCCAGTCATGTAAATAAATGTACAAAACCAATATTGTGTGTGGTTTTAAACCTTTAATGTTTAACAATATTAAGATACACATAGATGGTGAATGTCCTCTAGCCCGACATTATAGGGATTTTGTAACACATAACCAGTTTGTGGTAAAGATGAGACATCTATACAACCTAAGCCTGTAGAGTTTGTCATTTCATTCACTTAAGAAAAGCCAGAAAGGATAGGAAGTGATTAGTTATAAGAATGACATCACACAACACTACATGACAATAAACGTATTGAGACCTACTGGTGATTAAGAAAACCGCGTGTTAATGACTGAATGTGTCGGCAATAATTTTCTGTGTAAGAGCTCTGATATATCGCTATATTCTTGTCTATTAAACATCAATAATTTGTGGTCTATAATTTATTACTTATCCAGATGTACAATAATAAACCAAACATAAATATGTGTATTACTATATTGCTATGATATACAACATGTACAAAGGATGAACCTTTAATATTTATTTTTATATCCACATATTTTATTAATAGGCATGCAGATTTGAATCTTAAAACAAGAAATAAAAAATATTTTAAAGTGCAGAGAATGTTGTAAACATGTTTCTAGGTCAGGGCAAATTCTATTTACGTAAAATCTACGCATTAATGATGATAAATAACAATGTTGTGTTTTATTGATAACTTTTTTTTTCAGAATTGAGAAACAGATTTAAAATAAACAGTTTTATATCTTCTGTAATTTAGCTATATCTATGTTAAGTTTTTTCTGTATTGATTGTACTGCATACAATGTTATATTGTAGATTGCCATTTGTTACGGGTTTATCTGCTACTGTTAAGGGGACCTCTGATTCTAGCGTGACCTAAACAATAAATTTGGTCTTATTTTTCCAGTGATCCAGCAGGAGAAGAGAGAAGTAAACATTAGGAAATCCTTGACAGAGTTTGAGAAAGGCAATCTAAAGCACGTACAAACAGAGGAGAAAAACCCGCTACCAGACGCTTCAGGTTCGAGTTCATAAACATCAAATACGTATTGGTTAGACTTGACACACTGTAGGGATCGCATTCCCTAGACTCAAATCATATACATAAGGAACAAATGTCTTAATATTGCATATCGTAGTCTTGGTCATCAAACACAAAGGTCAGAGTTCATACTTAAATATTAAATATGTTGTTATTGATACCATCGTCGGAAACCCACGGCTGATTACGCTTTGTTCCTCTCTACATCAAATGATGGAGAGAAGTACGAAGCGTAATCAGCCGTGGGTTTCCGACGATGTATTGATACATGATATCCAGTAAGCAGTAAAATGAAATCTTTTACCTGATTCATTTACAATGCATTGAGATTGAAATGTAAGTGGGTGAACAATTTGTTTAAGAGTTGAGTAGAAAAATACCAGAGGAATATTATGATTTTGATGGTTACTTCCTAGTATATAAGGTGTTGTTAGATAGGTGTATGTATTGTGAGAATTTGTCCCATAAGAGACTATTTGAATGGTTCAGATTTCCTTGTTAAATATGATACCTATATGTACAAAGTTTCACAAATAGTAATATGAGAATATACTGAAACATACTTAATATATCAAATATCGCACATTATTTTGTTCGAATTACTTGTATTTCATAGAAAGATAAAAGTGTTTCAGTTTGATACCTAGGGTAGGATAACCCAAATTGTAGAATCAACAATAAACTAAATCCCAACTAAAAATAATATGACTTAGAGATGTATAAAACTTCCTAGATATAAGATTTTCAAACAGGTGTTTTTGTTTGTATGGCATGCACAGATGTACTGAAAAGATTTTCTTGTGGAATTTTGTATCCTGCATGTGTATGCTTCAGATATTAGTTGCCTCTTATATTTGGTACATAATCTATAATTAGGGATGTCAAAATTGTCAATAATTGATATTCGAATATTCGATAGGAGTATTCGAATATATTCGAATATTCGATAAAATAAACACATTTTGCATTATGAAGTACATGAACATATTTTTACTCTCCTGTCAACCAGTATACATTTATTGGTCATTACTTATTACTTCAACAAAAATACCATGCTAAACAAGCTTAACAATTATCTACTGAAGAAAAATTAAAACCAATTAATTTTAGCTATTTAATTTCCTGATAATTATTTTAATGATATTTACATAAACAAGTGATTCATGTGTTTTCTGTAAAACTGTGTCCTTACAATAATATTAACTTATTGTTAGTATTTGGCAATGTTATACCACTAATCAAATGATCAAAGAATGATATACATGTTGTATTTTAATAGTTACACTTTTAAAGTAATCCAAAGGACTTTCTTTTAAAGCTTCTTTTTAAATCAAACATTATTCTTAGTCAACGGTATGAACTTATAAAACTTACAAGATTTTCTCTCTAATAAAAGCTTGTATATCTAAAAACCGAATATTCGAATCATATTTTCATATTCGAATATCAACTCATCGAATGAATATTCGAATATTCGTTGACATCCCTATCTATAATACATTTATGATTTTGTACTCTGTGATTACTAAAATCAATTTCATTGTTCAAGTGTACATTATATGTTTCCCAACAAAAATGACTAATGAACAATTTCTTGAAACCCCAAACCTGTATTTGTTCCAGCATTTGCATTAATTACAGGTTCAGCTTTTGAAAAAATAAAATTTAGCCTTTTTTTAGCATTTAAATTACCATTACCATTAAAAGTAGTCATTCCTTTGCAGATTTACAACATTTAAATGTAATTAAAGGGTTTAGAACTTCATATAGAATTTTGCATAAAAAAATTTAAATAATGTTAAATGAGTCTTGACATGATCATAGCATAATCGTGCTTCTTTTTGTTGAAGAAAAAAGCCTTAAATTTGCATGTTGTTTGTGTTTATTAGTGATCGTCAAAGAAAAGAAGGAAAACGAGTTTCGCTTGTCGATCACTGAGTTTGACAAAGCTCAACTCGCCCCCACAGAAACTCAAGAAAAAAATCCACTACCGCCAGTAGAAGGTTTGCATGCTGGCACTCAGTCACGCTCACTAGAGCTCGCTGGAGTCAAAAAACTCAAAACAAATTCTAACCACTGATAATCTACTCTATGTCTTAACTTTGCCTGCAATATAAACACTCACTGGAATAAGAAAGTGATTACACCATTTCTTTTTGATTTTCAATAATTTTTTCTTTGACATTTTTTTTTAAAATGGCTTGTTAAATTTTAGCGGTTCAACATTCTGCACTTAAAATGACAAGTAACTCTTTGTTGTCTTGCAATAATGTGTCATAATATTGAGACATCATTATTCTTCACTTAATGAAGCTAAAGTATGCCTGTGGTAATTCAGGGACACCTTGTTTACTACCTTACATAACATTGTTAGTTAAAAATCCTTTATTATTCAGTCTACTGCTTTTATTTGCTGTGTTGTTGTATATGAGTAAATCATTGAATGTTTCTGCTTGTTATAGTTTTATCCATTCTTTGCTTGCTTTATGCATGACATCCTCTCTCTTTGTACAGTTATTGGACAGGAAAAGCAGGAAGTAGAGCTCCGATCTGAAATCTCAGAGTTTGACAAATCCCAGCTCTCACACACAGAAACAAACGAGAAAAATCCCCTCCCCCCTCCAGAAGGTTTGATTTTAGATTATTTAATCCCCAAGCAGGTTTGGACTGATGAATGAAGTGATGTAAAAAAGAAAAACATAATGCACTATCTGTTAAAGTTATATTACACAGTAAATACAGTAAAACTCCAGGTCACACATATGATATGCATATATCTGAGGTGAAAGTCTCAATCAACTTTTTATGTATATTTGAAAAATATTATCTTGAATCCTCAGATATCTAAAATTCCTTCTTTGGCTCATCATGCTTATCAAATTTGAATTCAAGATAATGGAGTTTGAAAATAAATGGAAAACTACTCTAGAAATCACAATGCTCAATGTATAATATTCTGAATTCTGTGATAATCTCAAAATTAAGGTATAACTGATGATACTGGTATAAACCCAAGAATTTCATTACTTTCTTTTAGCCTTGTGCAGCAATGTGCATGATGGGAGCTTTCGCATGCCACATAACACATTACATTTATCAGCTTTTGTCTTATCAAATGTACTACTGTATCTTATCAAATGAAAATTCATTTTTTTATTTACTTTTGCAGCTATTGAAATGGAGAAGCAATTAGAAGAGCATAAAAAAGGCATTGAGAATTTCAAGAAAAATGATTTGAAGCATGCAGAGACGGAGGTTAGAGCCAGGTTACCATCAAAAGAAGGTAAATATTATCACAGACATACAGACGAACAGGCATGGACAAGCCTAATAGAGAGCAATATATTGTTGCAGACAGACACACAGAGAATAAAGAGCCAAACAACAGAAACGTGTTAAGGATATCCAATCCTCAGCCAGGAAGGATAACTCCAAAAAATTATATTTATATATTAAATGTCTTATAAAAGTTGACATTTGTACCCTATAATAGGAGAAAAAAATTAATACAGTTTTAGAGAATTAGATCCAGCCTTAAATAGATACCAATATATTAGCATGATATGAAATGAGAAGTGATTTATGGTGTCTTGCAATGATAGCAAAAGCCTTTTACACTATGTATTATAGAAAACATGACGGAAATGGAAGACAAAAAATACCCAAATAAGTATAAAAATCATGACAATTTCTTTGAATGCCTGGATACCTATCGTTTTTTAACCCAAAATATATTTGTTGATCAATTTGCTATGAGAAAATGCATTACTGATATTCCAATTCGCCTTTTCTGCAAAAATATTGGAGATTTGACAATTTTCCCTATATAATATGATTAACTTTAATCTTTAACTTTAAAGCATTACTGTGGATAAATTTACATAACTTTGTAGATTCAGAGATACTTTTATGAGTATTTTTGATTACTTAACTGCTAATTTTATAAACCTGAGGATCAGACTACCTTAATGAGCTAATAGTTAAGGAATGTTTTTAAGTTTTGTGTGAGTTAATTTATTGGTCTGTAAATCACACAGACATATTGCTTAAGCATGTTTCATGAAGCGCTCTAGTGCTTCATGTAAAATATGCCTACATGCAAGTTTGTGTGATTTACAGACCAATAATTAAACTTAAAAACATTCCTTATATTTACATTTTAGATGTTTGAAAGCACCAAAATTATACTCAATACACATGTATTAGAATTTCTCGATGCCCTATATAGTTTCGTTTTTTTTTAGTATACACAAAATTGTATTCAAATCAATTTCATAGTTGGCTTAGTAGAAAAACACAGTGAATGATAAATGTAGTGATAAGTATTGTCACAGACCCTGACTGACACAAACTAAATTATAGGAAGCAGCTAAAATAAGTCTAATAAATGGTTATCTGTTCTGACTATTTTTTGCCTGTTAAACCAGCAGTATTAAATTTGTGTGATTTTATAATACTAGTATTGGTGTTTCTATTTAATTCTCGGTTTTATTTTTTCCTCTCCAGATATTGCGCTAGAGAAGGCCTCAGGTGACAAGTAAGGAGGATCCCAGCGGGAGACTGAGGCTTTGCTGCGTAGAACAAGAAATCGCGCGTAGCTTATCACTAGTGATCACATGACCAACTCTGTTTACGATTCTGTGAATAACTGATGAATGCATGAAAGTAATGTAGGTTTGAAAATGGTGTAACTTTTATAAAATATATCAAATGTTAATATGATATTGATATTTTTTTGTTTAAAATCTTTTCATTGTTAACGATCAATGTGCTTGTACCGTTACAGTTCTTTTTTTCTCCGAACATTTTCTACTTTGTGACAAGTTGTAACATTTAATTATGAATGTGGCCTGACAGCTCTCTAGTTCTGTGACTTGGTTTTTTTTCTGATAATTAGACTGTAGGTTATAATAGGAGAGCTAACTCAGCTGTAATACAGATATTGACATAATGAACCAGAATCTCAAACTTTACTCGTGAACAAATACCTTCGTCCAAATAATTAGCTTCGTTAAACGTATTTCAGGGAGATTCTTAGCTGATTGTCTCTGATATGTAAACTGCTAGGGATTGATAAATATTTAGTATTTTTTAAGTTTATTTTTTTTTATTTGAACTACATAATGATTTAACCCAGAAGTGCAATTTTAGCAGGAGATATTTTGAGTTGTGCAATGATCAAAAACTGTATCGCAGCTTGTGAAGTGTTTAGTTAGAATTATAGTCTGTAGAAATTCCAGTATACTTAGTGCTCTTATTTATGTCCTGTCGATTTTCAATCACTTGTCTTCCGTATAATCGTGTTTATAGTTAAAGTCTTCGCATTAGAATTGTCTAGTCAGATTATTACACAGCAATATTGTCTGGTGACAGAATACCGCCTTATATAGTCACTGTATAGCAGCAAATGTTGAACGTTCTCTGGTTAAATATTTTTGTTGGAGTTATTAGTTACATTTTTTTAATGTTGAGTTACATTTTTGATGTTCAGTGCAGTTGCCTGTTTACGTTTTTTTTTTCTCCATAAGTTAAATGTTTTGCTCAAATCATTTGAAGCCAAGCTTTTGCCAGTTTGATAAGGGGAGGTCACTTTACTGAAATTCTATGAAATCTTTAGCACTAGCTTTCTATACTTCTTGTTTCTGTAACCAATTAACCATATACTACACAAATACCTGTGTATCTGCTACTTCACATTTAAATCGCTAGGACAACTTGTGACTGTTTTCAATTACTAGTAATGTCAAAGCATATTATATTTTTTTGCTAATAAAAATAATTTTATATGTTTATTCAGACTTGTCGAAATTATTTCTTCACTGTCAGACATTTGGTCTGACAAAGTCAAATGTTTTGTCAGACCAGTCAAAGTTTCGTCAGACCAGATGCTTGTACCTTATTTTGACGCAGAGAAAGTCATATGAATAACAGCACCAAAATGCCCCTTATTATTTTCAATAGCCTTCAATCTAACAAGTTTCCTTTCTTGGGATAGAGGGTCTTTAACATAGACATAAATGACATGTTTTATGACTTTGTGATAACAAATTTACTTGGCTATCGTCAACATGCCGCGTATGCGGCCATTTTTTCTGTGTCTGTGACCTTTAATTACGCATCCCGATCCCGACCTTTATTAAATTTGCATTACGCTCAAGTATTTTTCAATCGGTCATCTGGACCGACGTTTTCTTAAATGTTATCGGTCCAGACAAATTTTTACCGGCCTTGCCGACAGGACCGACGGATTTCGACAAGACTGTTATTTATTTTTTATGCAAAGTAAAGATATATACAAGATTCACAAGAGAAGGACAATGATTTGCAAAATATTCTTGGTGGAATGCAATGCTGACTCAAGGTAATAAGTCAAAATAAAAGCAGCTCAAGATGAACACATGGATGGCATAAGCACTTTTGACACACTGAATCGGGCATAGTTGATACCTAGGTCCTTGGATTTTCATGTTAGTTTGGTTTAGAAGCTGTTACGCTTACATCGTCTAATAAAGCTGTGTTTTAAGACGTGAGGAAGTCTATATAAGTTTCCCGATGAGTTTTACTGGTGTGATCGTATCCTACGACCTTGATCTCTGTCCCGCCAAAAATGACCTCCAGGTCGACTGCGCGCTCTTTGTCCCCCGTCATATCCGGCATCTCAACCACCAGACAGCCGCACTTCTCCACGCTGTCCTCGTCCGTGTAGTGAACGTTCTTCTTCCCCGACTTAAAAAACTCGAATATGATTCCTCTCTGATTGGTGATGATGGGCGTGTAGGTTTCCCGCCAAACTTCATTATGTCCAATGACCTCTCCGCACTCGGCCCACACCTGTAGAATGTTTTTACACAGCACTAGTTCGTCTGATACGACCTTCAGATCATCTCGATGTTTGCCGTCCTCAAAAGGTAGATAGGACCCAACTCCGTACGTGTAACGACATATTCTCTGACAGATGGCGCTAGGATCGCAGCCGAAAGCCACGGCGCCTTTCACAACCGCCAAACTCGCTTCTTCAGGCACAAGAACGGTAACTCTATCACTGAACGCTTTCTTAATGGAAGACTGTAGTTTTGCAGACTCCGCAAACCCACCAACAAGAAATATGTAGTTTAGGTCGCGGAGCTTAGGACGTTTTAATAAGTTTTCAATATGATCGTTGATTTGGTCAAGGGGGTCTTTAAAAAGAGAGTCGACAGTTTCGGAGGATAACACTAGCTTTCCTGAGGAAAACTTGACTGTGGGTCCCGATTTCTCGGCGTAGTGTTTTATGCAGTCTTGTACAGATTTGCCCTCATGGGAGAAATTACAGAAGTTGTAGGGAAGGGAAACTCTCACGCTTTCACTTTCGCCGCGTTTCTTGATTTCAAAATCTTGCAATAATTCCACATAGTCTTTTGGGAACTGGGAATGAAAGGCCTTAATGAATTCCTCCCCAAAGATTCGAAACAAGAGGTTAATAAACTGCTGGTCTATGACGGTACCACCCCACGCTCCTCCCGTGGCGCGGAAAAGCTCGCGGATTTTACCGTCCTTCCTGACCTTGTGTGCTACAATGTCTATCGTCCCACCTGTGAGAGAAAAACCAAGACTAATTTCATTCTTTCTATCAATTAATCTGTTTATCTTTCACATTGTTAAGTCTACCAACCTCCGGCGTCTACTACTATATATTTTGTTCCTGGTTCAAATGTTGGTTTAGGCGTCTGATTGTCCGTATTGTCTATAAAGCTGTTGGCCTGAATGGTTCTACAGGTCAAGGACGCAGCCTCAGGTTCAAGGGCGATCAGTAGCTGGTTACTATGGGTGTTGTCTATCAGTTCTGCCTAAAAAAATTACTTACATTGTGTACATCTAGCTTTTGTGTTCATCCTTTTATTTCTTGGCACTTCATAAGTGAAAATGCCAGACGTCAATAATCGTTTGAGATTTTCCAGAAAAAAAACGTTAACAACTTGTAATTATGGCAGTTAATTTTGAAATCAATTTAGTGGGCACACCTTGTAAGCCGCTTCTCTCATGAACTGTTTGGCATTTTCGTCCCAGATTGCAGGTACAGTAATGACCCATCTGATGGTTTTGGCGTCCGGTTCATAACCCATAGCCCCCGTCAGCTGACGTAAAAGGTGCCCCTTCATAAAGAGCAGCGATTGGCTGAAGACGTCCACTGCCAGTTGTTCCTTGCCGTTAACGTCTTGAACGACGATCTCCGTACTCAGAATCTGAAAAAAATAGATTAGATATATTGAGTTGCATTTGTATCAAATGTAGTTATATCAAATCTCAATGGAGGTTTATGGTACCTCTAGTCAAAAAGTCGTCTACTGCTGTATATACAGTGTTAAAACTGAAATAGCAACCTTAAATCTAAAACAATCGGTAAGGATGGAAAATTAACCTTAATCCTTACAGTTCAACCACAGAGCCTTACCTTGTTATCGTACAGTTTCATTTTAAAGCGGTCAAAATAATAATGCTCTGCGGCCTCTTCCTCGGTCAGGTCGCTGTACTTGGATACGGCTTCGAATCCAAAAGCTGCAAACTCGCCACTTGGTTTCAGTAGAAGACACGTGGGTGTTTTCTGTAGAAGGAATCCCTGTGTCTGTCCCCAATTCCGATTGGTGTATATAGTCTCCTTGTTAGACGTCATGGCGTAGGCGTACCCGCTAAAGGTGGTGCCGAAGTCAATGGCGGCGATGATTTTGTAGGAGTCGTCCTCCGGACTGACGGACGCGGCGGTGTCCGGACAAGTATCTTCGTTACTGGACTCAGAAATCTTGTGCTCGGTGGTGGTGGTGGTGGAGGGTTTTGTCTCTTCGTCCGCCATTTTAGCTGCACTTTGATTTCCTTTGGTTTGAAGTTTGGAACGTCTGATGATTAACCAATAAATCAGAACAGTCCGTTTCTGGAGATGGGGATACTACCTGTATATTTGTTGCATATCCTGACACTGAACTTGATGCAGAGTCGTTTTGCAGTGATGCTTTTGGACCGAATTCCTGAAGCGAGTAGCATCGGTTTTCCTTTGTTAAGTTATGGGTGGTTAGGATCGATAAAATTAAGGTATGGATCTGTGCACAGGAGTCAATACAATAAGGATGCCAGCTACACAGTCCAATCAATAGCATGAATCACACGTGAGTTTGAAATGGTGTCCCAAAGACAATGCGCCAAATTCTTGTCATCGAAAGAGCTATACACCCAAGGACGCAAAGCACCCATGTTCTCAAAGGATGATGGAAAGGAATGAGGAAATCACGAATTAATTACAGATTTATTGAAAAGTAAGGTTTCTGTTCTATTCATCCTGGTTACTCTCTCGTTAAATGAATAAATTACATCTGTTAAATTTTTGTTGCTAAGGAAATCGATACCTAGTATTGTTGAAAACTTAGTAATCGGAATCATGAATTATGCAAAATTATGTCTGAAAATTGGTAATCTGTGCTTGCATAATTTGCAAAATACGTATAAGCTGCTGAATGCAATAATTTCTAGGGATATAGGAGGAAGATTCTTAGGCCTTCGTAAGTGGCTTCTATCGCTGAGATTTTGAAGTATTTTTTGCTATTGATTTTTTTTTGTCCATGTAACGTTCTACGCTTTCTGTAGCTCGTGATCTGACGCCATCCTAGTGTTGCTATGTTAATGTCCGAGGGGTTTTCTTGATTGCAGAATTAATTCGTGTAAAGACAATGGCTGTTGAGTCTAAAAAGAAAGACTTGCTGGCAGACGCTAAGAACTTCTGTGATGGGCTTTCTAATGTGTTCATGCTTAAAAAGAGAGATCCTCAAACCAGGCATTTGCTGGAAAAAGCCAAATTATTGATCGAGACTTTGATATCGGAGAATCAGAGAGCGACGAGCAATGTTCCGAGCACTCCCCGTGGGTCAAGGGCGGCGGGGGGCATGGGTCAGCTTTGGGTTAAACTGGACGAACTGAAGCGTGAAAACGAAGAACTCCGGAAACAGATAGGCAAGCCAGCCGATGACCGGCCGACCATTCCCCCAAAACCGTCTCAGGGCCCCGGGGACGTCATTATTGCAGACCTCCACAAAACCAAGAAGGAGAATGGAGCTCTCAAGGCCAAGGTCGAGAAACTGGAGACACAGATCAAGCAGATGGACTCCGTGGCCTTCAACGTGCAGGACGAATACAAGCGGGCAAAGATTGCCTTGGAAACGACCCAGAGATCCATGGAAACCGTCCTCAAGGACTATCGGCAAATGGAGGATGAGCTTAAATTGACGAAGAAGGAGGGCGAGACTCTCAAACAAACGTACAGTGCCTATTGAATAGTAATATAAAATTCTTTGAGATTTTATAATTTTGTTAAGTTCTTTTTAAGCATGCCCACTTATGACTAATTTTAGGTTAGCTAAGTCGATGCCGTTGATAGGTCGTACAGACAACCGCCACGTGGAGAACATCAGTGAGAAATGTCGGCCCTCCAATATCGCTCAGCTGTACAACACACTGGAGAGTCAGGAATGGGTCGACGCCAAGGAAACGCTGGAGGAGATCACCGATTTCGAGGAGGAGGATATCGTACAATTCCTTTGCGCATGCGTCATGGTAAAACAGTTCTTCTGCTATTTATTCTGTAACAGTATGATAAGTTTACAGTTTAGAGGATGAAACATGTTATTGAGGCATTTTTTAACAATCTAAATCTATACATTAAAATTGTCCGTTATTGTAGGCAGCTTTTCAGAGTTGTAAGGATGTGTACGATGCCCTGAAAGCAACTATCGCAGAACTTCTACGAAAGCCAACATTGGTGGTAAGACCATTGAACCATAAGACATATTAAGAAAGCCTTATTTAGTGGTTAAGAATAATTATGAATATCAGAACTTCTAAGAAAATCTTTATTTTGGTAAGCACAGTTATATATCAGATCATCAGATTACATTTGTTCATAAATATCGAGGGTGTATGTCTTTTTTGTCATTCTGAATTTCACGGATTTCTAGACAAGTTTAAATTTTTATTATAGATCACAGATAATTTGGAACGGGAGCGAAGTGGGAAAAGCAAACTACCAGACCACATAACAGAGAGCATTGGACATCAGCTAAGACAACACTTCGATGACATCGACTCTGACGTCATTTTTGGCGTAAGCGAAAAAACCCTGCCCGTATTATATACACGCGCATGACAATGATATTTAGTTTGTTAGTGGATTTATTTTATCATTAAGTGAAATGTTGATTGATGTTTTTCATACTAATTATCAGGACATTTTTACACACTGTTCAAATTGTCTACCGACTTTTCTGTTATTTCCCGGTCATGTCAAAGAGCACACGGCGGGTTCGACAGGTCGGCAGGGGATGCTTTCTCCTCCATCATACCTGATCCCACCTCTGATATTTTAGAGGTCCGTGTTTGCTCTGCTCCTGTGATTTTATTTGAACTTGAATAATGTTCGTTTTCTCCATATAAAAGCATATTTCAAGAATCAGATTGGAGCCAGGACTTAAATTTACATCATTCTAAACGATTTATATATTGTTTGTGGATGTTTAAAATGATGAATGATTATATACTATAATTTTTCAGATGATGTGTGAAAAGCTGACATTAGAATTTACGGAATTTGTACAACGACACCCACACGAAAACAAGGTGGTCCAGAAGTTTATGAATCGGTGTGCAAAGGTCACGTGGCAGATGGTGATTCAGCATCCTCCCATGTGGCTCTCAGTGGGGGATCACGAATTTGATGACGAAAAACACAAGTTATGGTGGTCATGTGACCACACCGCAGCCAAAAAAATTAACTTTTTCGTGTGGCCCGCATTATATGATTATAAGCGTGGGAATTTACTTATAAAAGGTTGTGTGTATGCCAGCTAATGTATAGCCATGACTTAATTTATTTGTAATGAATTATTTATTTGGGCCCCATATTATTTTTTATTTAACACTTCATTGTGCGTCTTATTGTACAAAAAAGATCAAAATTGATGAATGGAGTCTGTATTTGTCATATTGTTTATTTTGTCAGTAAAACTGCTTTTAACGTATTCTGTCACGAGTTCAGTTTGTCATCAGAAAGAGAGGAAAAAGAAATGTACGAGTTCATGCAGTAACGTGGTAGGGCCAGTAAGGCTACAGTATCATCAGAGACTTTTCTATATCTTCATTGTCAACCAATGAGTTGTTCACAGAAAATACGAATGAAATGTAGTCATCCTGATATAATTTGGAAACGTGAACACCAAAACCTGTCATGCAGGAGGCATAATAAGGTCGATCCAGAAATATTTTCACAACCGCCGCAATATCTTTATCAATAGGAAGTCACCAACAGAATTTTGTACGTGTATACATTTTGACTACATGTATTATGTAACTTGATTATAATCTGAAATATTCGCTTCTATACATGATACACATTTTAAAAAGTATTTTGACACAAGAAGGAAATAATAGATATTTACGATGAACACAATCTTATTAAAATTAGATCTTAGATCCGCTCCAACTATAGATCACTCTATGTGTACAGCGATTTAATTGGAGCGGATCACAGATCTAGTTTTAATTAAATTGCGATGAACAAAGAGGAAGATAACAAATTTTGATCAATCTCATAAGCCCAATGAAGAATACTAGTACGAATCATCCATTATATGTTAAAACCACCTGGAAACACAAGCATTGGGACCAGGTGTCAAGAGGGAGTCAGCATCCTCTGTCGTCAGACCAAAGTCTGACCTAGACGGTCAGACCTCTCCTCATATACAGACAAGTTAAAATGGACGTATCAGTGGAAACCCCCTCTTATTTGTCAGCAGCCTGAAATTGATCGTACTCAGAAAATGCTTACTATTGAAAATATTGAATCAATATGAGGACATAAATATCGTATGTAATTGCTGGTGGGATTTTTATACAAATAAGGAGAGATGACGATGGAAAAGTTGAAGACAATCCGTTTGCCAAAGAAGTTGAGTCTTAGTTGTCTTTTGACGACCATAGTCTGTAAAATATTAAAGTAAGAAGCAGATGTGGCAAATAAAAGTTTCGATTTCGTCTAATCTCTATTGCCTAACCAAAAAAACGTTACCTAGTCTTCTTCATGCAACGTTTTTTTCTGGTCATCTATCTCATTTTTTCAGATCAGAGAGCTACAGATCTGCAGCTACAAAATTTAATTTTTTTTTTTAAATTGCGTAAACAGCAATGGCAGAAAAAAAAGAAAATAGATAAGTTCGTCTTTTTCAGAAATTGAAATGAAAGAATTTAAAATAACTTGCTTTGATCTTGGTTTCAAAAAGTACCGAGAGTATAGACTTAGAATTTTTTGAAATGATTTAGCCTAAAAAAAAAAATTAGAAAAAATAATAATTTTAGTCAGTCCTAGTCTATTTCATAGACATATAGTAAAATATGGCAAGAAATTAAACATGACTAACTTTTGGCAAAAAATAAGGGATTCAATATATTCTTAACCTGTTTAATTATTGCTTAGAGAGAGAGAGAGAGAGAGAAATCCGCCCAGCGATCGTAAACAAAGACATACGTGTACAAGTCAATATAGATTACATAATTCAATATAAACTGAATATATCCCGAAACAAAGCAACAGGATATGTTCTTTCTTCTCTCTCTCTCCCTTCCCCCTTTCTCTCTCTTTGAATTTTCTACAATTAAACATGCATTGTCATGTAAACATGTACATTGTGCACATAAGTGCAATTGTGCTTGGCTTGTAACGTATGTGTGATACTGGTTTAGATCGGTATTTTATGCAGACCCTAATTAGATAAAAATGCACACCCAGTAAATCTATTATTAGACCCTGTCCAGAACTGACTTGTATATATTCATGTCTATTGAATTCACGTGTTCATATTTGTTACATGCAAGTATGCAATTTTTACAAGAACATTTTTATGCATACAGTGATTTTAAGAAAATTTAAGTAATGCTACTCAATATGTTGTATAAATTGCATATACAAGATGTCACAGATTGTGAAAGCAGCCCAGACTTTATATAGGTCACGCACTGAACTGCTAAACTAATGCAAACCAATATCGACGGAAATTTCTTCAAATAACACCACCTATTGATCGCTGACCACAACAAAATCTCGGGATTCAATAATACAGGGGTTACAGCATGATATTATCAATAAACAAATCCCATTTGATGAGTAGATTTGTTTTTATTTATAAATAAAACCTGATTTCCTAGTAACTTGTACCTTTGTTATGATTAACGAAGTTATTTTTACTAGAGCGGGTCATGTGATAAGCCACGTGTCCTCGCGAACCCCGTTCGGTTTACCCATGCTGCAATGCGCTACACATTCTCTCTATACAAGATGGCGGAAAAAAAGTAAGTTTAGTAGGGACATACATTTCCTCCTTATTTAATTATTGCGACCGTCTTTGCACCTTTGCTTTTACGTACTATGTTTGCTTTATGCTTTTCTCGTGTATTTGAAAAATAACGAAACACTAGAAGCTCAAATAGAAAAGACTACAAACCTGTTATTTAAAGCGAACAGAAATCACTAGCAACAGACGATATCGGGGCGCGTTTATGCATCAATACGGTCCTAAATATTTTAAACGATTTTCATCTTTTCAAGGGCACGCAGAAACTTGAAATTTTGCAAAAAGAAGGAGAAGATATTTAATTATCAAAATATTATAGATTTGTTTGTAATTTCGAAAGTTTTAGTACGAAACAAAACGATTTATCTTGTGTTATGAAAATGTTAAAAGCCAAAGTGCGTATCATTGTTGCATATTGAATCACGTGTCCCTATAACCCGCGAAGTAACAGGGGAGGGCATGTCTATCTGAAAATAGATTTAAGCTGTAAGAATGGAAAGAAAAACGTAACAAAACAACAATTTTGGTTATGTCAGATGATTATTTTCTGGATTCATGATATTATAGACCTTCATTTGTCCTTGATCATGTTATAAACATTGAAATGGGTTTTTGGTTATTTTTTATTTGGAAGTTCCACCATTTTAGTACAATAAGTTGCAGATCATATATGTAAGCCATGGTTAAGAAAAATAATTTATTAAAACTTACATTTTATTTTCCTTCATCATATCAAACATTACATGTGTATTTTATATCTAACTTCTATTTTTTCACACTTGAAGCTAACAAACACTAAACATGACTATTGGAATATGATTGATAATCTGTGTCTCTTTGTCCTTTCTTAATGAACCTGGATATTTGTATGTGCCTTTTAAAATTGAGAGAGTTTATGTATTGTGATTGATCCTGCTCTCTCTACATTTATGATTAAGATGATCATGAGTTTTACCAAATTTTTTATTGACTTAAAAATAAATGGACATTATGATTTGATTTTATATAATTATATAGTGAAGATTTTGTTGCTCTTTATATGCAGATTAATTGAAGGTAAAGACTTGTTATTTAAACCGAGTTCATTTAATAATATTTGTATGTTATTCATAGATTAACATTTTGAGGGGAAAGAATAATTAAATGATGTTTTGTAGTTAGAATGTATTTGAATTTGATAGGCATATTGAAAAACTAAGACATTTTTTTTTAAAATGTAAGTGTAAGTTATGAAATATATGGAGTACAGTTATACTTATGTAAGATCATTTTATTTCTCATCGATATAGATCTACACTGTTTTAACTAATTAACTTTTAGTTATATGTATGTTAAACATGAGATTTAGATATATCGTTAGCATTTGGAGAAAGTTGTTATTAAATCTAGGCCACGTGCATCATTTAAATCATTCTTGGCATTCATAAGTTAAAAGCAACACTGGTCCTATATTTGTGTCTGTCCACAAAGTAAGCAACACTTGTGAGTCCTTGTCTGTTTGTCTGTCTGTTATATTATAAAACAACACTGGTTCTTATAATAGTCCACTGAGAAATCAACACTTGTCATTGTTTGTGGGTCTGCCCACTAAGTAAGCAACACTCTCTGGTTCTTTGACAATGTCTGCGTGTCTGTTCTTTAATGAAACAACACTCATTATCTGGTTTAGCAACCTTGTCTGTTTGTCAACTAATGAAGTAGAAGTGTTCAGACTGTCCGACTGCCTGTAAAGCAATGATTTGCATTGAATTTGATTGAAAGCATTACAATTAAGATATTTAATGAATTGATATAATTTATATACATCATAATAACAATCAAAAAGAAAAGACATTTATATCGGTTTATTTTCAATAGCACACACACACACACACAAAACATGGGATATCAAAGTGTTACTTTGAGAATATATACTTCAAACCTGTAGTTGGTTAATAAATACATGAAATATACACAAATTATTGAACTAATGTATAGAAGCATTCCAAATTATAAATCAATAATAATCTTACATTGATACTATTGAATCCATCAATAAACTTGGTAACATTAAAGCTATTCTAAGAATGGACAATAAACTAGTAATTTGATACCATTGATCTTGACCTACATTTTTCCGCATGAGTGACTTTGCATAAATTTATGGTGGAGGTCCATATCTCAGCAACTATAACTTATAGTGGCATGATAATTTATCAGACAATCATTTCTTACTAACCACAGCGACAGCAGGCGAGACACAGGGTTGCGGGCAACCCTTACGTACTTTTTTTAAAATGTAAGTGTAAGTTATGAAATATATGGAGTACAGTTATGTAAGATCATTTTATTTCTCATCGATATAGATCTACACTGTTTTAACTAATTAACTATTAGTTATATGTATGTTAATCATGAGATTTAGATATATCGTTAGCATTTGGAGTAAGTTGTTATTAAATCTAGGCCACGTGCATCATTTAAATCATTCTTGGCATTCATAAGTTAAAAGCAACACTGGTCCTATATTTGTGTCTGTCCACAAAGTAAGCAACACTTGTGAGTCCTTGTCTGTTTGTCTGTCTGTTATATATTAAAACAACACTGGTTCTTATAATAGTCCACTGAGAAATCAACACTTGTCATTGTTTGTGGGTCTGCCCACTAAGTAAGCAACACTCTCTGGTTCTTTGACATTGTCTGCATGTCTGTTCTTTAATGAAACAACACTCATTATCTGGTTTAGCAACCTTGTCTGTTTGTCAACTAAGGAAGTAGAAGTGTTCAGACTGTCCGACTGCCAGTAAAGCAATTATTTGCATTGAATTTGATTGAAAGCATTACAATTAAGATATTTAATGAATTGATATAATTTATATACATCATAATAACAATAAAAAAAAGACATTTATATCGGTCTATTTTCAATTGCACACACACACACACACACACAAAACATGGGATATCAAAGTGTTACTTTGAGAATATATTCTTCAAACCTGTAGTTGGTTAATAAATACATGAAATATACACAAATTATTGAACTAATGTATAGAAGCATTCCAAATTATAAATCAATAATAATCTTACATTGATACTATTGAATCCATCAATAAACTTGGTAACATTAAAGCTATTCTAAGAATGGACAATAAACTAGTAATTTGATACCATGTGAGGATAGCACATATGACAAGCTTTTCAAATGATGTGATTAATTTAAAGAATAATAAAGTAAAAGAACTAAAATACCATAAGGTTTAAATAACATGCAATTTTCTCCTACTACCTAGATACATATAGATTTTTTTAGCTCACCGAAGGTGAAGGTTCATGTGAGCTTTTCTGATCATATTTTGTCCGTCATCCATCTGTTCGTCTGTCTGTAAACTTTTCACATTTTCAACTTCTTCTCAAGAACCACTGGGCCAATTTTAACCAAAATTGGTACAAAGCATCCTTGGGTGAAGGAAATTTAAAATTTTAAAAATAAAGGGCCAAATCCTTTCACAAGGGGAGATAATCTTGGATATACAAAAATAGGATGGGGTTATTAAAATATCTTTTTTCTCATTAAGAACCAGTGGGCCAGCAAAGCTGAAACTTATGTGGAAGCATCCTAGGGTAGTGTAGATTCTAAATTGTTCAAATCAAGACCCCCCGGGGTTGGGCAGGGCCACAATAGGGAATCCAAGTTTAACATAGAAATATATAGGAAAAATCTTTTTCTCAAAACCCACTGGGCCAGAAAAACTGCAACTTATGTAGAAGCATCCTGGGGTAGTGTAGATTCTTCATGGTTCAAATCATGACCCCCAGGGGAAGGGCGGGCCACAATTTGGAATCCAAGTTTTACATTGAACGATATAGGCAAAATCGCCAGCCCTGGATCTGCCTTTGGATAGGGGCGTATATTTTTTTTTGTCCTGTCTGTCTGTTTAGCTGTTTGTTTGTCTGTTGTCAACTTTAACCTTCCCCATAACTTTTGAACCGTGAGAGATAGAGACTTCATATTTAGTATGCATACTCCACTAATTAAAGTCTTTTAAATGACACCAAGATCAATGACCTTGTGACCTTGATTGTGACCTATATGCAAAAAATAGCTTTTTGAACTTTGTTGCCACCGGGCGCATAGTGATTTACAAACACATTTTGTTTTGAGTTGTACATAAGACTTGCTTATAGAAAAGTTTTGGGGACCTACAAATAAATACTTCTACATCTGTAATTCATTACACATATCTATCCATATAAGTTAAGGAGAGAAAAAGGGACAATCACTCTTTCTGTTCATGGTAGATTTATGAGTAAATGATCTCAGTTGACACTAGCTGCTGAGGTTGTAAATAAATCCATATGCACTTTTTCAGTGATTATCTCAAATGTTCATTATATTTTTGTTATAATTATGCCAGCACCATCACAAAACCATACTGATAAATACATATTGGAAATAAATTGGTAATCCCACCATCATAGTTCAACCATAACTTGAACAAAAGAAAATGTCCAGCAAATTAAATTCTTGTAAAGACAGCCTGTCACAGGCTTTACTGATGGAACACCTAGTATATAAAACACAGGGGCGGGGAATGGGAGGAGATAGATA